>CM039609.1:22225095-22530910 GCA_022457205.1 Saccharum spontaneum
CTGCCTGAACTGAATCAAAGCCGGCGTTTGGTGATTGACAGAGCAAGTTTGACGATGATTATCTCCTAAACCAGCTCGAGTTAGCCGAAGGTGCCAACATCAAAGTTGTAGAGCTACATGAGGGCTACAATTTTGTTAATTGGCTCATGAACTGGTTCGGCTTGGTTTGGGAGTTACATGGCGTCAAAGTGAGGCACATTGAAACTGAAAGTCAGGTTTCTAGACTTAGAAAATTTTCAAGTGTTGGGCAGCCCCTTAGCCGACTTGTGGGCCATTTTTGAGCATGTTCTGGTCATTTTCATGAGATGGCCATATTGGAACTTTTGTTCCTTAGGAAATTCTCTACAACTTTGCTTAAGGTTGCTCCTCCATGCAAGGTTTTTAAGCTAGACTTTTTAATTGGTCAAACCAAAGCATTCTAGGTTCCATTATGGGTCAACAGCTCATTGGAGGGCATTTTGGTAATTTTGGTCAACATGAACGTTGCTCCATTAGTTACCCTAAGTGCAATTAAGGTGTTGTAAGATATAATTAGTCACTCTACCCCTTAGTTACACAAAAACACTAGTGTCATATAATTGGAAACAAGCAAAACCCTAATCCACCCAAAATATTGCATTGTCATGTTGCACATGTTGCAAGACTTTGTTGCACCCATTGATCCCAACAAAAGGTGCTAACCACATTGTCATATTTCAAAATATGTGACCCAATGTTGTATCTATAATTTGCACCACTCACATTTCATAAGCAATCACTTTGTGAAACAAAACACCTTGAAGCATGTTGCATACTCATGTTGCAAGCAAATAAGACATGGATGATATTAATGATGCTCATGCTTATGAAGTGCAATGCAATTATGGAAGCTAAACACCTGAGGTGTTACAACACTTAGCTCTAATACTAATTATATAAGTTGTATGATTATCAACTTATCTTTGTATGACTATAGTAGATCATTGCCTGCTCAATTTTATTCTTTCTTTTCTATTTTATCCTTGAGGAATGTCAAGTGTGTGTCCACTATCTTGAATACATCATTCTTACCCCTGTTATATACAATTGGTGTACTCGCAAGAATTATTATTCAAGTTCATATCCATACTAGACTCTTAATCAATGCCTTCCTTTAGGAAAATATAAATGAACGATATCCTGAACTACACCCTCGGTGCCAATACCCAGAGGGGATGTATTTTTGGGTGAAATGCTACAATTATAACTCTGTGCGCTTGCAGATAAATATCTAAAATTGTTAAGGAGCTATCAACGATGTACTTAGTAGCATTAGTTAATAGTAAAGTTGCTAAGTAATACCAACAGTCATTTCTAGCACCGTTGCTAAGGACGGATTCAAACCCCATACTTATTAGAGGTGCTAAGAAATGCCAATAGTAGCAAAGTTTTGTAGGGCTCTACTCTATGCCTGTACAATCTTTTGCTCCACGGGTGAAAAAGTTGGGTGTCTACTATTCCTAACTCCAGTCCCCGCTCGTTCGCTGCTCTCCATGTACTCTCTACCATATCTAATCCTCCCCATAGCTCTAGTTCCTGTGCTCTATGACTTGAGCGTCTACGAGGACTCGGCTCCCTTTTATAGGCCTTATACTGATGCCAGGGTTTTTACTTTGGTTAGGTGAGGTAGGTGTAGTTTATTGAGTATACTATTGTACTGTGAACCCGACTGTATTTACTGAATGATGCCATCCTTTTTTCTAGTTCGCTGCCTAGCAATCGGTTTTGATTTGATGGTAGTATGTTCCCTGCTTCTGTGCATCCGTGACGAATGACGAAAGGCAAACACACAGGTGACCTATGTGCTAACCCTTCGCCGTTGTTTAAGCAAGAATAGGCACCGTCCCCCATCTTTTTAGGGCGAGGGGGTGGCAAAAGGTGAGCGCCCGAGGGACTTATGTGCCAACCCCTCGGCGTCATCTGAGCAAAAATAAGACTCGTCCCCCCATCTTTTTAGGGGAGAGGGGGTGGCGAAAAGGCGAATGCTTGAGGGACTTATGTGCCAACCCCTCAGCGTCATCTGAGCGAGAATAGGTGTCGTTCCCCCATCTTTTTAGGGTGAGGGGTGGTGAAAAGGTGAACGCCAGAGGGACTTATATGCCAGCCCCTTGACATTGTGTTAACAAAAATAGGCGCCACCCCCATATTTTTTGGCGAAGGGGTAGCAAAAAGGTGAATGCCTGAAGGACTTATGTGCTAGCCCATCGACGTCATCTGAGTGAGGATAGGTGCCATCCTCCCATCTTTTTTAGGGTGAGGGGTGGTGAAAAGGCGAACGCCCGAAGGACCTATGTGCCAGCCCCTCGGCATCGTCTGAGCGAGAATAGGCGCCGTCCCTTATCTTTTTTTAGGGCAAGGGGGTGGTGAAACACTGAGGCGTGATCTCTATTGAAAAACTTTTATTTATAAGTTGAATGATTTACATGCATGTCTGCCCCTTTGGGCTAGGTGTATTGGCAGAAATTGTACAATTGGTAGTTTTCCTTCCGCCTTTTGAGTTGAGGCCTCTTGCTTCTTTGTTTGCTTAGCTAGAGCGGATTGCTAGGTTAAGGAGTGAATTAGCCAAATTGCTCGGTTCCCTTGTATTCGCACGCTTCCTAGCACATAGCTGCTACCGTGGTTGGGAGGGTCGGTGGGGCAAAGTTTGAAGATGAAGTATCACCCGACTGGGGGTATCCCGTTTTTCTTGCGTTGCTCCTCCATGCTTGCTTGTCGTTGGGAACCATTCTTATTCTACTGAGCCATCTTCCAGCTTTGTGCGTAGCAATAATCAGGTGCTTGCTCCTTTTGGACAATATGTGGCTTGGGCCTTACGTTTCCTCTCATGATAACTACATTTTGCCAGTTTGCGCTTCATGCTTGCGTAGCCTTTCGCCCCATGTGTGGGCTGCTGCGTTGCTGTCGGTATTTGTCTCTACTCCTCCCTTAGGTGTCTTTGGCTTGGTTTGTGGGCTTTAACTGGGATCTGAGGAGAGGGTTTGGGTGCTTCATCTATAGGCTTCTAGCAGCTTGCCCTAATTGAAATTTGGTAGTTGTAGTAGGTTACTGCATTTATTGCTTGAGTTTGGTTCTGGATTTGAATGCTTCTATCCTTTTTGCATGCCTCATGGGCCTTTTGCTTTCATCCTTTCTCTTTTTTGGAAAGTTGTGATATGCGCTAGCTCGTGGGCTCTTGACTTTGCCCTTTCTTCTTTTCAGAAGGTCAAAATACTAGCCTATGGGTTCTTGACTTCGCCCTCTCTTCTTCTCGGAGTTTCAAAATATGTGCTAGCCTGTGGCTTTTGACTTCGCCCTCTCTTCTTTTTGGAGGATCAAAATATGCGTTAGCCCATGAGTTTTTGGTTTCACCCTCTCTTCTTTTTGGAGGGTCAAAATACCCATCTTGCCCATAGGCTTTTGTGGTTGCGGAGTATGCTTGCGATTACCCACGAAATGACAACTAGAGCAACCTTTTTCCTTGAATACTGTTGTCGATACTCAAGCCCAATGCAAGCTTGTTTTGACACTTAGTCGATATTGCTTTTTTGGGGAAAGTTTGCTTGATAATTATAAGGGGTTACAAAGGATTGCCTCATTAAAAACTTCACACCCTTTTGTAAGGGTTTCCCCTGTGAGGAAAAAGAGTGCCAGTCCCCTGAAATGGCAAGTAGCAAAATCAAAATTACATGAAGATTAAAAGAAAAAAAGAAAGAAAACATGTTCCAGGTAGAAACGATGCATGTTGTCTACGTTCCAGGTGTGATCCATCTTGACTCCTTCATGGTTCATCAATCGATATGTTCCAGGCTTGATCATGCTTGCCACGATAAACGGGCTGTACCATTGTGACTGGAGCTTTCCTTGCTTGATAGGATGGTGGATAAGGACCATGTCACCTAGGCTGATGTCCTTTTGGACTACCCTCTTGTCCCTCCATGCCCTTATTTCTACATGGTATTTGTTGAGGTTGTCGGTGGCGTGGAGCCGTGATGCTTTGATCATTTTGATTTCAACATACCGTTGTACTGGTGTTGTGGCTTCTATCTGCGTCTAAAATGACCCTACCTTTAGCTCTTTCTGGGGTGATGGCCTCTTCACCGTATGGTTATCGGAAAGGGGTGAAACTAGTCACCCTTGATCGCAAGATGTTATGACCCTAGACTGATATGATGAGTCTTGAACCCATCTTCCTTTCGTAGCATCGAAAAGTGGCTTTGAAATGGCTTTGAAAATCAGATCATTGGCCCTCTCGATGGCCCGGTTGCTCTAGGGGTGGTCGATAGAGGCGAAAGCGAGTTTGATGTTGAGCTCAGTGTAGTCAAATTACTTTCCATTGTCCACTGTTATGTAAGTTGGCACTCTGAATTGACATATCATTCTTTGCCAGACGAAACTTATCAGCATTCCTGAGGTGATTTTTACTAGGGGTTTCGCCTCTATCCACTTGGAGAAATATTCCAAAGCCACAGTCGTGAAGCAAAGATTGCTTGGAGCTGGTGGTAGTGGTCTGACTATGTCAACGCTCCATCGCTGTAGTGGCCAGGTTGGGATGATGGACCTGGTTGGGTTAGCTGACGAGTTTTGTTTTCTTGCAAACATTTGACACTTTTCACATGTTTCCACTAGTTGCTTGGCATCTTTGGCTGCTGATGGCCAATAAAGACCCTACCTTATAGCTCTGTGTGCACTCTCATGCGGTCCTCTACGTGCTCCGCATGACCCCGCATGGATTTTTTCCAAGAGCTCCACGCCCTGTTGCCTGCTTATGAATTTGAGCAAGGGAGATGCAATTCTGCTTCTGTACAAATATGATCCTATGACTGAGTACTACCTAGTCCTTGCTTTCATCCTTTTAGCTTCGTGCTTGTTGGGTGGCTCGTAGGTTCAGAATAGAATGCAAATATCGGGGATCTCCAATCTTCACTGGAAATCACATGTAATGTGGCTGGGTGGTCTTCTTCTTCCTTAATGGCTTTGATTGTTAATGTTTGGACGAATACATCTAGGGGTAGAGTTAAGTTTTGGGCTGCTACCTTTGCCAGTTCATCTGCTTCTGCGTTCTCGGCTCTTGGTATGTGCCACAAGCTAAACCCGGTGAAATGCTTTTCTATTCTTCTTACTACTGCGAGATATTTGACTAACTCAGGCTCCTTTGCCACGAAGGTCATTTCAATGTGGCCGACGACTACTTGCAAATTGGACTTGATGATGCACCTTCGCACACCCAATGCTCTGAGCTTTCTCAGGCCTAGCAAAACTGCTTCATATTCGGTGATGTTGTAGGTAGTGAGGAATTAAAGCTGGGCAGTGTATCTTAGCTTTGGGCCATTTTGTGGGGTTAGGGTAGCTACGATTCCTGTGCCTGATTCTCCCCATGCTCCGTCGCAATGCATGGTCCATACTCGCTCTTCGAACCGTAAGGTTGTGTTGAATGCGAAAAGTGTCCAATTTGCGATGAAATCTGCTAGTACTTGCGACTTTATCGCTGATCTGTGTTCAAAGTCGACCACATACTCGTTTAGCTCAGTGGCCCACTTCCTAATTTGCCCTATTGCTTTGCTGTTTTAGAACAAAGCCTCTAGGGGTTGGGCCGGTAACACCTTGATGTGTGAGCTTGGAAATAATGCTTCAATTTCCTAGAGGCCATGACCATAGTGTATGCTATCTTTTTGAGTTCTGAATAATTGAGCTTCGCTCCTGATAATGCTTCAGACATGAAATAGATTGGGAACTACTTCATCCTATTTTCGTGTTCCTTCTCTTCTACCAAAACAACACTTAATGCAGTTGGCGATGCAGCCAAGTAGCAATGTTGCCCCTGGCAAAGGCTTTGTCAGTTTTGTAAGCTTTGTCAAGTACTTCTTAAGGTCATCAAAAGCTCGCTCCTACTCAGTGCTCCATTTCAATAGATTAGAGTTCCTTAGTACCCTAAAAAAGGGCAACCCCCTTTCAGCTGACCTTGCGATAAACATGTTTAGTGCTGCTAACCTTCCTGTCAATTTCTGTACCTGCTTTCTGTTTGTTGGTGGCTACATGTTAATTATTGCTGAAATCTTATTTGGGTTTGCTTCAATTCTCCTAGCTGACACCAAACAGCCTAGTAATTTCCCTTTACGGATGCCAAAAATACACTTGTCTAGATTTAGTCTTAGACCACTCTTGCGAAGGTTTGCGAAAGTTTCTTGCAGGTCTTCAATGTGCATTTCTTTCTTATTGCTCTTGACCACTATATCGTCAACGTATGCAACCAAGTTGTTGCCCTTCTGCTTATGGAAGACCTCGTCTGTCATTCTAGAGAAGGTGGGTCCCGCATTTCATAATCCTTTGGGCACGCAGCGATACTAGTAGGTCCCCTTGTGGGTGATGAAGCTCATTTTCTCTTCGTCCTCCAGGTTTAACTAGATTTGGTGATAACCCGAAAAGCAATCTAGTAAACTCATAACTTTGTAGCCTATGGCGATGTCCACTAGCTTATCAATTCTAGGTAAGGGGTATGGATCCTTTGGGTAATGTTTGTTGAGGTCAGTGAAATCGATACATATTCACCATTTTCTATTTTTCTTTTTGACCATTACAACGTTGGCTAGCCATTCTAGATATTGCACCGGTCTGATGACCCCAGTGTCTAATAGCCTCTATACCTCTGCTTTCATAGCCTCAGCTCTTTCTGTTGAAATTTTTCTAAGCTTTTGCTTTCGCGGCTTCACACCTTTTGCCACGTTCAACTTGTGCTATGCTAAGTCCCTGCTAACTCCTTGGAGGTCCTTTGCTGACCAAGCAAAAACATTGCTGTTCTCATGCAGGAATTCTACTAGCTCTTGCTTGTCTTGAGCTATTAGATCTGTGCCAATATGAACGGACTTATTGTTGGGCATTCTTAACGTCATTACCAAAAGTAGACTTAGTTTTCTAATTCTGATAACGGCGCCAAAAATGCCGAACCTATCCCTCATGCCACTTAAGCCAAGTTGTCATCCCCAGCATGACATGAGAGATGCGGTATTGAAATATGCAACTGCTCTTCCAAATAAATAATAAATAAGATCTGCAAGCGCACAGATTAATACTGATGTAGCATTTTAATCGGGAAAGTATTCCAGGTATCGTTATTTATATTTTTACCACTAGGAAGGGATTACTAACATCAATGTTGATTATGGAATGGAATATAGGAATGAGTATCAATCATTGCATGTATAAGTGAGAGCATTCATCTATCTCTTGCATACAGGGGTAAGTGTCACATAAAATATAGATAAAGTATGAATGGTGACAAAGATAATTAATCTGATCAGCTAGCCACATATAATAATGATAAGCACCTCAACAGATATTCTAGCAAGTCATTAGCATGGTATTAGGACGAACTACAAGGATATTTCCTAAGTTATTCTTAACTATAAAGTCTAGCATATCATAGTTAGTGCAAGTACACTTGGCAATCATTGCGAGAAAGGACTACACCCATGCATAGTGATATTATCAAGGAAGATGAGAAACATAGCAATCACTCCCCCGTAATAATGTTGCTCTGCCTACCTTACACATGGGAGGGGGACTATATAAGAACCAATGAAGCTGTCACCATCGCGGACCACCCCATGATCCGGCATATAAGGTGCAATCGCAGATAAATATGGTCTAAGCACCACGCCTACACAATATTTATCATTTACCCATGGATCCGATGGATAAACGCTATATGATCCTAAACATGTATATAATTCCAATCTAACTAAGCCAAGCGTATAACTACGATAAACTAAGAACAATATAATCGCAAACATAAACAAGTAGAGCATAGTCATAATCAATATATTGAAATAGAACAAAGTTGTATTCATAATATTGAAGAACAATGATGAACAATGAAGAACAGTAAAGGAATTACCAAGAATCCTCTTGACAGATCCAGAAACCAATCGAAGATTGACTCCTTCTAGTTCTAATCCTATGTAGCTATGCTATACTAGAGATCTAGTTGATGTGGTGGCTCTAGGGCTTGATCAGAGACTCTCCTCCTGAGATTAGGGTTTGAGGAATTGAGAATGAGGGAGTGCCTCCTCCAGGGGCCAGGGGTCCTGCTTATATAGCCCCCTCAAGTGAACGTGGGCCGTCGGATCAAACCGACATTAATCGCACGGTTTTCCTTGATCCCTTAGGTCGGTGGAGCATAATCCGCGAGACGGAGCCTGATTGGCTCTCAGGCCAGGGCGGGCGCCCTAGGGAGCAGGGCGGGCGCCCTGCCTCTGGGCCCGTTCGGCCTTCCGTTCGTTCTCGTGGCTTCTAGAGTCTTCTAGATGATAGAAAATCGGTGAACACGTTATTATCTCTATGTAAACCCGACGTGTGGGCCTTTCCTCCGTATTTTTTGATAACCCCCTGTAGAAACAGACAAACACCAAAACTCGTGGAATTCTGTCAGATAAAACCCTAAGTCTAGGTGTTGGTTGCATTTGGATCCTTTTCTTTATTTATTTGATAACTATATTTGGTACTTAAGGACCGTCAACAAACTCCCCCAAGCTTACCTCTTGCTCGTCCCTGAGCAAGGATAGACTCATTATGGATCAGAAGTTGCTGCAACGCCTTTGAACGTTGACGGTACATATGCTTTCAAATAAGGTCTCATCCCTGAGTTAGAGTAAACTGTCAAGACTTAAACTTACTCATTTTACCTTTCACCATGGGGCTTGCAACCGTCATCTGCATCTTGAGTGGTTAAAAGATAGAACGGTCTAGTCAAACGCCATGTCTCTTATTCTTGATCAGCTATAGCTCTGTAGTTTTTGCAAATTTTTCAAATAAAACTCAGAGATTCCTTGTATGACTTTCTCGGGTCTCTCTTTTGTGGTATTTCTGGATCCTTACCAAGGCAGTAATGGTATATGCCTTCTCTCTCAAAGTATGTGGTATTTATGGTATAAGGCGTAGTGACATTGCCTTCTCTCTCACCCTACTCTAATAAGGCTTTGATATCTGGAGCTCATAGGTGGGAGATACAGTATACATACTCGTAGAACATTTATTGCATAGTCAAACCATGGATCCAGAGAAACAAGTCAATAAGTCAAATCAAGATGTGCATGTGTGGTGAATGAGTGGTGTATGGTGATGATGGTGATAACAAAAGTCTAATGCTCTTTTTGAGGGAATACATACCTTTCTTGCTTTTTAAAACTTTTGAGGGGAATGAGATGCTCTATTTTTTTCTCTCAGGTGGGTATTGTACCCCTAATTCTACTGTCGGACACTTGTCCATTTTTACCTCTCGTCTCACTTTTTCTTTCTTCGAGGTTCCGAGCACTTGCTCCTTTTTATTTCCTCATTTTTTTAGAGCAATCTCCCTCTTTTGAAAATATAGCAAGTGGTAGTAGAAATGACTTGAACATTAACTTCACAGGGAATAACAGGAATGGGATAATGTTTTTGGCTATTCTCTCCCGGGTCAGGAGTAGAATAATTTTGGGTGAATCTGGAGATGGAAATGAGTGATATATGTGGATGCGTACTTCCGGAGTAGAAGCAGCATGTATGAGTGAACGTGCAAGTGAATCTTGATTTTAACCACATGACAAGTTCCTAAGGGTCTACACAGCTTGACCACACTCAATGCCCATAAGCAGTAAGTAGTAAAAGTGCGGCTCTTATCCTAACAAGCATGTATATATATGGCTGTGGTAGGAATTTAAACTCTCATCATCCAGGAACTCATCATGCAACATTTTAAAGATTTTCAAAGATAAAATTCTCCAGAATTCTAGCATCTCTAGGAACAGATAAACAGCAGCTCAACCTTCCCATATCATATCCGCTAACAACTTAGACTTCAGATCAAGTTCTCTTCCCACTAGTTCAGGTTTAGAGCCAGTTTTAAATTATAACAGTTATGTCTAAACTAGAGAGAAAACAAATTTGAAAATTAGGCAGAGCAACTATTCATCATATACATGCTAGAGTTTTATTTTCAAGATTCAGTTTAGCATAGCTACTTTATTTATTTATTAAACTAAGCAAATATATATAAACACAAAATATTTATTTGGGTTTTCATGATTATGCATCTTTTTATTTTAATAAAGCATAGGTATAAATGTAGATAAAAATACTTATCAGGATAAATGGGGGTGCTCTCCCCTAAGCTGGATCTTGACGTAATTTCTTCTGATGTAGCTAGCAGGTGCAGAGGTGTATTTGAATGTCGGCAGCACCCTGACAACGATTAGGATGTCCTCCATCTGCTAGTCTTCCTGAATTCTGTGGAGCTCAAATAGACAACAAAGCTTCGTGGAACTTGATTAAGCGTTAGCATAAATATCTAGCCTTTATCATGTTTGAGCTTCCTTGATAAATGTCACTCTATTTTTATTTTCATTTTTATAGAACAGAAAAAATATATTATTATTTTTTTATGCCACCACAGTGAATGTACTTATGGGTTTTATGCCACTCGCATACTCACATGGGGCTTACTGTTTTCAACATTTTTTTAGACAGAATGAACATGATTAACTGAGCAATAATTAAAGGGAAAATGATAACTACCAAGTTTACCTCTTGGCACGGCGTTCGGTGTTTTTAAGTCCTCCGAACAGGACTTCTTTTCTTCTTAATTGTCCTAGGATTTGGGTGGCGTAGACGGTGGTTCCGGCAGCGCCTCCTCTTCTTGTGTAACTATCTTCGCCTTCCATACCCGACTTGGTGCTTCGGTCTCCTGTTGTGTATCCTCGGGCCTTATGACCTCTCCTTCATAGTCTGCCCATACGTCCTTGATGGTTTGCCTCCTTTGGTTACGGTTACGTCGCCTTCTTCTTGTCCTGACCTGCTTAGAATCTTCAACTATATAGTTAGGGTCATTAAAGTAGCGACGTACCTTCTCAGAGGGGAAATGCATATGGACTTCTCCGGTTCTAATGTAGATGATTGCTTTGACGGTGCCTAAGAACGGTCTTCCTAGGATGATGGGTGGATCGTACTCGTCGTCTCCCATGTTAATGACCTAAAAGTCTGTATGGACAAAATGATCGTTAATTTTAACAGGGACATCGGTTACTATACCTTCGACCTTTCGGGATGTCTGATCTGCCATCTGGAGCTGAGTGTATGTTGGTTTTAAGGGCATGGTTCCGTACAAGAGCTGATAGGTGACTGTGGCCATTATGTTGACGCCTGATCTAGTGTCGCAGAGCGCCTTCTGAAAGGAGTATCCATTGATTGAGCACTCAATGCTTGGCATACCTGGGTCGTCCTTCTTGTTCAGGAAGGGTGACTTGAGTCGACCATCTTGACCTCCCTGAACTGCAGTGATCATCTTAGCTGATTCGGTCCATCCTTGGTTGTTCTTGTTCTGCTTGTTCCTCCTGTTGGTCCTCTTCCTTGGTTCATGTTGGGGTTGCTCTAGGATTTGTGTAATCTTGTTCTTGAAGGAAAACGTCTCCTTCCTCCCCTTGATGTTGAAGTTGATCTTCGCAGCGCTGGCGTAGATGACAGCTCCTGAGGTGTTCAGGAATGGCCTTCCCAGAATAACTGGTGACCTCTCATCGGACCCGGTCTCTATCACCACGAAGTCAGCTGGAGCATATGAGGTACCAACTCGGACACCCATGTTCTTTAATATTCCTTTAGGAAAGCTTAGTGTCCGATCTGCAAGCTGCAAACACATAGTTGTTTCTGATAAAGGATATGTAAAGAATTTTTCATAGAGTACCCTGGGCATAATGTTGACGCTGGAGCCAAAGTCACAGAGTGCTTCTGGGAAGTCCACCATGCCGATGGAGATCGGGATGACGGGGCGTCCTGGATCGCCTCTCTTGACTGGCAGAAGGTCATTATGTACTCCGACAGCGGGATTACTCCAATAGTTACCTGCATCAAACATGTCTACAAGATTTGCAGATTCTAATCCTTCCGGTTGTGATGGTATACCGGGGTTAGTAGCAGGAACAGCAGCAGCTATTTGATTTAACTGAGATTCAATCATTTTATTAAAGCTAATTTGGTTTTTGATGGCAGTAGAGAAATTATCCATTCTATTATTTATGTTTTCTAGTATTTTATCATTGGATGCCAATTTCTTAGACAAGTTATCCATTAGCTTTCCTTGATTAGACACTAACTCTCTCAGGGGTGGAAAATTATTATTGTTGTTGTAAGAGTTATTACCTTGATAATTACCTGAGTAGTTACTTGAGTAGTTAGGCCTCTGTTGATTCCAACCTTGATTTTGTTGAGGACGGTTGTAGTTGTTGTTGTTGTTGATGTACCTTGCATCCTCAAGCATCTCAGGGCAGTGATTGCCTGAGTGTCCAGTATCTCCACATTCCTCACAAGTCATGTGAGAGTCGTAGACGTTCATGACTTCTCTTTTGTCTCCAGCTTTGTCATCGAGCTTTTTTATGAGTAGGTCTAACTTTGTAGACATCATGTCTACCTCCTTGAGCTGGTGCATACCTCCACCCTTCTTGCGTGTTTGAGTCCTCTCTTCGTTCCAACCTTGGTTGGACGCCATCTTCTCCACAAGGGCTGTAGCTTGTGGTATGGTGAGTGATAGAAATGCGCCTCCAGCTGCAGCATCCATGGTCTCACGAGCACTAGTGATGAGCCCATGATAGAAAGTCTGCATAAGTAGCCAGCTTTCCATTCCATGATGGGGACATTCTAGGATGTAATCTTGAAAGCACTCCCATGCTTCTAGAACGGATTCATCATGTTGTTGCTGAAAACTTGTAATCTTCCCACGGAGAGCATTGGTCTTGCCCATGGGAAAGAACTTAGCCAGAAAGTTCGTAGAGCAGAGTGCCCACGTAGTGTTCTTATCCTTCGTCGCGTAGAACCACTGCTTCGCTCTCCCCAATAGTGAGAATGGGAAAAGGCGAAGTAGTATGGCGTCTCTGGGAACATCTAATAAAGTGAATGTGCTGCAAATCTCTAGGAAGTATTGGAGATGAGCACTTGCATCTTCGTGTGGCTTCCCACAAAACTGGTTGGCTTGTACCATGTTGATGAGCCCTGGCTTGAGCTCAAAGTTCTTGTCGATGGCCACGGCAGGTCCAGTGCGGATGTTGTCCGTAGTGGGAGCTGAGAACTCGCGGATCGTCTTGTTCACCATGGCTGCAAACTCTGTTGACAAATTCCGGATGAAACTTCGGCGGTCTTCTGGATTGGATGAAGTGTTGCGTCGAAGTGTTGACTTCTTGAGCTTGGCTCTTGCCTTTCTGATTAATGCTTCGGGGTTGTCAACAAAATTTTCTGGAAGATGTCCTTTATTCATACATCACCCTGCAAAACAATAAGAATGAAAAAATATAGGGGTAAATCTGTATGGGAGAATTGATGATCTCAATCACTTAATGATGCGAATGATGACTCAAATTCGGTATTCATTCCTTGTTAGTAAATAAACCTTCCCCGGCAACGGCGCCAAAAATGCTTGTTGGGCATTCTTAATGTCATTACCAAAAGTAGACTTAGTTTTCTAATTCTGATAACGGCGCAAAAAATGCCGAACCTGTAACAGAACCGTCCAAATTATAAGAGCACAAGTACAAAAACAATCACCGAAGTGATCAAATTCTCGCACTTGAGCCCATATAACTCCGGTAGTCCAATGCAATCGCGAGGGATTTCAAACCAACCAACATACAAGCCAAGATCGTAGTGATTCAACATAACAAGTCACATGTTACAACCATTTCACAAGTAGTTTAATATACATCGGAGTTCAACATAGTTATTACATCTTAAGTTCAAAAGTAGCGGAAGCAAAGTAATTTGAAACTAACATTTATTTTATTCAAATACATGCCAGTACCAAGGTCGACTTCCAACAAAAGCATTAGAGAGAAGCTAACTCAGGAGGATCATGCGCGTGATCACACTCCGCCACTACGGCAGGAGCCAACAACTCTTGCAGTCGTCATGATACATCACAACCTGCAACAAGTGGGGATAAAACCCTGAGTACGAGAAGGTACTCAGCTAGACTTACCCGTCATAAACCAGAAATAAGGTGACACCAAGGATCATGCAAGGCTGATATAAAGTGGGCTAGCTTGACAACATTTTGCATAAAAGCTTATTATGAATAAGTAATCATTAATGCTTAAGCATCAAGTTAATTATCATTACCCTGTCATCTATATTAAAACCTATACTAGAGCACTCACTTTATTAGGAGCAAACAATATTAACCATAGCAGGGATAAATTGAGGCAACCTTTCCATCGTTATCCAATTAACCATCCGTTCAATTTAATGGAATCTACGTTGCCGCTGCTCAAGTCAAGTGCTCACTAACCGGGAGCGACGGCGATTCGAATCGAATTCCTATCCAGCTGGAGGGGTATTTCTAACACTCACCGCGCAGGCCCCTGCCAGGGTCGCACAAGCCACCTTTCGTACGATTCAGGAATCGCGGGTCCGAATGATGTCGCAACCCCAAGGGCGACACTCTGCCAGGTGATAGGGACTCTAACCCCCCTTGGTCTCACGCCAATGTCCCCAAGCACATCCTTTCTCTCCTCCAAGAAGCAACCTACCATTCGATTCCCGGCCTGAACCATATTACTCGGCTTCGCAGTCGGAACGACTTATCCGGCCAACTAAGTGTTAGACTGCGTTCAACATGACTCAAGGACGTACAGCGAATCGGTCCTTAAACGACTCAGACGGGGATAGATCCACACCCAAGACCTCCATGCCTTATTGCTTCACTATCGTCATCCCGCCCGATCTCATTTCATTTTATTAACACATGGTTCCATTCCACGATAGCAATATAGCCAACCGTGCCATATATGGATATCCCTATATCTCGCAGGTGACAGGAAATCACCTGACTTCTACCGCTTAAAGCAGGGCTAAGCATCTATTCGATCCTAGTCTATGTAGGATTCAGGGATTCATATATCTGGACAAGGAATGATATAATGCAGCAAGGTTTTCAACCAACTCCTACCACTTAATACAACAATACTTTATAACATATATATAATTAATTGTTTTTGAAGGTAGGAGGCTTATAATGCTCCGGGGCTTGCCTGGGATCCGACTCAAGTTAGAGTTTGTCAAGTAAAACTCGCTTGGCGAGCATTCCCTTCCCTCATTCTAGCACTTGTCCGATCATTCCATCTCCGAGATAGGTCCACCAACACCATCTTCTGGTTAGCTCCACCTCACGTCCTTCACGTAGTGCATCTAGCGTACCTAAATGAGGTGCAATAATGCATATGTATGAATGCATAGAAGTGAAATCAACAGAGTAATCAAACAAGCATACCAAAGTTCTCATCAACACCTAGAGCTAATTAACTTAATACACATTAGGGCATAACATATAAGATGGCAAGCACATCAAGCAAGACACAAGTCTCAAGATCACAGGGTACTAACCCAAGTACTCTCAAAGGTATGAGTCACACTTCAATACCCAAGCATGACAAAGTTAATCAAAGTACTAGAACTAGAAATTGCTACCTTCTGGACATCAGACCAACAGCTGAGTAATTTAATCATAACTGGAGATCTACAACTCCAAATGACTTGCAAGAAGACATTATGGAAAGCTTATGAAATTATCTACATTTCATTTATAAACATCTAAACCTGATTCTAACATTTACCAGGTCGAAATACAGAAGGTACAGAATATGTCCTGGAAGGACAGAGAGCAACCTAAATCTGAACCCAAATTAGAACAGCTGTAGTTTCTAAACCATATGGTCAAATGCCACCAAAATTTAACAGCAGATAGATCATGAAATTCACAATAACTTTGCTATAGCACACAAGACATGAAAACATCATTTGCATAGGGTAATTAACAATATTCTCAAATCTGTTCAGAAACCTTATTTGCAAGAAATAATTATTAACTTATGTTGCAAACATATAATTGAATAAAACCAACTTTACCAACATTTCATACATGACTAAAGAACACCAGAAAATATAGTGTCAATTACTAAATAAATTCTTTTAATACATTTTCTTAATTTATTTAGATAATTAGGTGGAATCATGATAACCTATCAAAAGTATACAATAAATTCTACCAAAATTACAGTGGCCTACATATGCTCCCAAAAGTCTACTGTCCAAATTTGAGACCATTTGGACATGTATATTAACCTCTATGAAAAAGACAAATTGCTATAGCAATAAATCATGTAAGAGCAAATTAAACCTAAACCTCAATATTTTCTGTGAACACAAGGCCATATTATAAATCAATATGATAGAGAAACATCATACTAAGGTAATGGAACAACATTTTCTATTTTATCATTTATATATTATTTATAAGCTATTTATCAAGCTATAAACAAGTTAAATCAATAACTTGAGCATACAGTAAACAATGACCATGAAATTTATACCACAGCACATCCATAGCATGACAATCCTACCATAACAATTTCATATCAATTGGAGCATCATAACTCAAGATATAAAATGACAAGTAAAATAATATAGATTTTCTTATTTATCAAGGTCCAAATCAAAACCCTAAGAAAACAGTGAACAACTAGGGTGTTTACTATTTTTACTAGCAAGTACATGTCCTCACAAAATTAACAAAACAAGAATCATCATTTTTGGAGTTCTAAAACTCCAGATCTGGCTCTGCTCAAGTTGGTAAGCATTTTTGGAGCATTTTTAAAGCTTAAATAAAGACATCAGAAAATAACTACAACATGTAACATATTATGACTCCACTGCATAGATCTTTTTCTAAGGTTTCCAAAAAGTCCACATTTGCTATTTTTGGAGTTACCTAACAGGAGATATGAATTTTTGAAGAACTAAATAAAATCTGAAAATTCAAATTCGGAATTAACACAATCCTATTGAAATCGCTAGGCGCACCCGAACGTGTACCCCATCTCTGCCCTTCATAACGCTGACTCGCGGGACCCGCTGGACTACTGGGCCCACTTGTCAGACAAAGAACACGCACACCAGTTTTCCCCTTCTTCTACCACCCGACGGCGATAGAGGATGGGGACCGGACTTCACGGCTCCGGCGAAGGGGATCACCGGCGGCGGCAACCAAGGACGGCACGAGCACCAGGGAGCCTCCGCGCCCCCGCTGGTGCCCCTGGCTCGGCCCAAGGAGGCCTGTGGCGTCGCAGCCACGGGAGCAGGCGATGGCGACGGCGGCGGCCCGGTGGCAGCGACCTCCGGCGACAGTCCCGGCCGGGAAGAGGATGCAGCGCGCGTGGCATGGCACGACGATGACGGTGATGCAATCCGTTGAGCATGAGGAGGGACCGAGGCGCGGTGGCGTGGAGCTTGCCGAGCTCGGCAATGGCGGCCACGGCCACCATGGCGTGCGCGCGCGTGAGCCAGGACAGAACACAGAGGGAGCGGATAGAATGGAGTTGGGCGAGTGCTCGAGCACCTCCACATCGACACAAGGGCACATGACGCGCGTCCAGCAAGGTGCGGTGCTCGCTCGCGCATGGCTGCCACGTTCGGGACGCGTGGCTCCCGTTGAGCCCCACTGTCGAACAGCTGGCATGCGTCTCTGTGAGCATATTAGGTTGTCGTTTTGGGCTTCCTAGGGTCCGAATTTGATCACGAGTCTTGAAGCAAAGTTGTTCACCTCAGTATACTCTACAATTTTTATTTAAACGCCATAGTCATAAGACCCACAGATTAGGAGATAACTAAGCCCAAAGTTGACAGTGTCGACAGGTTAAACTCGAGCTCGGTTTTGGGATATTCAAATGCCAAACTTGATCCAATTGATCCCAACTTTTTACATGTTGTTCTCCAACAAATTATTTCCAACTTTCATTTTTGGACCAATTTAAGTTACTCAGTAAAAACTTGAGAACGCGGGATGTCAGTGTCGAAGACACTGAAATCGGGGCTTTAAAACGGCTAAGTGCTGAAATCCGCCCTAAAACTAACTTGTGAGCCCTGTTTGAGCATGTTCCACACATTTTCATGGCTTGACTCTTAAATAAAGTTTGTTCCTTATAAAATTCTCTACAACTTTGTCAAAGGGTGCACAGTCATGCAAAGGTTCTAGGTCACACTTTTGAAACGGTCAAACAAAAGTGTTCCAGGGTCCATACATGGTCAACCATCACTTAGAAGCACAATTAGGCAAAATGATCAACATGAACATTGTTCCATTATGTGTCCTAAGTGTAGTTAAGGTGTTGTAGAGGCCAAACATACCCACCATGCATAGGTTGCACAAAAGTGCAGGCCTCACATGCCTTGAAACATAGAACTCAAGTGAAATACTATGGTCATTTCATGTGGTTGTTTCAAGATACATGCTACACATGTTCCACTAGGGTGTTCCACATGTGTCCAAGATGTTGCACATGTTGCATTGTATGTTGCACAAACACTAGTTCCCATGAGATGTACGATAGGTTTTAGTTATCATCCAAACAAGCCTATCACTTATCATTTCATGTGACTTTCTGATTCCAAATTTCATGAAACTTTTCCAGGGATCAATATAGATACGTATCAAGGTGAGACACATGAAGATATGGCAATAACACCATCCGAACATATATCTTTGAACATGGCCTATATGTAAAGCAAAGGAGTAACATCCAAGTTTAAATTAGGCTCTTCTTCGTAGGTTGACCTTGACATTGTCATCTCCACTTAATCTATCATGTTTGAGCTCAAACCCACTGCTTAATTGGTGATAAACACCTGGGGTGTTACAGCCCTCCCCCCTTAAAAGAATCGCGTCCCGAGATTCGGAATGGAAGATCTTTTAAGGAAGAGAGACACGTTATCCAGTTCCCAATATCTGCTATAGCATTTAGCTAAAAGCATTCAACATCGGTGAACAATTTGACCAAAGGCACATTCTGATACTTACTCTTCATGGTAAAATTTGTCTGAAGAATTTCCTTCATTGACTTCCATGAAGCATTGTTACTTTGGGAGGAATCTAAGATAGCACAGTACTGCATGCTCAATGTACAGAGATCATTTGGTCCCTGAGTGAACCACTCACAGGTATCTGACTCCCTGATGAGCACAACAGAGGCCATATGAACTTGACATTAGACTGAAACATTAAGAAGTATACTCATTGAAATGGCTCTATGTTCACACGGTTTTGAAAAGCAGTTCTCTACCAAAATGGTTTGAGCACAACCTTCCAAAAGGGTTAGATCATAGAATAGACTACAAATATACTCTGAGGCTATAGGATACTGACTAACCAATAGACAGGGTCTATGTTGGTCATAAATGTTCATTCATTTAGACACCACTAATGGAAAACTACTTGAGGTTCCATGTGTGCAGTTCTCTTTCTCTGATGACAACACTGTATTATCTGAGTCTATCGATGGTCAGTGAATGTGATAGCTGACTCTGTTGGCTTCCTATTTCTGCCAACAGTTATCTAAGAAGATTCTTCTATCTAAGACAACAGTTATCTGGGTTGAATCAGATGCAACCTCTTGGGTAAAAACATTTATAAGGTACCAAAGTATATCATCTTAGGAAAATAATTCCCGAAGAAAGATGTAGCGAGGCCTTAAGGACTACAAAAGTTGTAAATATTCACTAAACCGTGGGGACTAGTCTACCACCAAGCGGTTGAGTAAAAATTTCCTTTGTGACTTAGTTGCACTGTAAGTTGAGTTGACTTGCAATATAGCAACCTTGTCAGGCCAACTTTCACCTGAGGCTTCCTCCTTAGGATCAACATCAACTCTAAGCTAGGAATCTGTTGTTTGACACTTTTCAATTTGCTTTTGATTCGCGATGATATAAATTGATTTGCAGAAACCAAGGCTGCTCGTACATTGTGGATACGAGAAAGCAAAAGCAACGAAAGAGTGTAAACTAGTATCTGCGGAACCTCAAAAGGGCCATCCAACAGTAGATCTCCACCATTAATTTACGTACCAGTCCGATGATGCACATGCTTTGAACTTGCGGTTTACTTTTGCAAGGCAAAATGCATACTTTGCCTGGAGGACATTCCTACAAGAATAAGGAACCGTTTCTGAATATTCCTCAACACTTTATCCAATAAAGTTCTGAACAAAACCATTTGTGGCACCTAAGGGCACAAGGATGGTGATCGAAACTAGGGTTTACTTTCTCTAATTCTTCACTTTAGTTGATAGAACACCTTGCACTATCGGTGTGATTGTCCAAGACGGATTTGACTTGACCGTAATGGCTCTAGAAGATAGAATATCTCTCAAGTTGTTGGCTAGTTGTTTAACTTCTTGTTGGTTATTGCTCTGTAAGACATAGCCTTCGTAGCTACCAAAGAGTCGTTACCTAGCTGGAAATTAACCTTTCTATTGGTAACTAATCAGTTGTCTCTCAACACAAGAGGTTCCCAATCTTCACTCTTGACCACAATAATTGTGGTTGATGCAGAACAGATGGTTGCCATTGAAGTTAGCAAATACGTAGAGATGGTTAATTTCGATGGTATGGTCATTATGCACACAAGATTGAGACTTGGATAGCTCCGGTCATATGCACAATGCGCTAATCGATTTTCATCCCATAGATAGCTTGTCCAAAATTAAGTGTTCTGTGCCCTTTTTATCCAACAGGGATGAGATATTTTTCTCACTAGATGGTGGTTGTCAATATTGGGACAACTAAGTAGAGTCACTTGTCTACCACCTCTTGTAGTATGTTGATGTTTATGTCGGTGACCTGTTCTTCAAAGATTATCCTTTATATAACTTCAAAAGGAAGTTCTACTACTTTCGATCTGAGATATGGGTCTTACGATAAGATATGGGAAGATAACCAAGGAACATCTCACAAGAAAGCCCACATCGATGTAGTTCCATAATGGGCTATGACTAGCAACCTCGATACCAGCGCGTGCCTAGCAGCACTACCATGTGCCGGCCGGTCACAAGGAGGCCCTAGGTTTCGTCGCGGCACCGTAGAATACTAATCGTAACACCATTACCGAACAGACGCCCGATGAGGAATTTCAAATGACACAGATTGGTGGTCCGAACAAGCACCATACAAAGAGGGATAGCAAGCAAAGGTAGTCACAAGGCTTAGAATCAATACGAAAATGATCCGAAGATCAAAATATAGCACAAGAGAACATCGCACAATTACCAAGGATAACTGAGCAAGAGACTCTTGCTTAAATTCTACGTACGACTTGCGTCCACCGAGGGGAGTACCAGATAAAAGATTAACAAGAGATTCATTCATGTTGGGCAACAACATGAGATCAAGACTGATAAACATCTCGAGACTTGAGAAGGTTGGGGACGGATTAAGCAAATTTTAAGGGCGAAAACCGATATGTAGTCATAGATTGAGTTGATAAGGTAGATGCACGAATTTGCAAGCAAGCGATTTTGAGGCCATAGCAAAAAGACGTTTCGTCGCATTAGCTAACCTTTGGGAGAGGCAACCGGGAGGTCTAATATGGATTTGGGTACGGTCTCCATAACTGGCAACGTACGAACCATGGTCAAAGGCTAGCGTTGATGAAAGTTAACTTGGTTGGTCAGTCGACAAATGTCTTCACAAAAAGGGTTGCAAAACATCCACGGCTTATGCAAACATATAGGAGAACTAAACTTTGGACTTTCGATTAAGCAAAGGCATGGATACCAACATTCAAGGGCTAACCACTAAGTCTACAGGCGCAGACTCCTAAGAGAGAACCTAATTGAAGGCAATAACCATACAATTACGTAACGTGAACATTGTTCTAGGATAAAACTATGCGACACTCGTATGCTCACCGAGGATAAACGAGGTGACAACTAGGGCACTACCTAGATAACAAGCATACATACAACATTACAGTCAAGCAGACATTGGAGAAAATTCAAATGAATGGGCTTAAGCAACCAATACAAGGCACAAGGCTTACCCAAAATAAGTATTTATCTCAAGCATGAACTAACTACAAGTTTAGCTCTAAAACAAACGCTAGTTAAGGTAGTCAACTTAGCATGTGCCCAGAATCTGGACAGCAACGCAGTAGTTACTTGTTTCAACCATAACTGAGGTTATAGACATCCCACAAAGGTGATCCTAGACTTTCTAGAAAGCTTAGGAAGATTACTACACTTTATTTATTCATACCAACAGCTAATTCATAGATTAATATGACCAAAAATGCTAATGTTTCAGATCTGTACCAATATGGACAGAAAACTGACAAGAACTTTAAAAATGCGTAACTGGAGTTCTAGGGACACAACAAGGCTGAGCCTTAACTTTATGTAAAGCTTATTATGTTGTCTATAGCTTTCTTATTATCATATTAAGATGATTTTATAACCAACAAGACCAAACAAGACAAAGAAGACATCTCTGCCCCGATTTGGACAGATTCTGTCATTCCATTTTGCAATCTCATAACTAGAGATTTAGACCACCACAATTAGTGCTATAAGACATTTTGGAAAGCTTAGAAAAAGTACTACACTTCTTCTAGTATCTCCAAGACATGATTCCATATGCACACAGGTCAAACAAACCAAACATTCAGATGTGTTCTGACATGGGCAGATTCTGACAACAAACTTCTAAAATTTATAACTCCCAAACCATAAGGCCTAGGGTCATGAAATTTAAGGACAAGCCAAATAAGTAAGTTAGCCACAACTTTGGTATTCTTCATAACTACATAAAACACCATGATGGCTACAAAAGCATCACTACAACAGAAATTGTTCTAGCAGCCAACGTTCAATAAGTAAAGCAAAGTTTGCCTTTGTTCTACTTAACAAGAGAGCACACAACATGTCATTCTAGTAGCTCTAAACATTATTACCTTAGACCAACCAATTTAATTCATTAATAAGAATCATAATTACTTAGGTGAGGTCTAAAGCATTGGCAAACGCTTGGGTGAACAACGTATCCACCACTTGGCTAAGCTAGAGGATATCTCTAAGTTCAAGCATGTAACCACACTTATTTCTAGTAAGGCTAAGCACACATTTTTCTCAAGCAACATGGAACAAGGCATTCTTGTTTTACTTTACTCAAGAAAGATAGTGTAACACATTGATCACAAGTTACACACTATAGAACAAGGGTGAAAGGAGTATAGCTATGCATAAAGCAACAATCATGAAGATGCATGCTTCGTCCTATTCGTCCTCACAAGATTGCCAACCTAAAGTGGCGATCACGTTCTATGTCGGTGGCATAACATGCACTCTGTCGATATATAGCTAGTCGTCAGCTACATTCGACTTACGTATTCGTGGTTAGCGTACCTGCAGAAAAGTTTCATTGCAGCCCAACATTTCCCAAAATAGCACACAATGAAAGCAGAGAAGTAAAATTCTAAGTACTCCCATATACATATACCCCCGTATATATACATGTAGCACCAAAACTACCCGAATCATCAATCACCCACAATTAAGTACCTTCATATATACATGTGTGTAACATATAAATAATCCAGTAACCAAAACTAGCTCTCCCCTAGACCGCAGTTTGTACGGTCATGCTCTCACAACTCACACTTACCTGAGCGTAGGTGCGATGTTGCATAAAAGTAAACTAACGACATATATGGCTATTTCATATATGAAGGCTACCTCTAATCTAACACACCGGGTAGCATAGTGTGGGAGAGTTATCACACATACATACCTTGGCCTGGGCGTAGATGCAAAAATAAAAACCCCCAAGTTAGTACTTATATAAGCCACCTAATAATCCTTATATGGGCATAAGGAAATTGACCACTGGCATACTTAGATTTAGAATTCAGCTTTCACAAACCTATATATAGCTATAAGTTGATAAAACTGATTTTATAAAACAAAACCTTTGTTTTAAATACACATACGACAAGTTTAATGTTGAATCTTGCTCCGATACCAGCTGTAACAGAACCGTCCAAATTATAAGAGCACAAGTACAAAAACAATCACCGAAGTGATCAAATTCTCGCACTTGAGCCCATATAACTCCGGTAGTCCAATGCAATCGCGAGGGATTTCAAACCAACCAACATACAAGCCAAGATCGTAGTGATTCAACATAACAAGTCACATGTTACAACCATTTCACAAGTAGTTTAATATACATCGGAGTTCAACATAGTTATTACATCTTAAGTTCAAAAGTAGCGGAAGCAAAGTAATTTGAAACTAACATTTATTTTATTCAAATACATGCCAGTACCAAGGTCGACTTCCAACAAAAGCATTAGAGAGAAGCTAACTCAGGAGGATCATGCCCGTGATCACACTCCGCCACTACGGCAGGAGCCAACAACTCTTGCAGTCGTCATGATACATCACAACCTGCAACAAGTGGGGATAAAACCCTGAGTACGAGAAGGTACTCAGCTAGACTTACCCGTCATAAACCAGAAATAAGGTGACACCAAGGATCATGCAAGGCTGATATAAAGTGGGCTAGCTTGACAACATTTTGCATAAAAGCTTATTATGAATAAGTAATCATTAATGCTTAAGCATCAAGTTAATTATCATTACCCTGTCATCTATATTAAAACCTATACTAGAGCACTCACTTTATTAGGAGCAAACAATATTAACCATAGCAGGGATAAATTGAGGCAACCTTTCCATCGTTATCCAATTAACCATCCGTTCAATTTAATGGAATCTACATTGCCGCTGCTCAAGTCAAGTGCTCACTAACCGGGAGCGACGACGATTCGAATCGAATTCCTATCCAGCTGGAGGGGTATTTCTAACACTCACCGCGCAGGCCCCTGCCAGGGTCGCACAAGCCACCTTTCGTACGATTCAGGAATCGCGGGTCCGAATGATGTCGCAACCCCAAGGGCGACACTCTGCCAGGTGATAGGGACTCTAACCCCCTTGGTCTCACGCCAATGTCCCCAAGCACATCCTTTCTCTCCTCCAAGAAGCAACCTACCATTCGATTCCCGGCCTGAACCATATTACTCGGCTTCGCAGTCAGAACGACTTATCCGGCCAACTAAGTGTTAGACTGCGTTCAACATGACTCAAGGACGTACAGCGAATCGGTCCTTAAACGACTCAGACGGGGATAGATCCACACCCAAGACCTCCATGCCTTGTTGCTTCACTATCGTCATCCCGCCCGGTCTCATTTCATTTTATTAACACATGGTTCCATTCCACGATAGCAATATAGCCAACCGTGCCATATATGGATATCCCTATATCTCGCAGGTGACAGGAAATCACCTGACTTCTACCGCTTAAAGCAGGGCTAAGCATCTATTCGATCCTAGTCTATGTAGGATTCAGGGATTCATATATCTGGACAAGGAATGATATAATGCAGCAAGGTTTTCAACCAACTCCTACCACTTAATGCAACAATACTTTATAACATATATATAATTAATTGTTTTTGAAGGTAGGAGGCTTATAATGCTCCGGGGCTTGCCTGGGATCCGACTCAAGTTAGAGTTTGTCAAGTAAAACCCGCTTGGCGAGCATTCCCTTCCCTCATTCTAGCACTTGTCCGATCATTCCATCTCCGAGATAGGTCCACCAACACCATCTTCTGGTTAGCTCCACCTCACGTCCTTCACGTAGTGCATCTAGCGTACCTAAATGAGGTGCAATAATGCATATGTATGAATGCATAGAAGTGAAATCAACAGAGTAATCAAACAAGCATACCAAAGTTCTCATCAACACCTAGAGCTAATTAACTTAATACACATTAGGGCATAACATATAAGATGGCAAGCACATCAAGCAAGACACAAGTCTCAAGATCACAGGGTACTAACCCAAGTACTCTCAAAGGTATGAGTCACACTTCAATACCCAAGCATGACAAAGTTAATCAAAGTACTAGAACTAGAAATTGCTACCTTCTGGACATCAGACCAACAGCTGAGTAATTTAATCATAACTGGAGATCCACAACTCCAAATGACTTGCAAGAAGACATTATGGAAAGCTTATGAAATTATCTACATTTCATTTACAAACATCTAAACCTGATTCTAACATTTACCAGGTCGAAATACAGAAGGTACAGAATATGTCCTGGAAGGACAGAGAGCAACCTAAATCTGAACCCAAATTAGAACAGCTGTAGTTTCTAAACCATATGGTCAAATGCCACCAAAATTTAACAGCAGCTAGATCATGAAATTCACAATAACTTTGCTATAGCACACAAGACATGAAAACATCATTTGCATAGGGTAATTAACAATATTCTCAAATCTGTTCAGAAACCTTATTTGCAAGAAATAATTATTAACTTATGTTGCAAACATATAATTGAATAAAACCAACTTTACCAACATTTCATACATGACTAAAGAACACCAGAAAATATAGTGTCAATTACTAAATAAATTCTTTTAATACATTTTCTTAATTTATTTAGATAATTAGGTGGAATCATGATACCCTATCAAAAGTATACAATAAATTCTACCAAAATTACAGTGGCCTACATATGCTCCCAAAAGTCTACTGTCCAAATTTGAGACCATTTGGACATGTATATCAACCTCTATGAAAAAGACAAATTGCTATAGCAATAAATCATGTAAGAGCAAATTAAACCTAAACCTCAATATTTTCTGTGAACACAAGGCCATATTATAAATCAATATGATAGAGAAACATCATACTAAGGTAATGGAACAACATTTTCTATTTTATCATTTATATATTATTTATAAGCTATTTATCAAGCTATAAACAAGTTAAATCAATAACTTGAGCATACAGTAAACAATGACCATGAAATTTATACCACAGCACATCCATAGCATGACAATCCTACCATAAAAATTTCATATCAATTGGAGCATCATAACTCAAGATATAAAATGACAAGTAAAATAATATAGATTTCCTTATTTATCAAGGTCCAAATCAAAACCCTAAGAAAACAGTGAACAACTAGGGTGTTTACTATTTTTACTAGCAAGTACATGTCCTCACAAAATTAACAAAACAAGAATCATCATTTTTGGAGTTCTAAAACTCCAGATCTGGCTCTGCTCAAGTTGGTAAGCATTTTTGGAGCATTTTTAAGGCTTAAATAAAGACATCAGAAAATAACTACAACATGTAACATATTATGACTCCACTGCATAGATCTTTTTCTAAGGTTTCCAAAAAGTCCACATTTGCTATTTTTGGAGTTACCTAATAGGAGATATGAATTTTTGAAGAACTAAATAAAATCTGAAAATTCAAATTCGGAATTAACACAATCCTATTGAAATCGCTAGGCGCACCCGAACGTGTACCCCATCTCTGCCCTTCATAACGCTGACTCGCGGGACCCGCTGGACTACTGGGCCCACTTGTCAGACAAAGAACACGCACACCAGTTTTCCCCTTCTTCTACCTCCCGACGGCGACAGAGGATGGGGACCGGACTTCACGGCTCCGGCGAAGGGGATCACCGGCGGCGGCAACCAAGGACGGCATGAGCACCAGGGAGCCTCCGCGCCCCCGCTGGTGCCCCTGGCTCGGCCCAAGGAGGCCTGTGGCGTCGCAGCCATGGGAGCAGGCGATGGCGACGGCGGCGGCCCGGTGGCAGCGACCTCCGGCGACAGTCCCGGCCGGGAAGAGGATGCGGCGCGCGCGACATGGCACGACGATGACGGTGATGCAATCCGTTGAGCATGAGGAGGGACCGAGGCGCGGTGGCGTGGAGCTTGCCGAGCTCGGCAATGGCGGCCACGGCCACCATGGCGTGCGCGCGCGTGAGCCAGGACAGAACACAGAGGGAGCGGATAGAATGGAGTGGGGCGAGTGCTCGAGCACCTCCACATCGACACAAAGGGCACATGACACGCGTCCAGCAAGGTGCGGTGCTCGCTCGCGCATGGCTGCCACGTTCGGGACGCGTGGCTCCCGTTGAGCCCCACTGTCGAACAGCTGGCATGCGTCTCTGTGAGCATATTAGGTTGTCGTTTTGGGCTTCCTAGGGTCCGAATTTGATCACGAGTCTTGAAGCAAAGTTGTTCACCTCAGTATACTCTACAATTTTTATTTAAACGCCATAGTCATAAGACCCACAGATTAGGAGATAACTAAGCCCAAAGTTGACAGTGTCGACAGGTTAAACTCGAGCTCGGTTTTGGGATTTTCAAATGCCAAACTTGATCCAATTGATCCCAACTTTTTACATGTTGTTCTCCAACAAATTATTTCCAACTTTCATTTTTGGACCAATTTAAGTTACTTAGTAAAAACTTGAGAACGCGGGATGTCAGTGTCGAAGACACTGAAATCGGGGCTTTAAAACGGCTAAGTGCTGAAATCCGCCCTAAAACTAACTTGTGAGCCCTGTTTGAGCATGTTCCACACATTTTCATGGCTTGACTCTTAAATAAAGTTTGTTCCTTATAAAATTCTCTACAACTTTGTCAAAGGGTGCACAGTCATGCAAAGGTTCTAGGTCACACTTTTGAAACGGTCAAACAAAAGTGTTCCAGGGTCCATACATGGTCAACCATCACTTAGAAGCACAATTAGGCAAAATGATCAACATGAACATTGTTCCATTATGTGTCCTAAGTGTAGTTAAGGTGTTGTAGAGGCCAAACATACCCACCATGCATAGGTTGCACAAAAGTGCAGGCCTCACATGCCTTGAAACATAGAACTCAAGTGAAATACTATGGTCATTTCATGTGGTTGTTTCAAGATACATGCTACACATGTTCCACTAGGGTGTTCCACATGTGTCCAAGATGTTGCACATGTTGCATTGTATGTTGCACAAACACTAGTTCCCATGAGATGTACGATAGGTTTTAGTTATCATCCAAACAAGCCTATCACTTATCATTTCATGTGACTTTCTGATTCCAAATTTCATGAAACTTTTCTAGGGATCAATATAGATAGGTATCAAGGTGAGACACATGAAGATATGGCAATAACACCATCCGAACATATATCTTTGAACATGGCCTATATGTAAAGCAAAGGAGTAACATCCAAGTTTAAATTAGGCTCTTCTTCGTAGGTTGACCTTGACATTGTCATCTCCACTTAATCTATCATGTTTGAGCTCAAACCCACTGCTTAATTGGTGATAAACACCTGGGGTGTTACAGAACCTATCCCTCATGCCACTTAAGCTAAGTTGTCATCCCCAGCATGACATGAGAGACGCGGTATTGAAATATGCAACTGCTCTTCTAAATAAATAATAAATAAGATCTGCAAGCGCACAGATTAATACCGATGTAGCATTTTAACCGGGAAGTATTCCAGATATCGTTATTTATATTTTTACCACTGGGAAGGGATTACTAACATCAATGTTGATTATGGAATGGAATATAGGAATGAGTATCAATCATTGCATGTATAAGTGAGAGCATTCATCTATCTCTTGCATACAGGGGTAAGTGTCACATAAAATATAGATAAAGTATGAATGGTGACAAAGATAATTAATCTGATCAGCTAGCCACATATAATAATGATAAGCACCTCAACAGATATTCTAGCAAGTCATTAGCATGGTATTAGGACGAACTACAAGGATATTTCCTAAGTTATTCTTAACTATAAAGTCTAGCATATCATAGTTAGTGCAAGTACACTTGGCAGTCATTGCGAGAAAGGACTACGCCCATGCATAGTGATATTATCAAGGAAGATGAGAAACATAGCAATCACTCCCCCGTAATAATGTTGCTCTGCCTGCCTTACACACGGGAGGGGGACTATATAAGAACCAACGAAGCTGTCACCATCGCGGACCACCCCACGATCCGGCATATAAGGTGCAATCGCAGATAAATATGGTCTAAGCACCACGCCTACACAATATTTATCATTTACCCATGGATCCGATGGATAAACGCTATATGATCCTAAACATGTATATAATTCCAATCTAACTAAGCCAAGCGTATAACTACGATAAACTAAGAACAATATAATCGCAAACATAAACAAGTAGAGCATAGTCATAATCAATATATTGAAATAGAACAAAGTTGTATTCATAATATTGAAGAACAATGATGAACAATGAAGAACAGTAAAGGAATTACCAAGAATCCTCTTGACAGATCCGGAAACCAATCGAAGATTGACTCCTTCTAGTTCTAATCCTATGTAGCTATGCTATACTAGAGATCTAGTTGATGTGGTGGCTCTAGGGCTTGATCAGAGACTCTTCTCCTGAGATTAGGGTTTGAGGAATTGAGAATGAGGGAGTGCCTCCTCCAGGGGCCAGGGGTCCTACTTATATAGCCCCCTCAAGTGAACGTGGGCCGTCGGATCAAACCGACATTAATCACACGATTTTCCTTGATCCCTTAGGTCGGTGGAGCATAATCCGCGAGACGGAGCCTGATTGGCTCTCAGGCCAGGGCGGGCGCCCTAGGGAGCAGGGCGGGCGCCCTGCCTCCTGGCCCGTTCGGCCTCTCGTTCGTTCTCGTGGCTTCTGGAGTCTTCTAGATGATAGAAAATCGGTGAACACGTTATTATCTCTATGTAAACCCGACGTGTGGGCCTTTCCTCCGTATTTTCTGATAACCCCCTGCAGAAACAGACAAACACCAAAACTCGTGGAATTCTGTCAGATAAAGCCCTAAGTCTAGGTGTTGGTTGCATTTGGATCATTTTCTTTATTTATTTGATAACTATATTTGGTACTTAAGGACCGTCAACACTTATCGGGCATGGACTTGGATAGTGGTGTTTTTTCGGTGTCTTCTACTGCTTCTGTGCTCAGTGCCATGGTCTTTTCATGGTCTTGCTCTTCTTCTTGCTTCTTCTCAGTGCTTTGTTAATGAGGCTGTAACCTGGGATAGGATTGCCCCCAATTCGCCTTGAAGTGAGCTGATCCCTGTGCACCGTGATTGTTCTGAATGGGGATGGCATTTTCATGCACAAATAGCTTTGCTTGATTACTACTTCAAATTTGTTGGTAAAACCTCTTCCAAAAATTGTTGTATAAGGGTAGTCCATGTTGACTACATCAAATGTGATAGTTTCAGTGTGGACCTTTTCGCCTTCTTCAAATGTTACAGGATGGCATTCTTGCGCAGGGCGTCTTTTTTCTTTCCACCAAAGCCAAACAATGAGTTTCCTGCTGGTTCTAGTGTTTGTTTGTCAAGGCCCATTGACTCAAAGGGTTTGATGAACAAAATATCTGCTGAACTGCCGGTGTCGATCAAGATGTTGTGCAAGGTGTAACCTGCGACATTCGTCATGGCGACGAAAGCATCAAATGCAGATAGTCTCATGCTTGGAAGTCATTTTTGTCAAAAGTGATTAGGACCATTGACCAAGCTGGTTGATTGAAAGGAAACCTTGGCGACATGGTGCGAACCCTTCGCTCGTAATCTCTTCTGGCTCTTTTGCTTTCGTGCTCCTGATTGGACCCGCCCATTATGGCAAAAATGAGACCACATGACAGGAGTATGCTATTTATGGTTTGATTTTCATGCGTGTTTTCCTACTTTGCTTGCTATTGTTGGCTTGACTGCTGCTGCACTGGCTGCACCAGTGAGGACACTACTTACTAGAGTGAATATTGAGGCAACTACTGATAAGGCGGGTACACCTGATGTTGCCAGGCGAAAGGTGACTGAACTTGGCCCTATGAGAATCCTGGCTGCTGTACTATTCCGCACCCTGCGGGATAATGAGATTGACTACCATAAAACTGGCTGTGTGTGTTGTCAACGCGTGGAGGGTTGTGATAGATATGCTTTGGTGCCTCGCTGCTTGTTAACATTAATTAACGCAATCACTAAATAGCAACGGCACTAAAAAATGCATGGTAATAAATTAACATGTCTCTAAATACTAGTCACCTTTTATATTTACCTATACTTCTTAGCATGGAACTAGGTTGTCATCGCTAGTGAAATAAGCTTAGAAGTATATAAGTGGCACTATGATTTTTTATGACTAGGCAGAAATATAAATGATATAAAGATATGATCAATTAAGATTAAGAACAATTAACATCTGCAAGCGGACAAATAATTATACCATTGTAGCATTTTAGCTAGAGTATTACCAGGTTATCATTTATAATTTTACCACTGGGAGGGTTTAGCTAAACTTCTATCTAGAGTATTGATAAACTTTATATTCATGATAAAGAGAGTAAACCAATGTTATGCACTCTTACTCAATAATAGGGATAAGTCACATGATAAAAGATATATATCATAAGTAACGATCAGTCATCATAAATAAATAAGTAGATACACTCCACGCTCCCTAACTATTACTAATAATGTAATTCAATCAGAATATTAGAGGAATAATTCCTAAGTATTCAAGTTACATGTCAAGATACTATAACTAATAATCATCGTCAAGTAATACTACAATATGTCCTGACCACAATGGAGCCATGAATAGGAGAAGTTGAGTTTAGAAACCTCTGATATACGAATATATCCTTAACCAGACAATGCAGCTTTACCAATAATCCACTGCACAGCGAGAGGAATACAGAGGACTCAATGGGCATATAAAAGTCACACCCACGATCTATCACACGACCCTGAACAACTGGAGGCATCCACAGATATACAAAGCATCTAAGCACCATGCTTACATAATGCATACCACTCATCTTATGGCCAAATAGACGAGTGCTATACGAACATATGATCGAACTAAATAGCAACCTAACTATACTAAAATTGAAGTAGACAATGAACGATGCATTCAAGAATGTAATAAAGATGAAGAATAATGTTGACATTGCAATAATTGTGTAAAGACAAAATTACAATAAGAGTGGAGAACTAGAACATTACCAAAACTCCACACTCGCTAACGATCAGGAATTCAAGCTAGGTTGACTCAGCTCGACTTCCTCTAGACCTGATCTAACCATGCTGAAGCAATGAACTAGAGGAACTATGATGATCTAGGGTTTCTAGCTCCGGATGAACTGATCTTCAAATGACTTGATGCCTTCATAGGGGTCTGCCCCTGTATTTATACCCCGGTGGGACACATGTGAGCCATTGGATCAAACTGACTTCACGTTAGGCTAGGATTGATCCTCAAGGTTGGTAGAAGAATACTTTAGAAGCTCGTGGAAGGGGGGAGAAGGGGTGGCCACCCGGCCACCCCCCTGTTCAGTCGGCCCCACCTAGCAGGCACTTGGCCTCCGCTTCATTCCGGTGTCTTCTGGGTCTTCTATAATATACTAGTATTTATCTAACGGTGAAATTCTAAAAATTCTTTTAATAATTAGGTATCTCTCTCCATTTTTCTGCAAAACTCCTTGCAGACATTAAAATTCAACAAAGCTAGTGGAATTCGTCAGATAACACCCTAGTCTTCTATGTTTTCATGTATTTTGACCATTCTCTCATGTTTATTTCACTATATATTATTGACGTTAATGACCGTCAACAAGAATCTCCAAACTTACCCTTTGCTAGTCCCTTAGCAAAGTCTAATTAGATAAACTTGGATTAGGAGTTGCTACAATGCTTTCACGCCTTTAAAGTACATATGCTTTCAAACAAAAATTCTCCTCTGGATTAAACAAAACTGCTCTAACTTTCAAACTCACCCATATTACCTTCAACTATGGAGCTTTTTAGCCTTCACTTGGGTCTTGAGCAATTGAAAGACAGAACAATTAAGTCAAGTACTATGTCTCAAGCTCTTCGCTCAACCGATATTTTGGAGTTTTTGTAAGTTTTCAAAATAAAACTCAGAGCTTTTATTGTATGACTCTCAAATCTCTCAATATATGTGGTATTTTTGGATCCTTACCAAGTCATTAACAATGTTAGGCCTTTCTCTCCCTACAACTAAGGATTATAGTGGAGCTCATAGGAGTGGCAAAATAAGGAAAAACATACTTGTAATTCATATATTGTAAAGTCAAACAATGAATACAAAGAGAGTTAAGTCATACAATCAAATCAAGATGTGCATTTATATGAAATATGTTGGATAGCTGTATATAGGGTGTCTAATTCTAATTCTACTTTTGCTCTTTTGAAGACATTTCTCTCATTTGGATTTGAAAACAATTGCAGGAAAACATGGGCTATCTTTATTTTTCTTTCTTCTTATTTTTAGGTGGGCTTTTGCCCCCCAATTCTACTTGGACACTTGTCCATTTTTTCTCTTTTTTTATAGGCACATGCCTTTTCTTTCTGCATACAAAATATTTGAGAGAGATTGCAACAAGAAATTAGAGCATTTATTTAGGGGCTGTCCTATAGGCTAAATTTTTAGGTGTTCTCTCCATGTGTAGGAGAAAAATATTTTAAGGTGGATCTGAGTGGAAAATAGAGAATGATTGCGCCTTAGAGAAACCATAGAATCATCGTAATCACCTTAGAGAATCTTTGAATCCTTTTGAGGATATTTCTTATAGAAGCACTTCAGCAGAGCTAGTGTCGGTCATAAGTAGTGAATGGTTAGAAGAATCAGAGCTTTCTTCTGATGTGATCTGTATGGATTCACCTTCTCTTCCAAAATGTTGCTCAATTGATTCCGACCACATAGATGCTCTCTATAATCCAGTTGTGGGTATTAATATCATGTCTGCTTTACTTGCACAACATTTAATGAAGCATATGACATTAACCCCAACTACAAAATTGATGAAGAGTCTTTCAGGATATATTGTCCCCAGTTTAGGAATTTTACATATTCAACCAATCCAGGTAGAAGGAACCTTGGTTCATTTGAGCTTTTATGTCTTCTCCATATGGAACTTCGACCTATTGATAGGACAACCTTTTAGAAGACTTCTTTATGAAGGACAAACAAGGAAATTAAACATTTGTTTTGGAAAGAAACTCCAATTCCCAGTGTCCATATCTCATTCTCTAAGTACTTGGACCAAACCTTATCCAGAATCTGACTCGCTGGAGGAATTTAAGGCTGCTTCTTTAGAGTTTTTATCCAACTCAGGTCTAGAGGATGATGCTCAATTCTTCGTAGAAGAAGAGGCTGATTACTCTGAGCCTGACCCTTTAGATGAGTTTGCAGAGCCACCCAGACCTCATATAGAGCTTAAACCTTTACCAACCGGTCTTAGATATGCTTTTCTAAATGATGATCTAGAGTTCCCTATGATCATAAGTGATAAACTCAGTTGGGAACAAACTCTTCGCTTAATGGCTGTTTTGGGGAAACAACGATCAGCTTTTGGCTACTCACTCCAAGATCTTAAAGAAATTAGTCCTGCCCTTTGCACCCATCGCATTCCTACAGATCCCACTATTCTACCTTCTAGAGAACCACAATGTAGACTCAACAATGCGATGAGGGAGGTTGTTAAAAAGGAAGTTTTAAAACTGTTACATGCCAGGATTATCTATCCTGTGCCACACAGTGAGTGGGTAAGCCCTGTCTAAGTTGTGCCTAAAAAGGGAGGCATGACTGTTGTTAAGAATGAGAAGAATGAGTTGATCCCTCAGCGTACCGTCACAGGATGGCAGATGTGCATAGATTATAGAAAGCTTAATAAAGCTAGTAGGAAGGATCATTTTCCATTGCCTTTTATTGATGAGATGTTAGAATAGTTAGCCAATCATTCTTTCTTCTGTTTCCTTGATGGATATTTAGGGTATCACCAAATCCCTATCCATCCTAATGATCAAAGCAAAACCACTTTTACATGTCTCTATGGAACATATGCTTATCGTAAAATGTCTTTTGGGTTATGTAATGCTCCAACATCTTTTCAAAGATGTATGATGTCTATATTTTCTAAAATGATTGAAGAGATTATGGAAGTTTTCATGGATGACTTTTTTGTTTATGGAAAAACTTTTGATGATTGTCTTGAAAATTTAGATAGAGTTTTGCAAAGATGTGAATAAAAACACTTAGTCCTTAATTGGGAGAAATGCCATTTTATGGTTAGAGAAGCAATAGTGCTTGGACACTTAGTGTCTGAAAGAGGTATAGAGGTAGATAGAGCTAAAATTAAAGTAATTGAATAGCTACCTCTACCTGTGAATGTGAAAGGAATTAGAAGTTTTCTTGGCCTTGCTGGTTTTTATCGTAGGTTTATAAAAGATTTCTTGTCTATTGCTAGACCTCTTACTCGTCTGCTAGCCAAGGATGTTCCTTTTGAATTTAATGATACATGTTTAAGATCTTTTGAAATTTTAAAGAAAGCGCTCATCTCAGCACCAATCATTCAACCCCCTGATTGGTCTTTACCTTTTGAAATTATGTGTGACGCAAGTGATTATCCTGTGGGGGTAGTTTTAGGACAGACTAAAGATACAAAGCATCATGCAATAGCCTATGCTAGCAAAACTTTAACAGGACCTCAGCTTAATTATGCAACTACTAAAAAAGAGCTCCTTAATGTTGTTTTTGCTATCGATAAGTTTAGATCTTACTTTGTGCGAGCTAAAGTAATTGTTTATTCTGATCATGCTACTCTGAAGTATTTGCTCACTAAGAAAGATGCTAAACCTCGCTTAATATGATGGATTTTGTCACTCCAAGAATTTGACTTAGAAATAAAAGATAAAAAAGGAGTAGAAAATTCTATTGCCGATCACTTGTCTAGAATGCAATTTGAGAATTTACAGGAACTACCCATCAATGATTCACTCCGAGATGACATGCTCTACGGGATCAACAGATATGACCCCTGGTATGCATATATTGTTAATTTTATTGTTTCAGGATATGTACCACCAGGAGCAAACAAAAGGAAACTCGTCCAAGAAAGTCGTACTCACATATGGGATGAACCGTACCTCTTCCGAGTTTGCTCAGATGGCCTGGTCAAGAGATGTGTACCTATTGAAGAAGGAATAAAAATCATTGAGAGATGCCATTTATCACCATATGAAGGACATTATGGGGCATTCCGCACACATGCAAAGATTTGGTAATGCCGATTCTTTTGTCCAACAATGTATGAAGACACAAGAGAATTTATTAGAAGATGTGGACCATGTCAAAGGCACGGCAATATCAATACAAGAGATGCCATGCCACTCATCAACAATCTTCAGATCGAACTCTTTGATGTCTGGGGAATTGACTGCATGGGACCATTCTCGCCATCAAAGAAATGCTAGTATATTCTGGTGGCAGTAGATTATGTCTCCAAGTGGGTCGAAGCTCTGCCATGCAAGAATGCTAATAACATAAATTCCAAGATGTTTGAAGAGATAATATTTCCAAGATTCGGAATCCTGAGGATAGTGATAAGCGATGGAGGATCACACTTCATTGAAAAGCGCTTTGAGCACTACTTGTCTAAACATGGAATATGTCATCCCCTATCATCCTCAGACAAGTGGACAAGCAGAAACATCCAATAAGCAAATCAAGAATATTCTGCAGAAGACAGTAAATGAGATGGATACTAGATGGAAGGACAAGCTTCCTGAAGCACTCTGGGCATACCGAACGGCATACAAGACACCCATTTGGATGTCTCCTTATCAGTTGGTGTATGGGAAGACTTGTCACTTACTAGTGGAATTAGAATTTAAAGCTCACTGGGCTATCAAGAAATGGAACATGGACCTTGATGCTACCGAAGTAAGGAGGAAAATGCAACTCTCAGAGCTAGATGAATGGAGAGAAAAAGAATATCATAATTCAAAGATTTATAAAGAGAGAGTCAAGAGATGGCATGACAAGAGAATCAAGGAGTTCGCCCTAGGAGATAAGTTATTACTTTTTAATTCCAGGGTAAAACTCTTTCGACATGAAAAGCTATGAAGTAAGTGGGAAGGACCATTTAAAGTGGTCGATGCATCTTCACATGGAGTGGTTACACTTCAAAATGATGAAGGTACGTTATTCAAGGTAAATGGTCAACGCCTTAAATTATTTTTATAGCCTAAAAAAGAATTAGAAGAATTAGATGTGATTAATTTCTTTATTACTTAAGTATTGTTGGGCCTGACCTTTTTAGTTTTCATTTTTCAGGGCCCAACATATTTTTTGAAATAACAAAAAAATTTAGAAAATACTGCAAAAAAGAGGATCAGAGCCGGGCTCGTGGTCTGGGCGCCCTAGGGCTAGGCGGCCGCCTCACCCCCTGCGCTGTTTCACTGCCGCCTTTTGCCTTCATGGTTGGTCTATATTCTTCTTCCAGAAAAAGTTTATTCCTACCTTATTCGAGCGTTTTTATCATGAGATACCATTTAGATGCCATTTTGGTCCTCTGAGCCCTCCTATATAAACACCCCATGATATTAGCCATCCTCATTCCATCAGATCATTCCTCTCTTCCTTTCAGAACCTTGCTAGCTCTCTCTCCAAAGCTCCAATGGCCAACTATGACAAGAGGATCATCCCCTACGGACTCAACCTCAACTCCATTGCTGAGGAAGATCCAGATTGCAAAGTTCTTATCCCAGTTAGCAATGCTACACCCCTCGCTGCCATTCCAACAAGGCCTCATAGCTATAGCTAATCCTACTTCGCTCAGCCAGTTCTCACAGCACCTTCACGGCCCCTCCTACTAGAAGATAAACCGCTGAAGGGGCCCATCGTCCAGCTACCTGCTGGAACCAAGCTCTTGCCACCAAAGCACAATGAGACACTTGTTGGTGTGAAGACCAACAAGAAAGGAGAGATCGTATGTGCCAAGTACAGCACTGGGGAACGCACCTACTTCGAAGGAGTCTGCGCTCATCCAAGCAAAGTCAAATTCCTCCCACCCAAGGAAGCTCCTCAGCACACTCTTGCTAAATCTAAAACTCCACGCAAGCATCATAAGACTTTAGCTGATCTAGAGAAACTGATAGAGGCTCAACAAGCAACTATTTCCTCTATAGAAGCCACTCTACGCCTTTAGGGTAGATGTTTTCTTCGCACGCATGAGAAAGTAGAGGACATAGAGAAAGACAGCAAGAAACTAGACAAGCGCTTAAGTTCCTTAGAGCCTCCTAAGCCAAAGAAGTAGATTGAGCCAGTCTAGCAGTTGATAAGGCACCTTCGAGATTAGTCACGAGATTGCTTATATTCATTGCTTAGTTCAATTCCTTTATTTATAATTCATTGTTGTCACACCCGGTTTTCTAAAGAACAAAACCAGGCTAATCATATGTGTGCCCAGGAAGTCCACACATATGTCAAAATGAAAAAGTATCAGAAACAATGTTATTATATAACGTATACATAGCTATATTAACACTTACATCAGAGTATCACGGAACGGTGACTAAACTTCAGGCTCCATTCTTCTCAGGGACGGCTGACTGGTGGCTCCATATGCCAAGCACTTCTGAAAGACTTCTGAAAACTCCACTACACCTTCATCCTTCTTCTAAGTAGCACCTTACTACACACTGGAGTGTGGTGGAAATAGCAAGAGTGAGTCCATGTCGAACTCAACAAATATAACATGGGGTTCATGAGGCTCAAAAGGATAGACACTGGTTTACAGCATTTAGCTTTTACTTGTCACAATTTTATCATATGAGTAGCATCAGGTTTGCATTAATCCCACAATAAACATATGATCAATGTAAAGTTGAATAATGAATAGCAAAAACACATTTATAGTCATTAGTGATCATCTATTCCGTAAGGGTCCAAGGCCACTTGTGACCGTGAGCACGACTGATATACCAGTTTTACACTCTGTAGAGGTTGTACACTTTCACTGTGAGTCGTGATTTACCCTTTCGCCCGAGGTGATCAGCCTCTTGACCCACTACCAAGGAAGGTCGGCAGGGTTCACTATGAAGTCTTTCAAAGGTTCGTCTAACAATTTAGGGCCATTAGATTCACTCGGCAAACAGATGTAGAGCCCCCTTCCAAATGGCACAATGACGCGCAGCCTATATACATGAGGACAGAGGCCGCACTATACCCGATTCGTCAAGCCATTCTTACGCCATGAAGGTTACCACTAACAAGCTAGAAAAGGTCCTCATACTTGACTAAAGCCAGAGCCATATAGCCCTCACAGTTGTACTGTAAGTCTCGGATGTTCGCTTACAGATGAGTCCTTATGGAGAGTAATTAGAGCATCAAAAGTAACCCCCATGCTCTAATCCCCTTTAAACATTAATCAAGATTATCTTTTAATATTTGTTGCATATTCCATTAATCAATTTACATGATCATAGTCCATGTTTAAGCACTAGCCATACTACCCAATGCAATATAATAGGTATCAAGGTATAAGATCAACACTAAGTCATCCTTAACAAGGGAATAGATGCATAATGATATTATTTGCATATTGTGAATAGGACAACAAGGAAATCCCATGTTATACTTGCCTTGAACTTGCTTTACACCTAAAGCAACTTGCTTCGAGAACCTTCAGTTGTCTTCTGGCCATCCCCTCTTGATCTTCAACACTCACAGAGGGTTTTCATTCTACTCGTAGTGAACATCACGCATAGGCAAACATGCAAGAAGCAAACATAGAAAACTAAGAACAATACACCACACAAGTTAAAAACGACGTACTATAAGAGAGCTATCGGCTACGGTCACGAGAACACAAGAAACGTCGATAACGGAACTATCGTTAAAAAGAAAAAGACTATCGAAATATTTATATTATAAAAGGAACCACTACATACTTATTTATTTTAGCTAACAAGATCATGGAAAAGTAATTAGTTCAGATTAGACAAATCATATTTGGACTCAACACCGAGTTGAAATTAACCATGGTTTATATATTTTATAAATATTTCCACACAATATTATATATATATATATATATATATATTTTATAGTGTTTAAGTCATTTATACATTATACTTTAGAAAGGTAGAACATGTGACAAAGACTAAATATAAGCATTTATGATTTATGGTGAACTAAGCAAGTCCTAAATGAAAAGGCATTCATGTCGATATTAATCACATTAACATTGAGTTATGAGATGCCTAATGTTTAAACCTAAATTACTTTTAAGTCTAAAAGACATTAAATAGCATTCATATAATTAACTATATGTTTTCTATTTAACTAAGTTACAATTGATAAACACATATTAAAGCTAATACTTATTTATTCATAAAATACCGGAGATAAAACCACGAATCACTTTTAACTAGATGCTCAGTTGCATAAACATTAATCAATTTAATACTTAAACTTATGATTTTCACAGTTGCGAGACATGCTAAACATCACTGCAACACGTAGTCTTAATCAGCGCAACCGCAAAGTAACAAGAACAAGTTTCTATGTTAGGTTGGCTTTAATTAGAAATGCATTAAATAAATACTAACCAAATTGCATCTAAACCGACTTTATATGATCATGTTTAAACTAGGCAAATTATAACCAATAAATACATATTTAAGTTGACTAATATTTATAAAAAGATTAGAAACAAGTTTACCTAATCCTTAATCAAATTAGTAGGATTAATTTCATAAACATGTGACATGGTACATGACATTGTTCAAGTGTATCTTACATCGGCACGGTCGCAAGGCAACAAGAACGAAAACGGAATTACAGCCTATGTTGATTTTAACTAAAATGCTATTAAATAATTATTAATCAAATTAGTATTTTAATCAATAAATTCATAACTAAATGACACGATAAACAATGCCACTATCGTGAAGATTATGTCGGCACGATCGCAACTTAACAAAACAAAAGTATAATACTAGATTACTTTTAATTAGAAAGCTTTTAAATAAATATTAATCAAATTACATTTATATTATATAAAAGAAACAACTACACACTTGATTATTTTAATTAAATAAAACCATAAGAATGACATTAATTCAGATTGGTCACCTCATATTTTATTTGAATTGTTGCTTTCTTAAGTTCTGGATCGGCACTCTTCACCACATCATAATGCAAATGCTCCTTGATCTGCTTGCCGCGCTTCTTCTTGTGGCTGCTGATCTCGAGCTTGTCGCGGTAGCACCAGAGAGCGGAGGGGCGCGGTGGGAGGAAGTGCCTCTGCCAGGACTTGGACTCGCAGTTGTAGACAAAAACCTCATACTGATTGCTCAGCAGCTCGTCGTCTCCCTGCAGCTCCTCCTGATAGGGACGACCCTCAATGATGTAGAAGCTGCCATTACCGGCGGCGGCATCAGCACGGGATGGGAGTGGGACAAAGCAGGGCAAGGGCTCATGCTTGGGCACGTGGAAGTAGGGAATGGTCTCCACTTGGGACGTGTTCACGTCGAAGAGGACAGTGCGGTAAGATGGGTCCGCGCACAGCAGCTTTCGACCTGCAAGCGGCAAACACTTGATATACCAGTAACAGTCTACGATTGAGCATCGGAAGTTCATGGTTGGTTGGGGAAGCTGAATCTCCCGGATCTTCCTTGTGATCGATGAAGCTGCTGCCTGCCTGTAGTTCTTGCGATCGTCTTGCGGCGGCCGTTCTGATTCAGACCTGTTTCCTTTCGGTGGCGGCAGTACAGGTGTCCTTGTGTTGAAGAGCTTGTGGCGCCTCAGGTCGATGCAGCGCAGCGATTTGCCTCCCTGGACGCCGTTGTCCACGATCAGATTCAGAAAGCCACGCAAGACGCCCATCGCCGGTGGATTCAAACCGACGCAGCGCAGCGCTGGAGAACGGAGGCGACAGGGAGGAGCTGGCGGCGGCGGCGGAGATCGAACATGGCTGCTAGCTCGACGCGAGGCAACTCTTGGTCTAGGGTTCTGCAATCGGGAGGAGAGAGTCGGGGTTTCGGCTTGGCAACGCGTCAATGTCGGCGGCAGAGCGACGGAGAACAGCAACCACGGGCGACGCGGCAGCCACGCTTGTCCGCTGCGCGGGGCTGGGGCTGGGTGACGCCGGCGACGACGGCGACAGCGACGGCAACAGCGACGGCGAGAGAAGGATGAGAAAAATATGATTTACTACACGAGAGATTTCCCAAACTAGGGGCTCCTCCACGGTAGTTTTTGATGTGCTTTGCCTATGGGGTAGGTACGTATATATAGGGAGGAAAACTCTCTACCTTCATGTCAACTAGCAATATGGTGCTAATTGATGTTGCACCCTCCATCTTTACTAATAGGCCTAATTAATTATTAAAGCCCATTAGTAAATAAATGAATGGGCATTTAGGATTATTGCACACAGGCTTTGGTGGAAAATGAGATATTTATTATTTTCGGAATTAATTAATTTCATGGATAAAATAATTCCAGAAAAGTCCAGAATTATTATTTAAGCCGCGAAAAATACTCCGAAAGCTCCGAAAATTCAGGGAAATTTTCCAGAGACATTATGGAATATGAGGAACCCAAATAAAGTATTTGGAGCTCATGAAAAGATATTTTGGAGCATCTAAAAATTAGATTATGCTCACAGACAAGTGGAAACAAGCTACAGAAAAAGTTAGAAAAATTCTCGAGAAGTTTGTAGAGATTGATTGATGGACGAGAAACTGAAAGGAGTGATTTGGGTTATAAAGAAAATATTTTAGGAAACTCCCGATGAAAACTTGAGCTGAGAAACAAGGAATATTGATTGCGGAAAAAGATAAAGACGTGCTGGAGAAGAAAGATATTATTTTTTTTATAACTAATTGATGCTATCATAAACTAAACTTAGGAAATTTTATTCGAATATTAAAACATTTATTTTAATTAGTGTTTTCTATGCACAACCCAAAATCAAAAATTTTGGGGTGTGACAATTCTACCCCACTTAACATGAATCTCGTCCCGAGATTCGGAGAGACTAGGAAGAAAGATAAAGTTGATTATCAAGGTTGTTCTAAGACCTTTGTCGAGATATAATATAGAGATTAAGGATTAACAAAGTTGGATAAAGAAATTGAAGATAGCTCTTTAAGATTGTTTTGAGATTAATGAGGTGTAAGAACGACCATCGAAGATCGACAAAAAGGTGATAAGAAAGATAAAGATTGATGGCAAGAAAGTGAGATTGGTTAAGGGGCAAGGACTAGCAAAAGATGATATTATGATAGCGATTGGTCTTTGGATCTTCTTATCTCGTGACTTGAGATTGATGATGGTGGCGGACGCTACCCCACTTAACAAAGATCTTGTTCCACCCGACGATGTCATTGATGGCAACACTTTCTTTAAGGCTTACTACTATTGATGAGTCCTTCATGTGTTAATCCTCCCTTAGGTTAAGATAAAAGGAGAAAGCATAGAAACCAAGAGTAAGCAAGGATGATATATGGAAAAGACAATAATAATTAGGATTGATCGAAGGTTAAGTAGGTCAAGAGAGGATACTACCCCACTTTAACACAGATTGAGCTAATTCTCAAGATGATTTCGGGCCTCCTTTGGAACACAAGAACAAAGACAACACACAGGCATCACGTCAAACAAGACAAGCACACATCAGGCAACACAAAGCACCAATCACATCATCGGTACTACACGTGCTTCTTCAACAATGGTGGTTATTCTAATGGCACATTGGAGATGATGAAAGGCCATCGAACTTTTGAACAAGGTAAGATCAGAAAACTTTTGGTAAAAACAACACAAATAAAAAAAAATCAAGGGAGTAAGAAATAATAGCTCAAAGGAAGCTATCAAGGAAGAGATACAACAGGACAATGAATAGGAAATAGTCAAAATCAATGAGTCAAGGGATCACAAAATAGTTTTATAGTAAAATAAGTTTTAAAATACGTCCAGTGCTACTTGGCATACGTCCTACAGTCAACACTGCTCTGATACCACTCTGTCACACCCGGTTTTCTAAAGAACAAAACCAGGCTAATCATATGTGTGCCCAAGAAGTCCACACATATGTCAGAATGAAAAAGTATCAGAAACAATGTTATTATATAACGTATACATAGCTATATTAACACTTACATCAGAGTATCGCGGAACGGTGACTAAACTTCAGGCTCCATTCTTCTCAGGGATGGCTGACTGGTGGCTCCATATGCCAAGCACTTCTGAAAGACTTCTGAAAACTCCACTACACCTTCATCCTTCTTCTAAGTAGCACCTTACTACACACTGGAGTGTGGTGGAAATAGCAAGAGTGAGTCCATGTCGAACTCAACAAATATAACATGGGGTTCATGAGGCTCAAAAGGATAGACACTGGTTTACAGCATTTAGCTTTTACTTGTCACAATTTTATCATATGAGTAGCATCAGGTTTGCATTAATCCCACAATAAACATATGATCAATGTAAAGTTGAATAATGAATAGCAAAAACATTTATAGTCATTAGTGATCATCTATTCCGTAAGGGTCCAAGGCCACTCGTGACCGTGAGCACGGCTGATATACCAGTTTTACACTCTGCAGAGGTTGTACACTTTCACTGTGAGTCGTGATTTACCCTTTCGCCCGAGGTGATCAGCCTCTTGACCCACTACCAAGGAAGGTCGGCAGGGTTCACTATGAAGTCTTTCAAAGGTTCGTCTAACAAGTTAGGGCCATTAGATTCACTCGGCAAACAGATGTAGAGCCCCCCTTCCAAATGGCACAATGACGCGCAGCCTATACACATGAGGACAGAGGCCGCACTATACCCGATTCGTCAAGCCATTCTTACGCCATGAAGGTTACCACTAACAAGCTAGAAAAGGTCCTCATACTTGACTAAAGCCAGAGCCATATAGCCCTCACAGTTGTACTGTAAGTCCCGGATGTTCGCTTACAGATGAGTCCTTATGGAGAGTAATTAGAGCATCAAAAGTAACCCCCATGCTCTAATCCCTTTAAACATTAATCAAGATTATCTTTTAATGTTTGTTGCATATTCCATTAATCAATTTACATGATCATAGTCCATGTTTAAGCACTAGCCATACTACCCAATGCAATATAATAGGTATCAAGGTATAAGATCAACACTAAGTCATCCTTAACAAGGGAATAGATGCATAATGATATTATTTGCATATTGTGAATAGGACAACAAGGAAATCCCATGTTATACTTGCCTTGAACTTGCTTTACACCTAAAGCAACTTGCTCCGAGAACCTTCAGTTGTCTTCTGGCCATCCCCTCTTGATCTTCAACACTCATAGAGGGTTTTCATTCTACTCGTAGTGAACATCACGCATAGGCAAACATGCAAGAAGCAAACATAGAAAACTAAGAACAATACACCACACAAGTTAAAACGACGTACTATAAGAGAGCTATCGGCTACGGTCACGAGAACACAAGAAATGTCGATAACGGAACTATCGTTAAAAAGAAAAAGACTATCGAAATATTTATATTATAAAAGGAACCACTACATACTTATTTATTTTAGCTAACAAGATCATGGAAAAGTAATTAGTTCAGATTAGACAAATCATATTTGGACTCAACACCGAGTTGAAATTAACCATGGTTTATATATTTTATAAATATTTCCACACAATATTATATATATATATATATATTTTATAGTGTTTAAGTCATTTATACATTATACTTTAGAAAGGTAGAACATGTGACAAAGACTAAATATAAGCATTTATGGTTTATGGTGAACTAAGCAAGTCCTAAATGAAAAGGCATTCATGTCGATATTAATCACATTAACATTGAGTTATGAGATGCCTAATGTTTAAACCTAAATTACTTTTAAGTCTAAAAGACATTAAATAGCATTCATATAATTAACTATATGTTTTCTATTTAACTAAGTTACAATTGATAAACACATATTAAAGCTAATACTTATTTATTCATAAAATACCGGAGATAAAACCACGAATCACTTTTAACTAGATGCTCAGTTGCATAAACATTAATCAATTTAATACTTAAACTTATGATTTTCACAGTTGCGAGACATGCTAAACATCACTGCAACACGTAGTCTTAATCAGCGCAACCGCAAAGTAACAAGAACAAGTTTCTATGTTAGGTTGGCTTTAATTAGAAATGCATTAAATAAATACTAACCAAATTGCATCTAAACCGACTTTATATGATCATGTTTAAACTAGGCAAATTATAACCAATAAATACATATTTAAGTTGACTAATATTTATAAAAAGATTAGAAACAAGTTTACCTAATCCTTAATCAAATTAGTAGGATTAATTTCATAAACATGTGACATGGTACATGACATTGTTCAAGTGTATCTTACATCGGCACGGTCGCAAGGCAACAAGAACGAAAATAGAATTACAGCCTATGTTGATTTTAACTAAAATGCTATTAAATAATTATTAATCAAATTAGTATTTTAATCAATAAATTCATAACTAAATGACACGATAAACAATGCCACTATCGTGATGATTATGTCGGCACGATCGCAACTTAACAAAACAAAAGTATAAGACTAGATTACTTTTAATTAGAAAGCTTTTAAATAAATATTAATCAAATTACATTTATATTATATAAAAGAAACAACTACACACTTGATTATTTTAATTAAATAAAACCATAAGAATGACATTAATTCAGATTGGTCACCTCATATTTTATTTGAATTGTTGCTTTCTTAAGTTCTGGATCGGCACTCTTCACCACATCATAATGCAAATGCTCCTTGATCTGCTTGCCGCGCTTCTTCTTGTGGCTGCTGATCTCGAGCTTGTCGCGGTAGCACCAGAGAATAGAGGGGCGCGGTGGGAGGAAGTGCCTCTGCCAGGACTTGGACTCGCAGTTGTAGACAAAAACCTCATACTGATTGCTCAGCAGCTCGTCGTCTCCCTGCAGCTCCTCCTGATAGGGACGACCCTCAATGATGTAGAAGCTGCCATTACCGGCGGCGGCATCAGCACGGGATGGAAGTGGGACAAAGCAGGGCAAGGGCTCATGCTTGGGCACGTGGAAGTAGGGAATGGTCTCCACTTGGGACGTGTTCACGTCGAAGAGGACAGTGCGGTAAGATGGGTCCGCGCACAGCAGCTTTCGACCTGCAAGTGGCAAACACTTGATATACCAGTAACAGTCTATGATTGAGCATCGGAAGTTCATGGTTGGTTGGGGAAGCTGAATCTCCCGGATCTTCCTTGTGATCGATGAAGCTGCTGCCTGCCTGTAGTTCTTGCGATCGTCTTGCGGCGGCCGTTCTGATTCAGACCTGTTTCCTTTCGGTGGCGGCAGTACAGGTGTCCTTGTGTTGAAGAGCTTGTGGCGCCTCAGGTCGATGCAGCGCAGCGATTTGCCTCCCTGGACGCCGTTGTCCACGATCAGATTCAGAAAGCCACGCGAGACGCCCATCGCCGGTGGATTCAAACCGACGCAGCGCAGCGCTGGAGAACGGAGGCGACAGGGAGGAGCTGGCGGCGGCGGCGGAGATCGAACATGGCTGCTAGCTCGACGCGAGGCAACTCTTGGTCTAGGGTTCTGCAATCGGGAGGAGAGAGTCGGGGTTTCGGCTTGGCAACGCGTCAATGTCGGCGGCAGAGCGACGGAGAACGGCAACCACGGGCGACGCGGCAGCCATGCTTGTCCGCTGCGCGGGGCTGGGGCTGGGTGACGCCGGCGACGACGGCGACAGCGACGGCAACAGCGACGGCGAGAGAAGGATGAGAAAAATATGATTTACTACACGAGAGATTTCCCAAACTAGGGGCTCCTCCACGGTAGTTTTTGATGTGCTTTGCCCATGGGGTAGGTACGTATATATAGGGAGGAAAACTCTCTACCTTCATGTCAACTAGCGATATGGTGCTAATTGATGTTGCACCCTCCATCTTTACTAATAGGCCTAATTAATTATTAAAGCCCATTAGTAAATAAATGAATGGGCATTTAGGATTATTGCACACAGGCTTTGGTGGAAAATGAGATATTTATTATTTTCGGAATTAATTAATTTCATGGATAAAATAATTCCAGAAAAGTCCAGAATTATTATTTAAGCTGCGAAAAATACTCCGAAAGCTCCGAAAATTCAGGGAAATTTTCCAGAGACATTATGGAATATGAGGAACCCAAATAAAGTATTTGGAGCTCATGAAAAGATATTTTGGAGCATCTAAAAATTAGATTATGCTCACAGACAAGTGGAAACAAGCTACAGAAAAAGTCAGAAAAATTCTCGAGAAGTTTGTAGAGATTGATTGATGGACGAGAAACTGAAAGGGGTGATTTGGGTTATAAAGAAAATATTTTAGGAAACTCCCAATGAAAACTTGAGCTGAGAAACAAGGAATATTGATTGCGGAAAAAGATAAAGACGTGCTGGAGAAGAAAGATATTATTTTTTTTATAACTAATTGATGCTATCATAAACTAAACTTAGGAAATTTTATCCGAATATTAAAACATTTATTTTAATTAGTGTTTTCTATGCACAACCCAAAATCAAAAATTTTGGGGTGTGACAATTGTAAACATGTGCCTTATATGATACTGGATAAAGAGTTGGTTTCTCTTATTATTGGATATATTCCTAGTGCTTTTGTCTCCACCATGTTTTATATAAAAGAAAGTAGGAAATAAGTGTGGGGAAGCACTCGACGATATAACGAACAAATTTGACCGCATGAATGAAAAATTTTGAAGATATATGACACGAGGACCCTACACATCGAAGCGGGCTTTGGGAAGCCACCCTAAGTGGGGTGGCCACCCAAAGCATGGGGCGGGCCCCCAGGGTGTAAGCCCTCCTTGCTCCATCCTTCGACCACGGTCAGGTTTGCTCCCTACATGTTCCAATTTTTATATATACACTCTTTGTTATGTTTCGCATTATGAATTCTTGAGTACAACCTATTTAAATGCTGAATTGAAAAAGATAGATTATTCTAGTCATGTTCTCTTTATAGACTCACACCATGATTCTTTCCTGGGAGTCCTGTTGCTGTTGGGAAATTAATTTTTAGTGACCCTATATCATTTAAGTTGATGTGGAGTGAGAGATAGTAGAATCATGAGAACCTAATTTCTGATACTTTGTCACTTGGCGAATTTCTTTTACAAAATGTTAAAATCATTAGCTATGTGTCTCCTCTGTGGTAAGAATAAAATACCTAGTAGAGCCTTATATGTATAAAATTAGCACATAAGCTATTTACTTTGTGTTGAGTTTAGTCAAGCCGTGCTAGACCCTTGTTGAGAGGTGGGCCATGCCACCAAGATCAGGATTCACACAATTTTTGCACCCCTTGCTACTTCTACCCTGGAAGTATGCACCACCATATTACCTATTTAGATGCACTCAAAATTTGCTCTACTCCTACCCTAGGAGTAAACAATCAAAAATATATTCCCTATAGGTTTTCCTTGATTGCTAGCCATGATTCTAAAATGCTCCAGAATGCTATTATCTTCTCACAATGTTCTATCAAAGTTCATGTAGTACGTTGTTAGAAAAAAGAAAGAGAAGAGAGAGAAAAAGAAAAGGAAAAAAAGAAAAAATGTGTTGGTCTTATCTTTTGTGAAGTACAAGTTTCAGTTGCAATTCTTCAAATCAAAGTGGGATAATATATCTCTTGTAAAGGAGGATTGTAGAATTATGTTGCACCCCTTCTATCTTCTACAAATATTTTCTACTACATTTATTCTTTTGAAACCACACCACATGCACATCCTGATCTAGGGGTATGTCACTCCCCTCCTTGGATCCCGTTTTGATTGGGCAACATATGCAAGGTAAGTATGCTACATCCTTGAAATACCTTCAACTCCAGATAAGCTTTTGTAGAGGTAGGATGTACTACAAGACATTTCCTCATACATGCCTCAGAGAGATCCATAAATACCACATATGTTGAGTGATTTGAGAGTACCACATGAGGTAGAAAGTAATTTATGCTTTTATTTCAAATGCATACAAAACTCCACGTGACAGGTTGAAAGGAGAAAGGGGGTCAGTTTCAAGCTGTTCCATTCCTCAACTGCCCAAATTGGTATGGTAGACACTTGGAATCCTACAGTGCAGGTATGACTAAGGAATAAATCTACTGTTGATGTCTTGTCTAGAGATTGTGCCTAAGGTAATCCATTCTTTTCTTAAGGACAAGTAAAAGTCTAAGTGTGGGGGAGTTTGTTGACGGTAATTAACTATCATATTTAACCGTCAACTTAAATAAAAGAATGCTATAAAATTAATTACCACCATAGACTAGGTGTTTAACTGATAGAATTCCATGAGTTTTGGTGAATATCTATTTCTATAGGGTGCCATCTGAAAATAATCAAATATGGCCCACATGTTAGGTTTACATAGAGAGAAAGGGCCACAGATGGAAAAAGTATAATCTAGAAGGTTCGCGAAGCCAAACTCTAGGAGGACGGACCCACCTGTCACTGTGACAGGGGCGAGCACCCAGCTCCAGGGGCAGCTGCCCCACCTAGGGAGCCAATTTGCTTCCACCTCGCAGATCTTGCCTCCATCGCCTTTGAGGATGAATAAAAATTGTTGATCAAGGTCGGTTTGATCCGAGGGCTGTGGTGCTTCCTAGGGGGCTATATAAGCAAGGCCCCTAGCCCTTCGAGGAGAGAGTTCAGAAACCCTAATTCATATTTTCCAGAGAGAATTCACCTAAGAGGGGTCCCTTGAATGGATCTTTCTCTAGGGCACATACAAGAGAGTTTAGCTTTGTAGTCTCTATGTGAGATTAGAGTTATTCTTCTAGATTAAGAGAGTTAGAGTGGGGGTAGAAGATTGGAGGAAGCCTGGCCTATCGGTGTCTCCTCTCCAAGCTTGTATCTACGAGGTCAAGTCTCCTAACCCGAGGCTTGGTTCTAGGATTCTTTGGTAATTCAACTTCTAATAATAAGTAAGTACGTTATTATTGTTGTTCTTTGGTTTATGAGTTTACTTTATTCGCTTCGCGTAGGGAATAGAGTAATCATTCATAGCGTAAGAGTGGTGCTTGGGCTAGGAATACTCATAGATACCTCCTATCTAGACGGATTGGTGTGTAGTAACGTGAGAAGTGACAATTTCATTGTTACCTTTGGAGCCCTCCTCCCGTCAGAAGGTTTGGTAGGATTTAAGTACCCTGGTCAAGCATCCTCTGTGGTGTCTCTTTTCCATCGGTATTTCCCCTTAGACTAATAGTATCCTAGCTTGCCATAGGTTGGAACCAAACTGTCGTCGTAGTTCTCTCTAATCGCTTATATCTTCACCACCTTGTAGTGCGGCCCAAGGGTAGTAGTAAAGACTGGGTTAGTCATCGCATGCTTTCTCCTTGCGGATAAAACAAATACGATACTCTGGACTTATCTCCCGGGTGAAGTGCTCACCGATATCCGTGCGCTTGCGGATTATTTCTCTTAAATTCCTTCATGTGCATATCTAGTATCAACATGCATCCAACAGGTTAAGGGAGATGACATGGATTGATGATGTGGCAATTCCTTGCCCTCTACTCCATCTCCCCTATATATACCAGCCCCTGCCCCCCCTCCCTGGAGCTATCCTAGAAACCCAAATTCATATTCATCTCTTTAGATCAACACCACACCTGGAGGATTAGGGCTAGACTCTAATATAGTAGATTAGTTGAGAGTTAGGGAGAGTTGGCCATGCTTCTAAAGAAATCTTTGGAGGTCTGGTATATTTTTGTATCTTACCTTTGCAAAACTTATGCTTAAATAGATATATCTTCTCTATTTACTTTTATGCTTATCATGTGTACCGTTAGTATAGTTGTTACATCTTAACATGGGATCTCTGCTCGCATTGGGTGCTCTAGTTTTTACGTGAGACTATAGTAGTCATCACTAGAATAGACATGGTGTCTAGGTTAGAGTTTACCTGAGATTGCGCCCAATCCTTTGGTTAGTTGTGGTAGCCCCAGGGGTGACAGCTCTATTAGGCCTTTGTAATCCACCACGTTAGGGTTGGTGTTCATAGAGCTTTAGGCAGCCTTTCCCCGACTACGCTTTCTCGCCCCCCCCCCTCGAGAGTTAAAAAGGTACTGCTACTCCAAAGTGTTATTATGTGATCGCTATATCTACCCATACTCCAGTTACCATCTAGTCTAGACTAGAATAGAACTAAAGTAATAGAGAAGTATTTAGGAACCTTGAACTCTCCCGTTGTCCTCTCAGTTTAGCTAAACTACTCTTTTATCATGGAATTCTCCTATGTGTGTGCCATTATACATAATTCATATCATTTACTAGTGGTATACTAAGTTAGTAGATACATGATGGTGAACTATCAGTTTTTTAACCATTGTTTCCCTATGGATAAATACGATACTCTGGAATACTCCTAAGTAAAAGCTATAATGGTATCCGTGCGCTTGCTGAATTCTCTGTGTGCATTAATAAATACCAACAAGCTTTTTGGCGCCATTGCCGGGGAAGCAATTGGCATAAAGATTTTGATAACGATCTTGATGTCTGCTAATTTAGTGTACCACTAGCTTTAGTAGGATTATCCATGTTCTGTTAAATTATGGAATAAACAAGACGACAGTCACCGTTTCGACCTTCTGGCAAGATTCCACAAGAAAAGAAACATAGAAGAACCTAGGGTGTCTGAATATTCATGATCCATCAACTCTGGAACCCTGCGATCTCACAGGTTTGTGTATACATAAATATATATATTGTTCTAACCATGTGTAGATTAGAGAAAAGGTCATCGTCACAAGAATTCAAATCACATCTCAAGTGACGAACATAGATGCTGCACTACTCACAAATTTCATCTTGTGAGTCATGGTAAGTGTGATCAAGAATGGTGAGATAGTCTTGCTCATGGACTTTAAACTTTTTGAGTAGTTATCTTTCTAATTCTTGCATCTCCACTGCATTTTTTACTTTGAATAATCCACGCATCCACCCCATTTAGTTTGAGTTTTCTCGTCCACTCCATGTTTAGTTCCTTGCATACATACATATCGTTTGCATCTAAAAAAGAAGAAAGAACAAATTCTTCACCTTGATCATGCTCTTTCATCTCCATTTGAGTAAATTTCTGTAATGCTTTCATGATACTTTTGTCTGCCATAGTAAGTTTTGGTTTGGAAGTACTGCACATACTTCCATTGGCTTTTAAATTAAGTGTAGTGCTTAGGTTAAATAGCCTTCCTTAATCCAATTAGACATGGAGTCTAGTTTGGTTATTGAACTAAAATTTATTTGTGTAGACTCTTGTTATTTTGTTGGACTAACCCCTGCAGAAAACCATCAAATCCAATCTGAGGAAGTCCCGAGATGAACTCACACCAGAGATGAAGCAAGGCACATGATGAACTCCAAATAACTTTGCACTAAGAAGACACAACTCATTCTCCATGGAAGGAAGAACTGTAAGTATCAAAGATCATTCATTTTGTCTTTTGCTACAAGTTACCTTTGCCTTGAACCGTGTTTGAATGCAGCGAACAAGTAAAATTTGTTATGAAACATAATAAATAAAACCTATGCTAAAGTGATTCAAAAACCATCTTTTCATTAGCATAGATGAAAATCACATAAACTATGGACAACAACCCATATTTCAAATTTGTTGTATTCCCTCAGATATGTGTCCATTAACATTTTGCAGGAAAGAATCTATGTTGTGAACCTGCCAAACCACCACTTCAGTGATGGAACAAAGAAGAAGACGAGTGCCATAGAACAAGATCTACAACAAAAGCACTTACTCAAAGGAAGTGGATGAACAAAGTGACATGACATGAGTAATGTTGAAGACATCCTTGCATTGAGTTTTCCCAAAACTCAAGCTGGAATGACGATGTGAAGTAGGGTGCAACTCATCTCACATTAGCCAATCTGAGACCTGCTTTCATCATCTTTGAAGACATCATCTTGCACGTTAGCAGTAAGGACAAGGATGAGAAGATGCCACTACATCATGGCATCCATCCTTGTGTCAACAAACATCAATCGTTGGTGGATTGCTGACTATGTCTCGTGAGACCATGAACAACCATAGTTGCAAGATGACATCCCTAAGCCATTTGAGATGAAGCTTTTACCAATGAGGTTACTTCCTTGACCATCAAGACAGTTGGCGTATGACTAACAAACAAGAAGAACAACTCTTCACCATGCCATTATAGGAAAAAGATAATCAAGGAGGAACACAAGTTTACATCTCTAATGAATACCAATTCATTGACCAAGAATCATCGAAAATCAAGAAACATTGATGAAAGAAGATCATGCAATTGTCTGCATCCTCATCTCTAGGATCAAATAGTCCAAAGAAAAGCCTAATGCAAGGGGGAGGTCTTGCTCGACAGACCTAAAATCATGAGCCCTCATTTCTAGATCAGATAGTCCAAAGAAAAGCTTAATGCAAGGGGGAGGTCTTGCTCGACAGACCTAAAATCATGAGCCATTGCCGACAGGTAAATCGGTATTTATCTTATATTTAATTTCTATATCACTTTCTGAATTTTGTATAAATAATCTTGTCTTAAGTTATGAAAAGAAAAAAATATGGACATATGAAGGTCCAAATATAAAAAAGAAGAAAAAAATATGGACACATGAAGGTCCAATTATAGGTGAGCACATGAAGTCTCATGACCGAAAAACATATTCCTAGGACAAGTTCCCTTCGGGTATTCTTGGTCACTGACCATTGCAGGTTAAGATTTAAGGACAAAGGATGAACAATGTCTATGAACATGGGAGTTACAACACACTCTGAGGGATGATTCAACATTCACACTTGACTTTAAGTGTTGAGCAACAGCAAGGTTCAAGCGTGGGGGAGAAAGGCCGACTCCTCTAAAGATCAGTTATGACAATGCTCTTCCTCCCCTCAAGCTTCTATCACTCTGACACGCTGGTTTGTAATCCCTCTACTCACTATTACTTTGTCTCTATAAGTTTGAATGATTTTACAAATTCTATACATGAAAATCAAACTTGAGATACAAAATAAAATCAACCCTCAAGAGAAGAAGTAATGATGAACAACAAAGACACATTATTAACATGGGATAAATGTTCTATGCTGATTAAAATGTTCAAACCAACTTTTCTATAGCATAGAAATTGACCTTTAGCTCGATAACAACACTACCCTTGTTATTATTTGTATATTCCTTTGGGTATGTGTTGTCCACTAATGCTTGCAGGAATGAAACAATGAGTGGAGCAGAAGGTCTGATCGAAATGCCAAGAAAGAACAAAAGACACATGAAGGAGTGAGAAAGGAGTGCAACATATGAGACAAGATGCTCATGAACAACTCAAGATGCAAGGAAGGAAAGGACCACCAAAAGTTGTCTACCCTTCATCACAAGGTGTTATCATGCTCTAAAGATGAAGGTAACATCTTATGGTAAGTCGTCATCACTATCCTCTTGATCTTGGTATACACATAAATGAAGACACAAACATGTTCGAGTTACAACTTTGCTTGACCCAACCTGATTAACTCAACATGTCTTGTTCCTTAAGTTGTTCACATTACTGTTTTCTTCACCTCATATTCTTAACCAAATGAGCTAAAATGTTGTATATCTTACCCTTAGAGGATGATAGTCATAATCATGTGAAGTTTGATACATTATAAAGATGGATAATCCTTCCATAGGTTAACCAAATTCACTCTTTTTGTCACAGTCAAAATGATACATCCTTCTAATCTTATCACCTAGGTTGTAAGAATGAACAATGCACATAACATCAACCTTATCATAATCCAATGCACCTAAGGCTAGAGAGGAATAGATAAAGTTTTGGTTCTGTTGGTGTTTTCCACCAACAAAGTCTATGCACTTGATCTTTACCTTGTCTTCATGAGCAGAACACACTTCAAGCAAAGTGTGGGGGAAGACAATCGATTTCCCAATTTCTACAAGTGAATGTCTTAAACCTGTCAAACCAAAATCAAAACTCAAAACCAAGATAGGTTTGGCGGAGGAAGGTAACATCGCCAGTAGAGGCGTCATCACAAGAATCTTCGTCTTGAGAACAAACCAATGAACTCGATCAATGAACTTCACAAGGACAAGTCTAGTTCAAAGGACTTAAGACACCGAACCCTCAACGAAAGAGCTAGCTTGGGGGAGAAGCACTCCTATGTATCCAAGTAAGTATCATTTCTCCTTTTTGTTTTAATTTTAGTTTCTTTTTAATAGTTAAAAAATTGATGACTGAAACAAAATAAAAAGTTATCCTTATAAATATATGTAGTTATAGTAATAATGTGTGATTTAGTAAAAAAATTAAAAATAAAATAAAAGGTGTGTTTAGTTTGCTTTAATTTGTTTTTAAGAGCTGAATAGAATAAAAGGACTCCAAAGATAATCTCTTAAATAGAAATGATGAATAGTTGCTCTGTTGTAATTCCTTTCAACTACCTAGTTTTCAGCCTTGAATTCTCTTGAGTTTTGGATAAAACTGTTTCGATATAAGAATTTACTCTGAACTTGAAACTTATGGGTAGCACATGCTTGATCTAAGTCTAGGTAATTGACGGATATGATATGAGAAGGTCTGAGTTGTTGTTTATCTTGTTCCAAGTGATACTAAAGTTCTGCAGATTTTTTTTTAGAAACATAAAAATGCTACATGATGAGTATCTGTATGACAAAGCTTGAATTCTCACCAGAGCCATACATGTTATTTAGGCTAGAAAAACTTTCACTCATGTATGTTGCTTGCTATTGCATTGAGTTTTATCGAGCTTTGTTGACCCTTATGAGAGGTTTGTCATGCTCTTAAAATTAAGATCACGTACACATCACCCACATATGCCCTACTCCTACACTGGGGGTATGTGCAAAAACATGCCTTCTGTCACACCCCAAAATTTTTATTTTGAGATGTGACTATAAAACATACATAAAATAAAATGATCTAGATATTTCCTAAAATATTCCAAGCTTTAGTTAGTTGGTTGTCAATTTAATTGGTCAAGAAAAACAATTTTATAAAACTTTTACAATTTAATATAACTTGTTTGTTGCATTTCATGCCCTTGCATAAATTTTTTTGAGTGAAAAATGAATTTAGAAAATTCGATAAAGCCACGAATAGGTTTTGCTCTATTTATTAATAAAGTTCAAATTATGTTTATAAAGATCTAAAAAAAAGTAATTTAAATATAATTTCTAAAATCATAGTCAAACTCTTATAATCCTTGTTTGACTAAAGTCGTCTTGATCTCATGCCAAATCTTTGTTCGTTCATTATCCATCTCACATCCTCATCACGTGATCAAATTCTTAGTCCTAAATAACCACCGTCAATTCTAGACTCATATTCCTTTCTTCATGTTCTCCTTTTTCTCATGGCCTATTAATTGAGGGCCTTATTCTTTGCTATACGTTCTCCTTTTTCTTATGGCCTATTTATGGACAGCCTCATTCTTTGCATGTATAGCTAACAGCCATATTCCTTCACGTACTAATGCTTGCGTGCATGCTAAATCTTAATCTCTCCTTCCGTTTGCTGTCATGCATGGCTACGCTAAGCTAGAGCTGGCCCATCTCCATGCGCACATACATATTTCTCCAGTTCCATGCATGGACGCCGCCCGCTCTTGTGTTATATATGCCTGCATGCCATTAACAAAATCAATGCCCTTTAACAAGCAAACAGCCACAGCAGTAATACGTACGTTTCTCCCTCATGTGCCTATATCAAGAGGTCACCAGCCCCGCAGCACTCCTGCATCCTTTCATCATCTTGCCAGCCACCTCTGTTCCTGTGCTGCAACTCTGCCATCATCGATCTCCCACCTCTGGCCTCGATCAGTTCTTCTCTGGCATCGCAGGGTGGCCATGAGCTCACCCCACTGCTCCTCATCATCGATCCGTGGCCGCATCGTCAAACTTCACCGAGCTGTCGCCCCGTCTGCTACCGTTGCTTGAGGAGTCACTTGGTTGACTCTGCTCTCCGTCAATCGAATTCATCATCAGCTTCACCATTGATGATAACTATTGGCTTGCCTTCTCCAGCAGTAGCAGCCGTAGGCAGGTGAAAGATCCCGACGCTGCACTCTTTCTTATCTCTCTAGCTATCAACAATTTCCAGCCATATTTCCTTTCATCTTGTTTCTCTTTTTGCTTTTCCTCTGAGCTTTATATTGCTTTGCACATGATCCACATCCAAACAATCAAGTCAGAGAAGAACGTGATTGTCACCAATATAGAACGTGATTGTCACCTTAGGTTGACAATTTTGTGAGGACGAATAGGACGAAGTATGCATCATCATGATTGTTGCTTATGCATAACTATGCTTCCCTCACCTTTGTTTTAATAATAAGTAACTTGTTATCAATGTGATGTTACTATATTCTTTGTGTGAAGCTAGACAAGAATGTCTTGTTCCATGCTACTTGAATAGCTATGTTTGCAGATAATGTGTGATTAGCTTTGCCTTGTATGTTTGCTTCCAAAAGAATTAGATGACAAGTTAGTAGTTAACACTTCAACCTTTTGAAAACTAAAACTTGTAGTTATACCCTATTAGAAGCCTGTACATGTTTTCTCTTAATATAGTGTCAAGTTCTTCATTTCAAGTTATCTTCACATTATGTTAGCGTCTAGAGAACCGGGGGTCTAAACAGAGCGATGAGTAAATTTGTATCTGCGCGTCTAGGTCCGGATGGTGTGCAAAGCAGACACAAGGATGTATACTAGTTCGGGCATGAACGGTCCTACGTCTAGTGGGTTTTGCTACTACCCATGTTGACTTGCACCGGAGTGCTCGTAGTAGGGGTTACAAGTTTTCGAGAGAGCGAGCAGATCCCAGGTCTCTATTTGGGGGGTGGTGCATGTGTGCTGATGTTGTTGTTTTGATTGAGGTGAACTCTATTCGGTTCGATTGCTCTAGATGTGGCCCCTGCCTCTCCTTTTATAGCTTCTAAGGAGAGAGCTCTGGTTACATTCATAGTAAAGAGGCAAAAATGGGAAAGGATGAAAGAGGAAAGCAAAAAGAGTGGCCTCGGGTATGGCCATCTTCTTCCTTATCCGGTGGGAACAGTTTTCCTGTAGCACAGAGATGCAATAGGCGTTGATCTTTTGGCCTCTCCGTCTGCTGGTGCTGTGTGCTATGGCCATGCTTTGTCCTGTGTGCCTCTATGCCATTGAGGACGGGCGACATGGGCGTCCGGATTTGCGTAGAGAGGGGGCTAAGTGGAATAGTGGTTGTTACCCCCGTCGCTGTAGAGGTATGGATGTCACGTGGTGGAATGACCGGGGTCATGTTGGCTCAGGGCATGGTTCCCGTGCTCTTGTTGACTGTGCACGGTCACGTTCGTCCCATCGGCTGGAGCGGGTGCCATGGTTAGGGGGTCCCCGTGGCTCACCATCTTGCCAGAGGGTTCCACGTGTCCCTTGGGCAAGGCAAAAGTAAGCTGAGGGGGTCGGGCGCTTTGATGACGTCACAGGGGCTTGGGCGAGGCAGAAAAATGCTACCTAAGGTGCCCATCTCGCCCGAGACCTTTCCACAAGGCTCGTGTGGGATGGAGTTTGTCATTCGTGCCGCAAGTGACTGACATGCTGTCAGCGCCTTTGGTGGGTTGGTTTTACTAGGGCCCCTATGATGGGACTTTAGCGATCATGCAGGGTGCCGTATTTTACTATCTGTTGGGTACCCTAGTATTTTGATACCCAACAGTAGCCCCTGAGCCTGTGGAGGAGCGGAGCACTCCTTTAGAAGCTTGAGAACGAGCGACCGTGGGTAGCTTTTGATTTGTTTTGTGTTCAAAGGAGAGTATTTGGTGGGTGCGCGCGAGCGCACCCGATGGGAGCAGCCCCCAAGGCCTTGGAGGGATAAGTTATCCCTTCAAGGGCATTAATTGAGCAAGTGTGGTGTCTTTCGTATAACCGCGGGACGGGTGAGGAGCCCCGGGGCCCTTGGTTTTGACCATTCATTAGGTCGGGATGCGAGCGTGTTGTAAGGGACCGACCAGGTGGCCTCTTTGTTGTCGTATCGTTATCCCTTGCATTCTTTAGTAGAACAGAGGGGTGTGCGTGGGCCCTTGTCATCCCATTTGGGTGCATTGCGGTTTATTTGTTTTGGAGGAAACTATCTGGTGGGTGCGCGCGAGTGCACCTGCCGGGTGTAGCACCCGAGGCCTTGGAGGAATGAGTTATCCCTTCAAGGGCTTTGAATCGAGCGAGTGGATCTACCCGAGGAAGACGAGGTGTTGCACTAGATAGTAGTTGTTATGACGCTTCATGTCTCGATGCGTGGGAAGGTGGGGAGGTGCCTAGTTTTTTGCATACGTGGGGAGTTGGGCAACTGGTGCCTAGTCGGTTGCCCTTTCACATGACTCACTTGCCGTCATTAAATGGATAGTGAACTATTTGCAAGAACGGTTCATCTTCCTAAGGCGTGGCGTGAGATGACGCGGCTCCCTCTGGGGGTGGTTGGGGCAGTTGGGTGGATGGGCGATGTACTGAATGTCATGGGAGTTGAGAGGCCTCCCTAGGGCTCTTTATATCCCGAGCCATGGTGCCCGACCCTGGCATCTCCCTTCCTCTGTTCCTGCTTTCTATCTTTCTTTGCCACCTTAGCCATCATCATGGAGCACAGTGACTCCTCTAGGGGTTCCTGCATGGGCACGCCGGGAGAGGGGGACGGGGTGCCCTCCCGTCGCTTTTGCCTTAATCCCGGTGTTGCCTCTTTGTCCGGGTATGGGTAGGCCTAGAACACGATGTCCTAGGGTGTCCTACCCCGCTCTAGGAGGCTTGGGAGGAGTTGGATACCGTCAAGGCGGTGGTGAATTCTTTGGAGGAGGAGGCAGCGCTTGCCCGTTCACAGCAAACGGAATCCGACTATCAGTGTGCAGGTGAATGGGCCTTCGTCTCCTCGTTTTGTTTTTTATTGATGTGATGTCTTATGTTTGGCATCGTTTTGAGCAGAGCTACTCGCGGAGGTGGAGTCCCTTCATAGCGCTGTCAATGTCATGGCCAACTTCATGTGTGCTCCAGCGGGGCATCGGGAGGAGCACCTCCTTAGTGCGCGGGCACGAATCCGGGTGGCAATCGAGCGCGGCGTCCATCGAGGAGCGGCCGTTGCGCTGACGATGGCCTAAGTGACCACCGACGTGGAGCTCTAGGACGTTGAAGGCTTCCTAACTCGGGAGGGGCTGGGAGACTACAAGGACCTCCTCGAGGGCTTCTAACCAGTGGCGAACGTCATCTCTACCCTGGTCCTTGCGGACCAGGTCCTCAATGAGGATCCATAGGCCTAGTTTAGGACTTCTTCCTTCCCCAAGAAATGTAAAATAGTTCTTTATCTAAGAAATCCGTTTGTCTAATCATTGTCGTGTTCATTTTGCTTCCCTGTTTTCCTTATTTTACCTTGAGTTGATCGACAATGGCGGCCGGCAAGGTCACTGAGACTTTGCTCATTGAAGGTTTTTAGGGAGGAACGAACTCGGGTGTGCATAGCTCTTGTGATTTTTGACAGATCGATCAGACATTTAGGTGTAGCAGTTTGCTGCATCCCGAGGCGGGGTTAGATGCGTTCTTATCGATTCCTTTGCCAATGTCTAGGGTCATAGGCTCGTTGGGATGCTCGGGAGAGTTCATTCGCGCGTCAGACATTTCTGCCCTTGGGTCCTCTGAAATCCCCTGCTTGCGCATGGGCCTGGTTAAGTGGCTTAGTTAGCATATCCCTCATGCATCTTTTTCACAAAGAGGAGAGTTTGGGAAATGCCACGGCATCCCTCGCTGGGTCGAGCCGTGGTGCCTGTTGAGTTTCAATCGGGTCAGTTCAAGTGAAGCCCCAGTTCCCCTTCGTGGGGATCTGATGGAGGTAAGCTAGTGATCGGCTTCAAAAATTTCCTAACGGTTGGTTCGGGGAGTTCCTGAGGTTGTTCGACTGACCCCGAGGGCTCATTGCCTTTTTTTGAAAAAAAAACTCCCAAACCGTAAACCGACCTAGACTTGAACATGGCTCAGGAAGGCCCATGACGCTCAGCGTGTTCGGGTACTAGCCGCTCGTGTGCCCCTTCTCATGCCACCCCTCACTAGGGTGGCTCGGAGCGGTTGTCGAACCCTTTGTGGGCCAGCCTTTGAACTCCATGTTGTAATGGACCATAAAGGGCAGAAACCATATTACGTAATTATCGCTAATGATTTAACTCATAAGTGAGAAAATAAATTACAGTGGATAACATGCAAAGATTTCACATGCACGAACAGATTATCTTTTGAAATCAGAATAACAGATCTTGGGCAGGGGGTTATGTGGTGATCTGTTGATGGTGGCGTGTCAATGCCGTGCGCAACCTCTACCTCTCGGCATCATGGCCACATAGGCTCGTAGCCACCGTCGTCGGAGTCATCGCCATCGAGGAGGTAGTCATAGATGCTGATGACATGACGTAGAGCCCCCGAGTCATCAAGCCCAAAGAAGTTGGTGCCGGTCCGACTGCCATCGTCTTCGTCGGAGCTGGTGCTAGAGGCTGTCTCGATGGTCCCGAGTACTTCCATGATAGCCTGCACATGGTGAGTCGATAGATCCGCAGGAATATCCCCCACAGATGGATTAAGATGAACTGTAGTCAAGGACTGGCCATGGGCCTTCCCATGGTCGAGCAGCTTACTGGCCTGCGTCATTCAGTCCTGGGAACTTCCTGGGCAATCGTTCTCAAGGGCCTGCCCCTCGTCTGTGCTTAGGCAAAGGTTGGACAGGGCCTTGGAGATGGCATCAATGTCAATGGAAGGGGAAGAAGGACAAAATCATAGTCCACTCCTGTGCAGAGGAAATCTAGGTTGCCGAACTAGACATGGGAGCCTAGGGTGAAGCGGATGCGGGGGTTGGCCATCAAGATCTAAGAGATGGATTGTGATGCATGGAAGTTCCCCTACCTGGCGCGCTGTGGGGGTATAGACCTATATACCCTCATGGCTCCACATGGGCCGCGCCAGACAAGGTGGACCAACTCACCAGAAAGGGCCGCGCGGATCTCCGAACTACTCGGCGAACCGTGCGGATCAAGCAGAGACTAGTTGATGGTCAAGGAAATCTAGTCGGTTAGGATAGACATCATGTCCTCCATGGATACAAGAGTTGTAATCGGCTAGGATTGGATTCCTTAGATCTATAACCTTGCCACCCGTACTATATAAGGTAAGCAAGGACCCCCTCAAAACATCTCATGACACATCAATACAATCCATGAAGATGCAGGATGTAAGTGTCGGGTACCTAAATAAAGGGTACCCACAATCAACGATTAAGAAAAACAAACCCCTGAAAACCACACCAAATGCTCCGCCCACGAAGGCGGAACGAGCCAAAACAACGAACGAAACGCATTGACCACGTTCCGACTCACACGAGACTCGCTCGATGGGACGCCTCGACCATCGAGAAATCTCCGACTCGCATGACCCTGGGTCGAGCCGGTCGACCCACCTCACTCACCAACTCTGAGACAAAAGTCAGAGCATTTAATGCAACCACCAACCACTTCCTACCCCCATGGCTACAGCAACAACCAGCATGGAAGCAGTACCAGTGTCAAATCTCACTTTTTTACTGCCCATCCCGGGATGGGCGGTGAAAACCTATCACTGCACATGCCATGCCGAGTACTATTCCACCACTGATCCCCCTCGAGGGAGAATACAACGAGTATCGTACCCCGAAATTCTCGGGGCTCGGCCTTATCCATTCCCCGTCGACCCACCTCGACTCGTCCTCGACCCGGTCTCGACCAACCACCGGTCAACAAAGAAGCAAGGCCTGCATGCCATAGGATCCGGGGGTTTTCACCGTCCCATCCTCTACGTCACCATGGTGTCCGGGGATGGCCGGCCATTCTTGAAGCACGTCGCTATAGTAGCCTCCATAGCGCTCGACAAAACTTCACTTCCCCTGGCATCTCTGCCTCCTCTTGTCCCTATAAAAGGGCAGGCAGGGGACTCTACGAAGAGGGGGGATGGACAAGCAAAAACAAGTCACTATCCCACTGTAGAAGATCAACATCTCAAGCAATCTCCATTGTACTCTCTCTCTAAAACCTGGGATCGGCTCCCTCTCTCACAGCTTGTAACCCCTACGCAAGCACTTAGGTGCAAGGAAATACAATACTCCCCCCCGCTGGACGTAGGGCCTTCTTTTGCCCGAACCAGGATAAACCCCCGTGTATTCTCTTTGCATCACCATCCAGATTAGGGACACACAGCACAAATTCACTCGCTGGCTTAGGATCCTCGTGGGACCGAATGTCGACAGTTGGCGCACCAGGTAGGGGACGCTGCATGCCAACATCGTTTTCCCGCCATTTTTTTGGATGGCTGACCCTGAAGGTCCACTCCAGTTGGCCACGGTGATATGGTTTGGGAGCTTGGAGTTCATGTCTCTTAGCCACAACTATGACATAGTCCTCCTCCCGCTCAGGCACCCAACCGACGACGACCACGAGCTCTCCCAACCTAGGGGAGCACTGCGCTGGTACCATCGCTCTTGTCAAGCGCGTGCTGCCAAACGATGGCAAGCCCAGCGCAACCACCATCATCGCCTCGTGGAGGGCGATGGTATTGCTCGATTCGGTGCCTCTCAGCCAGACGTCGACACAGATTTCCTCACTGAGGATCTGTGTAGGATGAGCTTGGCTGAGGGTAAGATACCGACAGGGAGTCTCGTCACTCCGCCACCCGGTGCGGCGCCACCGTTAGCCAGTTCAACTGCTCCGGTACCGAGAACCACGCCCTCACCAGCATTCCCGTATGGACTGGACTCAGTTTCCTGAGCGTATGCTTCTTTTGTAAGCACCAGCATGAGTGCTTACGAAGAACTCCCCAGACACCATCTACGTTCCACCCTCGACCTCGTCGTGTCCACGCTAGCTTCCGAGTACCTAGACTCCACGGAGATCCCAGATACGGAGCTCTGTGCGACTGCCTTTCGACGTCACGACCTCAGAGACGCATGACCTCAGAGACGCCGACCTCACATGCACCCATTGTACTAATATTTTGGCACTCCAGACTCCGACTCTGCCGATGACACCTACGACCTGACTCGCGAGTGCTTCAATATCAATGGAGCTATCGCGCTATCGCGTCGGATTCACAGGATGAGGCAGCCGTTGGAGGAAGGAATGCCACGCCACCTCAGGTCAAGCCCCCTGCTGCACGGGATGAGGCTCAATTCCTTGTGGACCAAGGAATCAACTCGAGCAAATCCACGAATTGCAGGACAGACTCGACGAGGAACAAAAAAAGCTGTGCCTACTTCAACAAACCCTCGAGCATGAGCACGCGGCATGCGCACACGGCGGAGGAGCTTGATGTCAATCATCGCATCATCGAGGATCGGGCGGGCGGGCCCCAGGTTTTCGGCTGAGCCAGCCAGAATGTTGTCGCAGCTGCCATGCTTCTTCATAACATGCCTGAGCCATCAAACCCCAAGGCCCGTCGGGCCCACGATGAAATTTGAGGACTCCTTGAGGCCGCTGCCATGCAGCAGGCCGAGAGTTCCGCCTCGAGGTGACGCGGGCTTGCCTTGGAGCAGCCAGCGGAGCCCTCCCGACAGGAGAAAGAGGCCTCAGTTCATCCTGAGCATGCCCTCCAGTGGAACAAGGTGTCCTCTGTCCATGAGCGCATCGTTGACAACCATGAACCTTGAGATGCCCGTGACAACATCAACGAGCACCAGAGGCGTAAGAGTGGTGACGGTGCAGCTCGAGGCTACCACGAGCACAGGGGCGGGCGCTATGACAGCTCGGAGGATCGGAGCCCTTCACCTGAGCCACCAGGCCCTCGGGTCTTTAGCAAGGCCATTCGTGAAACACTACTTCAGGCTTGGTTCTGCCCCCCATGACTCTTGCCAAGTATAACGGCGAAACCAAACCCGAACTTTGGCTCACTAACTTCCGCTTGGCTTGTTAGTTGGGCGGGGCTACCGATGAGAACAAAGACTTTTAAAATAAGCAACAAGGTGGGGATAATATCAAGGGCAAGGATATAGTATGGAATAAAATACCAAGGTTTATAGAACAAGGATTGTTATAGCAGTTTCAAAACCTTAACACGACCAATTTCTAACTAGGCTTGCGTCCTACAGTCAGCATTGCTCCGATACCACTCTATCACACCCGGATTTAATGAAGCGAGACAAGTGTAGAATCAAGAGACAAATGCTTAATAAACATAGCATAATATTACAGAATATACCTTAAAAAGCAACACAACGGAAAAACAACTCCGAACACCGGGTGTAGACTTCACTCTAGGACTAAACTGACTGGTTGATCACAAGTCTAATAACTCCAGAGACAATCCTAAGGTGTGGGAAATTGCAAGAGTGAGTCCATGTCGAACTCCACAAGCATAGCAAGTATAGATCCCATAAACTCATGATCAATGTAACATAATCAATATAAAGCATAATCGATAAGTAAATGAGCATCTTAACAAAAACAAGAATCATCATCTTTAATGTAGATGTCTCCAAGGCCGCTCGTGTCTGTGAGCACGGCTACTATACCAGTTTATTAAACTCTGCACAAAGGTGTACACTTTCACTATGAGTCATGATTACCCATATGCCCGGGGCGGCCAATCCCCAAAACACTCTCAAGGTGAGCAGGCAGGGTTCACTATGAAGTCTTTCAAAGGTTCGTCTAAAAAGTTAGGGCCGCTAGGTTTCCAAAGTCAGTCTGTGTGATACAACTAGTCCCAGGGATCCACAGTCTGCTTTTCCCATTTGCGCCACAAGGGTAACCTCTAACAAGCTAGAAAAGGTCCTCATACTTGACTAAAGCCAGAGCCATATAGCCCTCACAGTTGTACTGTAAATCCCAGAGGTTCACGTACAGACAAGATCTTATGTTGCTAAAAAGTCATTTCTCAACCATCATAGCTCTTACATTAATTAAGTCACAAGATCATGGTCACAGAAAGAAAACCCAAGCTATACTTGCCTTAAATCAAGATCTTTTCTCTGACCCAAATCTTCAATTAATAGCTTCTTGAATCTCCACGTAAATCTCACCGACTGGACTTGATCAATAAATCACCACACACGCATCGAGCAATAATTACACCAAATAATAAAAAGATTTGAAAACTAATCTACGCATTACTACGAACACATAGACGCGAAAAGCACTCAAATCGGAGCTTAGACGCGAAAAGCACTCAAATCGGAGCTACGGTGGACAAGAAACGACTACCAAAAAATTTTGTTGTACAAAATAGAAAATTATAGGTCTCATTTGTTTTAACTATATAAAATCATATATATAGGATAAAATACTATTTATAGATATTCAAAAGTGACTTAGGCTAATTTAGAAAACTAAAGGAGAAATCAATAATATTTTATTTATAAATCTAGTTGCACAGTTATTAATCAACTATGAAATTCTAGAGATTTTGATAAAGAAAACATTAATACTAATACTTAGTTCATGTTGTTATAAATCCATTGCAATTTGAACGGACTAATTCGGAATTAAAACAAATAAGTTATGAATTAAACGAGATTTTCTTTAGTAAAATAATAGATTAAATCTAACATCGAATCTTAAAGGTGGAAAACCTAACCAACAGTAGCACTAATAGTATAAAAAGTTTGTAAAACTCTTCTACATGTTACTACGATCACACAGATGTAAAGATCACAAAATTCGGATTTAAAACGTGAAAGTTATGAATTTTATAAGATTTCCTTATAATAAATAATTACTTTAATATAAACTCGAAATTAATATAAACTCGAAAATTAAATTTCCAAACCTACTGTACAGTACTACTAACATGTAGAGCTCGCAAATACAAACCTAACGCAATTTGAACGGGTCAAATCGGAGTTAAAACGTAGAAGATATGGCCTAAACAAGATAGTGGCAGTTTTGTAAATACCTAGAATTTTAATTTCGAAAATAAATCGGTTTTTAATGTGATCTAGACGGTGGAATTCAAGTAAATACCTCTTGTTCTTCTTGGAGTAGAACTTATGCTCACGAGCAAGCAACCTGGTGGCTTCGTTGGACGGCGGCAAGAGAAGGAGGAGAAAATATAATTTACTACACGAGAGATTTCCTAAACTAGAGGCTCCTCTACGGTAATTTTGGTGTGCTTTGCCCATGGGGTAGGTACGTATATATAGGGAGGAAAACTCTCCACCTCCATGTCAACTAGCGATATGGTGCTAATTGACATTGCACCATCCACCCCCGCTAATAGGCCTAAGTAATCATTTAAGCCCATTAGTAAATAAATGTATGGGCCTTTGAGATTTATTAGGATTATTGCACATGGGTTTTGAGCGTTGGAAAAAAAATTAGAGATTTATTATTTTCGGAATTAATTATTTTTATGGATAAAATAATTCTAGAAAAGTCCAGAATTATTATTTAAGCCGCAAAAAATACTCCAAAAGCTCCGAAAATTCAGGAAAATTTTCCAGAGACATTATGGAACATGAGGAACCCAAATAAAATATTTGGAGCTCACTAAAAGGTAATTTTGGATCATCTAAAAATTAGATTATGCTCACAGACAAGTGGAAACAAGCTACAGAAAAAGTCAAAAAAATTTCCGAGAAGTTTGTAGAGGTTGATTGATGGATGAGAACCAAGAAATTTGATTGTATAAAAATAATATATGTATATCGGAGAAGGAAAATCGACCTAAACGCATTTTGAAAGAACAACTTGAATTCATTTTAATCTTTGGTCAAAACCAAGCAAAGCAAAAACACAAATGCATCAGCATGTATGCACAACAATATTGCTAAACCTTCTGATAGATTTTAATTTAATGAAAAATATTATTTTCCTATGTTTTCACAAAAAGACATAATTAAATCATTTTAACTTTATTTTCAAAGAAGCAAATTTTAGGGCGTTACACGTATGCTTCTTTTGTAAGCACCAGCATGAGTGCTTACGAAGAACTCCCCGGACACCATCTACGTTCCACCCTCGACCTCGTCGCGTCCACGCTAGCTTCCGAGTACCTAGACTCCACGGAGATCCCAGATACGGAGCTCCGTGCGACTGTCTTTCGACGTCATGACCTCAGAGACACACAACCTCACATGCACCCATTGTACTAATATTTTGGCACTCCAGACTCTGACTCTGCCGATGACACCTACGACCCGACTCGCGAGTGCTTCAATATCGATGGAGCTATCGCGCTATCGCGTCGGATTCGCAGGATGAGGCAGCCGTTGAAGGAAGGAATGCCACGCCACCTCAGGTCGAGCCCCCTGCTGCACGAGATGAGGCTCAATTCCTTGTGGACCAAGGAATGCAACTCGAGCAAATCCACGAATTGCAGGACAGACTCAACGAGGAACAAAAAAATCTATGCCTACTTCAACAAACCCTCGAGCACAAGCGCGCGGCACGCGCACATGGTGGAGGAGCTTGAGAGAGAGCTCATGACGTCAATTGTTGCATCATCGAGGATTGGGCGGGCGAGCCCCCGGTTTTTGGCTGAGCTAGCCAGAATGTTGTCGCAGCTGCCATGCTTCTTCGTAACATGCCTGAGCCGTCAAACCCCGAGGCCCGTCGGGCCCATGATGAAATTTGAGGACTCCTCGAGGCCGCTGCCATGCAGCAGGCCGAGAGTTCCACCTCGAGGCAACGCGGGGCTTGCCTTTGGAGCAGCCTGCGGAGCCCTCCCGACAGGACAAAGAGGCCTCAGTTCATCCTGAGCACGCCCTCCAGTGGAACAAGGCGGCCTCTGTCCGTGAGCGCATCGTCGACAACCATGAATCTTGAGATGCCCGTGACAACATCAACGAGCACCAGAGGCGTAAGAGTGGTGATGGTGCAGCTCGAGGCTACCATGAGCACAGGGGCGGGCGCTATGACAGCTCGAAGGATCGGAGCCCTTCACCTGAGCCACCAGGCCCTCGGGTCTTTAGCAAGGCCATTCGTGAAACACTACTTCCTGCTCGGTTCTGCCCCCCACGATTCTTGCCAAGTATAATGGCGAAACCAAACCCGAACTTTGCCTCACTGACTTCCACCGATGACCGAGTCATCATTCGACAACTTCCCCTGTTTCTATCGGACACCGCTCGAGCCTGGCTCAAGGACCTCCCACCTCGACAGATCCACGACTGGAGCAACCTAGTGAGAGCATTCAAGGGGAACTTTAAGGGGACTTACATGCACCCTAGTAACTCATGGGACCTCCAGAGCTGTAAACAAAAGTTAGGCGAGTCCCTCCCACTGAGCTTCCCAACATCACCGACTCTGAAGTCATCATGGCCTTCCTCTCTGGTACCACCTATAAAGAGTTGGTCCGAGAGCTAGGCCGCAGCACTCCCATCACTACTAACGGTTTGATGGACATTATCACCAACTTCGCCGCTGGCGAAGAGGCGGTTGGTGCCATCTTTGGCAGCGGCCAGGACAAAGGGAACCGCAAGGAAGAGGATCCCGCGAGCTCCAGCCGAGGCTCGAAGAGGAACAACAACAAGAAGAAAAATCAGCAGGGCAAACAAGAGGCCCCGGCCAACGACCTTGTCACCGCTGCTGATTGTAAGAAACCCCGAGGACCCCCTGGCGGGGGCATTTTCAATAAAATGCTCAAAGAACTATGTCCCTATGACAAAGGGCCCACAAACCACAATCTCAAGGACTGCCACATGCTCCGAAGGTACTTTGAAAGCCTAGGCATCAAGAAAGACGACAAGAAGGAGCATCCCAAGGGAGACAACAAGGACGAGGGGTTTCCTGAGATTCATGACTGTTTCATGATATACGGAGGACCCTCGATGCGCCTCTCAACACGGCAGCACAAACGGGAACGTCGAGAGGTCTTCTCCGTGCAATGCACGACCCCTCTCTTCCTTGACTGGTCCGAGGTGGCCATCACTTTCGACCGTGATGACCACCTAGACTACGTCCCCAATCCTGGGGTCTACCCACTCATCATCGATCCCATCATCGCCAACACACGCCTCACCATGGTGCTCATGGACGGAGGCAGTAGTCTTAACATCATTTATGCCCAGACCCTCGACCTTCTGGGAGTCACGAGGACGCACCTCCAACCCAGCATCGAGGGCTTCCATGGAGTCATGCCGGGGAAACGAGCAGAGCCTGTCGGGCGGGTTGACCTGCCTGTCCGTTTCGGTACTCCCGCCAACTTTAGGAAGGAAACTCTCACTTTTGAGGTGGTTGGATTCCATGGGACATATCACGCCATCCTTGGGCACCCCTGCTATGCCCGGTTCATGGTGGTCCCTAACTACACCTACCTCAAGCTCAAAATGACGGGCCCCAACAGTGTCATCACAGTCGGGCCCTCCTATGAGCACGCCTACGAGTGCGACGTGAATGCATCGAGCACGGGGAAGCCATCCTAGAGTCAGCGACAATGGCGGCAAACCTCGACGGTTTGGCCAAAGAGGTCCCCGACCCCAAGCGCCATGCCAGCAACTTCGTGCCCGCGGAAGATGTCAAGCTCGTACCCCTCGATCCCACCGACCCAAACGGAAAGGCGTTGAGCATCGGCGCCACCCTCGATCCCAAATAGGAAGGAGTGCTCATCGACTTTCTCCGCGCAAACATCGACATCTTTGTGTGGAGTCCCTTGGATATGTCAGGCATACCCAGGGAAGTTGCCGAGCACGCCTTGGAGATCTGAGCCGGCTCCAAACTGCTGAAACAGCGCTTGCGCAGCTTTGACAAGGAGAAGCGCAAGGTCATCGGCGAGGAAGTCCACAAGCTGTTGGAGGCTGGATTCATCAAGGAGGTTCATCATCCCGAGTGGTTGGCTAATCCTGTATTAGTTAAGAAAAAGAATGGGAAGTGGAGGATGTGTGTAGACTATAGTAGTTTGAATAAAACATGTCCAAAAGTTCCTTTTCCTTTACCATGCATTGATCAAATCATTGATTCTACTGCAGGATGTGAAACTCTATCATTCCTAGATGCGTATTTCGGCTACCACCAGATCAAAATGAAGGAGTCTGACTAGCTCATGACTTTATTCATCACCCCGTTTGGCATGTATTGCTACGTTACTATGCCCTTCAGTCTTCGGAACATGAGGCTACGTACCAGCGATGCATGCAACACGTTTTTGGGGAACACATTGGACTAACCATCGAGGCTTACATTGACGACATCGTTGTCAAAACCAAGAGGGTCAGTAATTTGGTAAATGACCTCAACATTGCGTTCAAATGCCTTAAGGCAAAAAACATTAAGCTCAACCCCGAGAAGTGTGTCTTCGGCGTCCCTCAAGGCATGCTCTTAGGGTTCATCATTTCCAAATGTGGCATCGAAGCCTACCTAGAAAAAATCGCTGCGATAAACAAAATGGGCCCTATCCGTGATCTAAAGGGCGTACAAAGGGTCATGGGCTGCCTCGTGGCCCTTAGTCGCTTTATTTCACGTCTTGGCAAAAAGGCGCTCCCATTGTATCGTCTCCTGAAGAAATCAGAACACTTTTCATGGACCCTCAAGGTAGAAGAAGCCCTTACAAAGCTCAAAGCTACGTTGTCCAACTCTCCAATCCTTGTCCCTTCGGCCACAGGGGAGCCCCTCCTGCTTTACGTCGCCGCAATGACACAAGTGGTCAGCGCGGCCTTAGTTGTCGAGAGGGCAGAGGAAGGACATACCTTGCTCCTTCAGAGGCCAGTCTACTTTGTCAGCGAGGTGCTCTCGGAAACCAAGGTTCGCTACCCGCAAATCCTGAAGCTGTTGTACGCCATCATCTTGACGCGGCGCAAACTTCGTCACTACTTTGAGGGCCACCCGGTGACCGTGGTGTCTTCTTTCCCCCTAGGAGAGATAGCCTAGAACCGGGAAGCCTCGGGTAGAATAACAAAGTGGACGGTCGAGCTCATGGGTGAGACCCTCTCTTATGCACCACGCAAAGCCATCAAATCACAGGTGCTAGCAGATTTCATAGCGGAGTGGACCGACACTCAACTTCCTCTAGTTCAGCTCCAGGCCGAGCTTTGGACCATGTACTTCGACGGGTCGCTGATGAAAACAGGAGCAGGTGCGGGCTTGCTCTTCATCTCGCCCCTCGGAGTCCACATGCGCTATGTAATCTGACTTCATTTTGCTGCCTCCAACAACGTCGTCGAGTATGAGGCATTCGTCGTGGGCCTGCGCATCGCCGTTGAACTAGGAGTCTGACACCTCGATGTTTGTGGTGACTCCCAGCTCGTGATCGACCAGGTCATGAAGAGCTCAAGATGTCATGACCCTAAGATGGAAGCCTACTGTGAGGAGGTACGGCGCCTAGAGGACAAGTTTCACGGCCTCGAGCTCAACCACATTGCACGCAGATATAATGAAGCTGTCGATGAACTCACGAAAATCGCTTCTAGTCAAGCCACAGTTCCACCTGACGTTTTCGCGAGGGATCTCCATCAACCGTCCGTCAATACCAGGGAAAATGGGGGGCCGACGGCCCATCACTTGATACCCCACCTAAGGCGGAAGTTCCCTCGACTAGGACCGAAGTTATGCAGGCGGAAGGCTCGACCCCACCAGCCAACCTCGAGCCCGACCGGCATGTTTTGTACCTCGACCGTCTCACTCGAGGGGACCTCCCCTTGGATAAGACCGAGGCTCGACAGATCACTCACCGGGCCAAGACCTTTGTGATCTTTGGCGATAACAAAGAGCTTTATCGACGCAGCCCTACGGGCATCCTACAACACTGTATCACAAATGAGGAAGGCAAGAACCTGCTCAAAGATTTACACTCAGGGGCTTGCGGACATCACGCGGCACCTCGAACCCTCATTGGAAACGCATTCCAACAAGGTTTCTATTGGCCAACCGCAGTCTCCGACGCTGTCAAGCTAATACGCTCCTGCAAAGGATGCTAGTACTACGCAAGGCAAACCCATCTCCCGGCTCACGCCCTGCAAACTATTCCCATCACATGGCCGTTCGCTGTTTGGGGGCTTGATTTGGTCGGGCCCCTGAAGAGGACAACTGGTGGCTTCACCCACCTGCTCGTGGCCATTGATAAGTTTTCCAAATGGATGGAGGCCCATCCTATCACCAAGCATCAGGTCTGAGCAAGCCGTGCTATTCTTCACCGACATCGTCCACCGCTTTGGGGTTCCTAACTACATCATCACAGACAACGACACCCAATTTACCGGCAAAAAGTTTCTGGATTTCTGCGACAACCATCACATCCGTGTGCTCTGGTCGGCCGTAGCTCATCCGAAAACAAATGGCCAGGTAGAACATGCCAACGACATGGTTCTACAAGGCCTAAAGCCGAGAATTTTCGACAAGCTATACAAAGATGGTAAAAAATGGGCTGCCGAGCTCCCCTCGGTCCTGTGGAGCCTAAGAACGATGCCGAGTCGAGCCACGAGGTTCACTCCGTTCTTTTTAGTCTACGGATTTGAGGCTATGCTCCCAACCGATGTAGAATATGGGTCCCCGAGGCTAAAAGCCTACAACGAGCAAAACAATGATGCCGCAAGAGAGAACACCCTCGACTAGCTCGAGGAAGCTCGCGACGTGGCCCTATTACACTCTGCAAGGTATCAGCAAAGTCTTCGACGCTACCACGACAAACACGTCTGCAGATGGGACCTCAATGTCAGTGACCTAGTGCTTTGGCGAAGCCAGAACAAGGGACAACACAAGCTTACTCCACCATGGGAAGGGCCGTACATTGTCGCGAAAGTATTGAAGCCCAGCACCTACAAACTATCGAACGAGAAAGGTGAAATCTTCACCAACGCATGGAACATTGAATAGCTACGTCACTTTTTTCCCTAAAGCCTCGAGGCTTTGTAAATTGTTTCGCGATCCCATGATACAATAAAAAAATATGTCGGTGTTCAAAGCATTCTTTCATAAAAACCAGGAAGGCCCGACCCTGTTCTCACAGAGTCGACCCTCCCTCGGGGGCTGCAAAGGGGGGAACCCCCTATGTCCCCAAAAAACTTGCACTTTTTAAAAAGAACTTTTACATAGTCAACGAGGCCGCAAGCGCACCCTAAGGTTCAAGGGCTGTCAGGCTGCGAGATCGCCTACGCCTCTGGGCTATGGTACCTCCACTCGCTCCCTCACACCAAGGGGTGCAACCACGTGCTAAGTAGACCTAATAAAAGTTCACGATTTTGAAAAAGCTCACGTCTAACATTCCCATACGCTTCGATTAGAATTCTTACATAATCAACGAGGCCGCAAGAACACCCTAAGGTTCAAGGGCTGCCGAGCCGCGAGATCACCTACGCCTCCGGGCTATGGTACCTCCACTCGATCCCTCACGCCAAGGGGTGCGACTGCGCGCTAAGAAGATCATGCAAGAATATGATTCGAGCAAGAAAGGGAACGAAAGACTCAAACGAAAATGGACATTTAGTACATATTTGCATCTAAATGTTTCAAGGCCCCTGAGGCCATCACAGCGCAAGTCACAAGTACTAACTACCCTATTACATGGGCCTTCATGCCCAGGTTTGGCTTACAGGCCCTCGTCGTCGGTAGGCGGGACCACCTCGACCTCGAATAGCTTCGCAAGGCGACCCCCGGGCTCCTCCGCGGCCTCCATTAGATCCAAGCAGGCTGCTTTGTTTTCCCCGTCAGTCCAGTCTGGATCCGTAATGAAGCCATCAGTGATGAGGCCCATGTCGTACTCAAACCGAGACCGGATGACCGCCATGGCCCTCTTCATGCCATGATGCAGCCCACCTCGTATCTTCTCACGGACGAGGCAACCCAGCGCTGCCATCCAGCGAACAAACGAGTTCCTCGGTGCATCCTCCTCGGTATCGGCATCAGGCTCGACCCCCAGGCCATCGCACACCGAGGTGATCGCACCGTGGAGCAGCTGAGTCCGCCCAGCCTCGACCTCAAAGAGGTTCTTGAACAAGGAAGCCGTCGCCTGGGCTGCGTGTTGCTGCTTCTCCAGCTCTGAAACGCAAACACCAAGTTAGCAAAGACCTGGGACCTCAAGGCCAAAGTCAAAAAGCGACAAAAGGCTTACCTTCAGCATGGGTCTGCCAACCCACGACCTCATCATGCAACTCCTCGCGCACCTGCTCCGCCACCTAAAGAGCCTCGTCCTTGTTGCGGATCGTCGCCCTCAACATCTCAATCTCCCGACCGGTGCCCAAGAGAGCCTCGTCCCTCTCTCAGACCATCCCCTTCAACATCGTGACCTTGTTCTCCATGGTCCCGACGCGAGCGGACGCCATCCCGATCTGGACGTTAAGGGCGTTGCACTAACCGTTGACTAAAGCGACGTCCTCCTCGAGGTCCTTCACGCGCGCCAGCAGCGGGGTGAGGTCCTCACAGGCCTTGGCCGCCTCCTCCCGAGCCTTGGCCGCATCTTCACGCGCCTTGGCCTCGGCCTCCCGAGCCTGTGCCGCCTCCTCCCTGACCGCTGCATGGACGATGCAGAGCTCGTCCACTTCGGCGCTCTTCTTGGATATCGCTTATTGGCTTCCTCGACTAGAGCCCGTTGACGAGCAAGCACCGCCCATAAACCACTCTCATGACGAATAAAGAGTGACTTGCGGCGAGAATGCTCCTTGAGTTCTTGACCACAGTTAAACCTAAGATCAAAACCAAGAAGAAAGGGGGGATAAAATGCAAGAAAAGACAAACAGACCTGGCTCATCTCAAAGGCCTCCGACATACCCCACACCAAGGTATCCGCGACCATTCACAGAGACTGCACGGAGTGCTTACGGAGTCTCTCAACGAACTCCTAGTGCTGCACTTCATCCTTGTCATCGAGGGCAAAGAAGGGCTCGGCATTGGGGTTAGATGCATCCCTGAACTCGAGGGTCAACCGACCCCCACGTGGGAGCTCCTCCTCCGCCCGTGCAAGCACCAGCCCTGTGAAATCGGGCCACCTGGTCGACGCCTTGGCCACGTCATTCCCCGATGCTATGGAAGTACCAGGCTGATCCGGGGCGTCGAGCATCTCGACGTCCGCCTTCTGCTTCCCCTTGTCGGAAGGAGCATCATCGATGGTGAGATCGATTACAGCCGGAACCGACCCTTGGGGTGGGGATGGCCTCTCGTCTATTGGCACCACCGCCTGCACGATGGGCAGTGGCACGATCACCCCCCGTTCTGCCTCGGCCATCTGCCCCATTGGCTGGTCTTGTTGCGGCAGCGGCCATGGTTCCTCCTGCACCGGTTGCGACTCCGGCTGCACCGCCTCTTTCCCCGCATCCGACGGGGCCTCCCCCACCTCTATTGACTCTTCGACATCCGCTCTCCCCACGTCGCGAACAGATGTTTCGACCTCAACGGCCTCGATGGTCACTTGGGTCCTCGCGGTCGACCCAGGCTCTGGCCCACCAACTCCAGGCACGTTGAGCCTGGCACCGCCTGGGGCTGCCTCGACTGGCTCCGGCTCCCGCGTGGCGTCATCAAGTCCGGCGACCTCCTGGGTGCTTGCTCCTGCCTTAGCAGCGGCCTCATTCATCCTAAGACACTCCGTGGTAGCCTAGTACCTCGTGACATAGGCGGCATCGTCGGTAGGCGTCCGCATTATCAGGGCAGCACCAGATTTAAGCGCCTTGATGGGAGTCAGAGTCGCGAGCTCCACCTTACGCTTGTGGCTGAGCGGTGAACGAACGTGTCAGAATAAAGGGCGAGATGACCTTGTAGGAAAGACAAGGTGAGGTACTTACCCAGACAGGGGAATCAGGGGCCTAAACAATGGCTTCACCGAGCCACCCAACGGCTTCTGTGAGGGCCGCTCTGTCGAGCCTCTAGTTGGCCTGGTGCTCCTCGGAGCCTGGGCTGACGGGGCGCCTGAGGACCTCTACGCTAATGAGGCTATCTGGCCTCGAGTCCTCACGCCCGTTGACGGTGCCCTAGCTTTAGACACCGACGTTGTTACCCCGCCCATCGGCAAAGTCTGAGGCGATCGGACTCACGGGCGTGGCGCCACCGATCTCCCCTGCGGGACCCTAGGCGAGGTAGATCCCCTCTCTGAAGGCCTCACTCGAGCCCTTCCTTCCGCTAGCTCTCCTTCTCCCTCGATGGGCACCGAGACTTCCCTCGATGCCTCGAAGGTCGACCCCCCACCAATGGGCTCCAGCAGGGGCCGTACATCGGGGAGGTGCGCCAAAAAAGTCGCGGTATCATACCACAACCCGGTGTCGTCGTCGCTGCTGTCCTCATCCTGCCCCAAGACCATCTCAGAGAGGGATTCCTCGATAGGGAGACCCTCGAGACTCTATTGATGGTGGTGCTTATTCAGCGCCTCACGCTCGAGGGCCTTCCTCACCTGACGCTTCTTTGCAGCGTCCTTCTCTTCCTTATTCTGGGCCGCGGAGAGGCGTCTCGCCTCTCGAGCAGCCCGATCCTCTGAGACTGGCGGCCGCGACTCCTTGATCGCCGACAGATCCTGCACAGAAGCCTTGACAAATTTAGTCAAGTGAACTAGGAAGCAAAAGAACTTGATGCTAGCAGAATGACGCTTACCAAAGGCTCGAAGCCCTGAGTGGGGCGCATCGGGACCATGTCGATGTCCTCCTGCTTGAAGCTCCCCACCATCCACCGTGTGCGCCGGGCAACCTCGTCGAGGGGGAGGGTCTCTTGTGACATCTGACTCCCCTCCAACGAGACCTCTGGCATCATCTTGTCAATCCGGAGTCAGCACTGCATAAGCGGCAGCACTCTCCGACGGTGGAACGCGGCGGCCACCATCCCCGCGGTCAACCCGCGCTGTCGAAGCCTCCTTAACGCATTGAGGAGCAGCTGCAGCTTGGGCTTTTCTTCCTCGATGACGCCGTATGTCTAGTTGTCCTCACTGACATCAGGACCTAGCTAGAAAACTTTGGCAGTTGGTCGTTGTCGTTGCGCAGGTAAAACCACCCGTCGTGCCACTCGCTGTTCGACGAGATGAGCTGCGCCGGGATGTACTGCTCGCCTCAACCTGCTCGGACTTGGAGGGTGCAGCTCCCAGCATGCACCGCGCATCGCACTCCTCGCTCACCCGCCTTCTTGGAGAAATGTTCCACCTTGAAAAGATGAAGCCACAGGTTCCAATGCGGCTCCATTCCCAAATACCCTTCGCAGACCGCCAAAAAGATGGCAGCCTGCGAGATGGAGTTGGGGGCAAGGTGATGAAGCTCCACCTTGTAGTGGTGGAGGAGCACCCGCATAAAGTGGCTCGGTGGCATCCAGAGCCCCCTCTCGTGGAAAGCAACGAAGCTCACCACGTATCCATCCGGGGGCGCCGGCTCCCGGTGGTCGGACGGCGGCACCCTCCACTCCGGCTAGCTCCGGCTCGCCCTCGGTCATAGAAGACCATCACGGACCAACTCCTCTAGTCTCTTCTCCATCACTGAGGAATAAGCCCATGCATCCGCAAGAAGGATCTAGCTCTTTCCCGCCATGGTTGTCGAAAACAACGTGCGGCGGCGATAGGGGAAGAGGTGACGGCAGCAGTGAAGAGCGGCTGAAGAGCGCACAAGGAAAAAGAGGGCAAAACACAAATGGCCAGTGGAAGGGCACATGGGACCACAGACCTCATACTTATACCTCAATGTAAGACCAATAGGTAGGCAAAAAGGTAGGAACAGTTTCCACATTCAATGCCCTTACCTAAAACCGCTCCCTCGAAACCCGCCGGTAAGAGCACGTGCCTGCCAACCACTCCATAACCGTCGCACCACGCTGCCCACTACCATGTCGTTCTTGCTTCTCCTCCTAAAAAGACGCACCCCAATGGGCCAGAAGGGGATCTGCATACGGACATTTCTAGGTGAATGGATAACGGGCTCCGAGCCCACTTTAAACCTCGAGGGATCGAAAGCTAGCCCTCGACCGGGGTTCGACAGCTGCCCATGAGTAACAAAGTCAGGGACAACTGGGGACGCGCCCATACAAGGCTAGGGCTTGAGCCACTCTCTCGAGGTGCCCTAGATGTATACGAGACCAGAAGAAAGGTTGACGGTGGAATCCGCTCGGAGGGAGGCATCAAGCCCTCGGATCCTATCGAACGGAGCCGAGATCCACACGACCACTCTTTGGCACTTTTGGAGAGCGCCTCCGCGGCCGCTAGCCGACCTCTATCGGACGGGGCACGGGCTCCCACTCGAATTCCCCGCTAACAACTCACTGGAGATTGCCGAAACTCGCCTGACGAGGGTAGTACGACATTCGCCACCCCTCCTTTCCTAAAAGGAGTGTGAGGGTCGTACGATGAAGACGGGCAAGACCCTTATCGACTTCATGTGCACGAGGCTCGGGGGCTCGACCGCAAAAAGCTAAACCCAAATGAAAGGGGACCAAGCATGCCACGGGGGCTCAAACACGGGAGCACCCCTCGACATAACGCACTAAAGACCTCGGAGGAGTCAAACACTCCACCGAGGCCTCGGGGGCTACACCCGGTGGGTGCGCTCGCACACACCCATCGGAAGAACTACAACACTACGACTCTAGTTCATGACTCATTGAGCCTCTACAAGAGTGACCACAGTCACCCAAAGGCTCGGGGGCTACTGTCGGGTACCTAAATAAGGGGTACCCACAATCAATGATTAAGAAAAATAAACCCCTGAAAACCACGCCAAATGCTCCGCCCACGAAGGCGGAACAAGCCAAAACAACGAATGGAACGCGTCGACCATGTTCTGACCCACACGAAACTCGCTCAATGGGATGCCTCGACCATCGAGAAATCTCCGACTCACATGACCCTGGGTCGAGCCGGTCGACCCACCTTACTCACCAACTCTGAGACAAAAGTCAGAGCATTTAATGCAACCACCAACCACTTCCTACCCCCATGGCTACAGCAACAACCAGCATGGAAGCAGTACCAGTGTCAAATCTCACTTTTTTACTGCCCATCCCAGGATGGGCGGTGAAAACCTATCACTACACACGCCATGTCGAGTACTATTCCACCACTGATCCCCCTCGAGGGAGAATACGACGAGTATCGTACCCCGAAATTCCTAGGGCTTGACCTTATCCATTCCCCGTCGACCCACCTCGACCCGTCCTCGACCCGGCCTCGACTAATCGTCAGTCAACAAAAAGCAAGGCCTGCATGCCACAAGATGCAGGGGCTTTTCACCATCCCATCCTCTACGTCACCATGGTGTCCCGGGATGGCCAGCCATTCTTGAAGCACGTCGCTACAGCAGCCACCATAGCGCTCGACAAAACTTCACTTCCCCCGGTGTCTCTGCCTCCTCTTGACCCTATAAAAGGGCAGGTAGGGGACTCTACGAAGAGGGGGGACGGACGAGCAAAAACCAGTCACCATCCCACCATAAAAGATCAACATCTCAAGCAATCCCACCGTAGAAGATCAACATCTCAAGCAATCTCCTTTGTACCCTCTCTCTCTCTCTCTGAGTCCTAGGATCAGCTCCCTCTCTCACTGCTTGTAACCCCTATGCAAGCACTTAGGTGCAAGGAAATACAATACTCCCCCCGCTTGACGTAGGGCCTTCTTTTGCCCGAACCAGGATAAACCCCCGTGTATTCTCTTTGCATCACCATCCAGACTAGGGACACGCAGCACAAATTCACTCGTTGGCTTAGGATCCTCGCGGGACCGAACGCCGACAGTAAGGTATTACGCTATTTGCGTCCCGAACCTAGATAAATCTTGTGTTCCTCTTGCATCACCATCTAGTTCATTATCTTGCGCATCTCCACCAATAATCTACTACCATGGGTATACCCCTCGGTAGACTACCGACCACATCTCATCGATAGTTGCGCGTCAGGTAGGTGGTGTGCATGCAGACTCTATGGTGAGCCAGATGGTCAACTTCCCTACTTCCATGGTCCTTCCACGGGACTAACGTTCATGATCGGGATGTTCACTTGGACCATCAGCGCTGACGGCCCTGCTGAAGCCATGGAGGCGGTGCAGGCTCCTCCTGCGCCAACCGAATCTACATCGACAATGGCGGATTTGATCTCAGGACTAGTCTCGGGGTCGCCTCCTCCGACCACTCGCCGACCACTTTCCCGCTATCAAGGGAGGCGTCTTGACAATACTGATCTGGTTGAGTCCATCGATCGGGTCACCATGGGTTTGGCTGAAACCCCGACCTTTGTAAATTCAATTAGAGATCGGTCTGCTGAGGTTTGTCATTCCTGACCAACTCAGGCTGGCCGCCAGAGGCATCCTGACCCTAATTTCATGATCACGGTGACTCTAGAAGGGCGGATGGTTCGTCACCGACTAGTACCCGCAACCGGCCTGAGGTCGGGGGATTATGAAGCCCTAATGGAGCACTCACCCAATACCTACCCATATGGGCTGGTGAACGCAACATCCGAGTACACCACCCGCATACCACATCTATTCATGGATCCCACTGAGCGTGACCATGTTTCAGATCTCTGTCTAATAGACCTGCCCAAGCCAGACCACCCTGCGCCTACTATTAACATGGTAGAGATCAGGCAGATCGGAGAGGACTCGCTGTCTACAATCCCAGAAGAAAGTACCAGGTCTACCAAATCTCATGGGACTAGTTATACCCGCACCCTCATTGATCCATATGGGCAGGAGTTCCTAGCTTTTCCCCCAGCTTCGGAGGCGCCATCTTTGCCGTTAGCAACGATGAGCCCCCTCGTGACTGGGAGACCGATCAAGAGAGGCTTGCTCGGGAGGAAAGAAACACTGATCATAGGGCTTGGAGAGTCGACCTAGAGAACACTGAAGAAGACGCGACTGATGCAGGTGCGGGAGGCCAGCGCGATATCCGTCGCGATTTGACCGACGCTTTCGACATGTGCGACAACCAGCAAGTGTTCAAGACACTGAGCGTCAACATTGCCATTGCCATGAATGAGCTGAACAAGCTCCCTAAATCCTCAGCACTTGACGCTATCAAGGCTTATTTGATGGTGGCCACAGTCTACGTCAACGAGAGGCGTAGACCCGCTCCATCAGTGTACACCACCTGAAGTCAACGCCAATGAGGCTCCTGGCAACGAGGAGGTCCTTACCTTTACTAGGGTCACGACGTAAACTATGAGGTGCATCACCTACAATGGGAAGGCCAATCCCGAACAGTGGATAACGTTGTATGAAATCACTGTCCGAGCAGCACATGGCGATGAAGACGTAATGGCCAATTATTTGCTAGTGGTCATCAACCAGTCTGTGAACCAGTGGCTTCTCAGCCTGTGGGAAGGCTCCATCAACACCTGGGCTCAGCTTAGGAGGGCTTTCATTGACAATTGCATGGCCACTTGTCAGCAACCCGGCAACAAGTATGATTTGGAGAAAGTCAGAGACTATCCAAACGAAATGTTGCATGACTACATTTGCCGCTTCTCAGAGACACGGATATCCATCCCTAACATCAATAGTGATGAAGCTATCTCTGCGTTTATCAAAGGCCTTCACCACCATGATGCTCTCAGGACCAAACTTCTCCATAAGAGGCGAAGAAGTGGGCAGATGCTGATGAGGCCGACCAGCAGATCAAGGTAGACATTGGCTGGGCTCCTCACCCTGACTAGTAAAATTGCCACCCAGACGACTAGCATGATGATCGGTGTCGTGACGACCGCCGCAATGATTGGCGCAACGACAACTACGACCGTCGCAGCGACAATCGTGATCAGCATCGGCAGGACGACTTTAGGGGGCGATAGAGCCGCAACCGACTAGTTGACAATGCCATCAAACTAGCACCCAAGCACAACTATGAGGACGCCTATTCCAAGGTTCTTTAGGGTCCCTGCCTGACTCATCTGGACTCTAGCCATATAATGGGGATTGCAGGGGTCTGAAGTCTATCTACTGCTTGGACCCATGCAAGAGGCAGTGCGGCGACGACAAAGATGGTGACAAAAATGACCCCTAGGATGATAAGAGACCTGATGAACATGACAAGACTGAAGAGGAACGCGACAAGGACCCTCGCCACACCTACAAGGATCCCGATAGAAGCGTTCACAACATCTTTGGTGGGAAAGTTGCCCTAGAAAACAAGCGACAGAGGAAGCTTACCACCCGAGTTGTTGTGGCCCTCAACAACCCCGACGGAAGGGTTGTTGTAAGGTCCAAATGGCTAGAGGGGGGTGAATAGCCTATTTAAAAATGTACAAGCTTCACTAAGCAACCACGCTAGTATAAAAGATGGCTAAGCTAATTCTAGCACTAGCTCAACTACACTATGCAAGCCACATATACAATTCTAGTTAAGCAAGGCTATGATTTCTAATACACACCAACAAGGCTAAGTCACTAAGCCACTTACTCCTATGTGATAAAGGCTACACTAAGCAAACTACACAAGGACTAGTACAAAGAAAGTAAAGAGCAAGTGACTTGATTCTTATACCAATGATGTAGAGAAGCAATGCATTCGAAGAATCAATCACAATGAGCAATCACAAGAGAAATCCTCGGCAAAGAGATGACACAAGATTTTTTACCGAGGTTCACTTGCTTCCCGGCAAGCTACTCGTTGTGGTGATGCACCCACTTGATGGATCACGAGCTAATCAAGTATCAAGAGTTGAACCCTCAGCGGGTGCCGCACATCCACTCACAAGATGGGGATCCTCCAAGCCACAAGCTCCACTAGAGTAGCCAATTCACGAACTCCCGTGGGGAAGGCTCAAGACCCCTCACAATCGCTTGGTGAGGCTCGAAACAATCTCCAATCACGAGCTCAACACCACCGCTGCTCCAAGCCATCTAGGGTGTCAGGAAACACCCAAGAGCAACAAGCTCAACACCACCACTGCTCCAAGCCATCTAGGGTGTCAGGAAACTCGAAGATCAAGTGCCACTAGATGCAACTCTCAATGCAACGCACTTGAATCTCACTCAATCTCTCTAGAGTATGCAACCAAGCAAAGAGATGAGTGGAGGGAAAGTTCTCTAGCTCAAAGTGTGCCTCAATATCTCAGAAGTGCAAGAGCCAACCTCCCAAACCCGGCCACCATCTATTTATAGCCCCATGAATGAATATGGCCGTTACCCCTTCACTAGGCGAATTTTTGGATCGACCGGATGCGTCGGTCGAACTGACCAGACATGTTGCACCGTGTCCGATCGACCTGTGCCGTCCACATGTCCCTCTGTGTTCAACACCAAACGTTCGATCTCAACGATTGACTCAGCGTTTCAATAGTCAAACGAGCGATCGGATGCGCTGCTCAACCGACTGGACGTGCTATACCTAGCGTCCAGTTTGAGTCTAGTAAGGGTCCACTCGCGACCGGATGCGTCCGGTCGATCATGACCGGACACGCACCGTGTCCGATCGACCTTGCGAACAGTTGTCCCTCTGGGTGCCTAACTGGACGCACCGGTCCCACGAGTGACCAGACGCGCCGGTGCGAAACCCTAGCCCGCGTGCCACTACAACAGCTGCTACTGACCGGACGCGTAGGTCCACCCTGGACCGCATCCGGTCTGACATCCGATCGAAGTTTTTCAGTGATAAAAATTCTAGACTTTCGCCACCTTTTCTTGTCTCTGACGCAATGAAAAATAGGCATTTCGTTTCTCGAAAACGCCTGAATCTCACGCTCGTAAGCTTGGCGGGAGGGAGAGAGGTACCCAAACCCCTCTCTACCGCTCAAACTCCACCGCCTTCGCAAATGTGCCAACACCATCATGTGTAAATCACCATGTGGATGTGTGTTAGCATTTTCACAATCATTTTTCAAGGCGTTATGTTAGCTCTCTACTAGATCCTAATGCATATGCTCAAGAAGATGACCTAGTAGCACTTGATCCACGAGCTAACCGTGATTGCCCCTCTTGATAGTTGGCTATCAATCCTAAACCTGATCAATCACTTCTCTACTCATCTTAGACTGGCAAAAGCAAACCCTATGATTATACCTTTGCCTTGATCACTTTGTTCCATGTCCATCTCCTCATGCTTGATCACCATGACCATCATTTCATGTCCATGCACCATCTCTATGTGATCTTGTGGCCACCACTCCATGCCACATGCACCTTCATCACATGTGTTGCTTATGCCTAACTTAAACCACTTAACACATGGCATTAGCAACTTGGTGTCATTAATTACCAAAACCAAACTTGGGCTTTCAGTTGTCGACCCCAAGTATCAAAACTGGTCGCACCAACCCATTATGTTCAGCAGAGCTAACTAGTGGGCCAATATTCTAGAGCCAGGGCGCTTCCCCCTTGTTTTGGACCTGGTCATTAGGAATGTACGATTCGAGAAGGTGCTCATCGACGGCGGCAGCTGTAACACCCTAGGTGTTTGGCTTTTACATTTGCACTTGCATTTCATAAGCATGAGCATCATTCAACTCATTTATGCATTTGTTGAACTGTAACATGGGTATGCAACATACTCAAATGTACTTGTTTTATAATTGATTGCTTATGAAATGTGGTTGGTGTAACATGTAGATGCAACATGAGTTTCTCATACATGGAAACATGGCAATGTTGCTAGTATAGCATGATAAGCTTAATTGTTGCAACAAAGGCTTGAAACATATGCAACATGGTAGTGAAACAAATGAAGTGAATTGCTTGTTTTGTTTGTTTCAACTTATGTGACACTAGGAAATGTGGGTAGCCAATGTGTAGAGTGATTAGCTAGGTTATATAACACCTTAACTACACTTAGGGTAATTAGTGGAACAATGTTCATGTTAACCAAGTGTTGATGCAAAAGTGAATCTACAAACACAAAGGGCTAATACCCGAAATCGATATCCAAAGCGTGCCAGTCGATTTGACCTGTTAATCGACAAGGATGAAGATATGAGCACTTTGGTCCTGACAACAGCGATACGCCCGGAAGTCACGGCCAAGAGGTACTCACGCGGAACTCGAGGATCGACAAAGATTGCACTTAGAGCAATGCAACTCGCCGAATCGATGAGAACTCGTAAAAAGGAAAAATATGCAAATTGACGAAGTCGCCGAAAAGTAGATGTAAATAAGAGTAAAAGCTGGTTTTTTATGTATTGATTGATCCCCTATTACATTGCCCTTCACTCTATATTTATACCTTGATCTATAGAAACATAACCAAATACGACTAGGACACCAAATCCAAATCTAAGGAAAAGAACATGACTTTGACACAACTCAGACTCTACTAATCGTAAACAAGGAAATCAACTCCTATTTTATTCCATAGTCCGCCTTAATCACGATGGTATTCTTATCGACCTCCTTTTCACCGGCACAGCCCCTGTTCCATCGGCAGCAACCTTCAATCTCCTTCCATTGGTACATTCCCTGTTTCATCGGCTGCAGTCTTCATACCTTCCTTCATCGGTACATTCCCTTATCTCATCAGCAACAATCTCCAAACCCTCTTCCATCGGCATCGGCAATAACACCCTTAACCTCATCGGCAACATTCCAAATTAAATTCATACACTGTCACCGCTTAAAAACAAACTTATTCTCCTTGGCTATCAATTTACACGGCAATCTTTCCCTTGCTGATTAGCCTTTCCTGATCATCTTGACACGTGCTAAAAACGATGTCAACACATGCCCCCCAATTTCGGAGTATAAGATACTGATGCTCCGAAATTTTCTCCAACTGATGCTTGCTATTATCTATTTCTTTAACCCATTCTCCAAGCATAACATGATTTGTTACCAAATTCAATCAAATCTAGATCCAATCCCTGTATCTCAATATATATCGCATATTTTCCAACCTTCTTTGCCTTAACTACGGTTGAGATACCAAAATAACAATCCATTAACAAGATCTTACCGCAACGCATCATTTTTAGAACTGAAAATTCTTGTATCAAGATATCCTTCAAGTCATGATTACTTGCCGTCAAATCTTCTGCACCATCCCTTGATTGTCGTGCGAACAGTTACCATATCCAACTGAACCACCTCGATCCATCCGCATACGGCATAGAGATAAGTCAAGAATACCCCTACTCCAAATAACCTATAAATAGATTCCTCCGGGCTGTTCATCTTCTACCTTCAAACTCCACCCTTTGGCATTCTCACTCCAGCGGCAACCCTAACCAACGACCGCGCGTCTTCAACTCATCAGAACCATCATCATCTTCAAGTTCCCAGCTCGTGCCCTCATCCTCCTGAAGCAATGGCTGTCAACTTCGACGTCCCTGTGGTTTGTTCTTCCTCTCATTACTTTTACTTTAATCCTTTCGGTTTCCTGCGAATTCTTACTGTCGACATCTTTCTTTCTCTTTCATTTTCTTGGTCCTTCAAACCTAGGAACTTCGCAACACACTGGTGATTCCAACCCATCAACCTCCCCTCCATTGCTTAGGTCCGATGGGCGACCCAGATCCAACTGATTTGATTAATGCAGAGGCAAATCGTATTCCCTTCAAATCTCAGAATTTCTCTTTGAATATGTGGAAAGACACGTTCCGTTCTTGGCCCAAACCCACCAAAGGGTGGAAAAATTGGTTTCTGAGGGTCAACAAATCAATGCAAGTGTTCTAGGCAGAACGGAAAATAGATCAGTGTATCAGGCTGTCCATTGCCGATATGCAAAAGAATGAATCCATGATGATAGCTGCTGCTCAGTTTTGGTCTGACACCACCAACACCTTCATGTTCGGTCATGGCCCGTGTGCCCCTACTCTTGCCGATGTATACATGCTCACAGGCTTAGACATTTCAACTGTCGATGAAGGCCATATTTTCGGCAGAAAAGCTGAATACAGAGTAACTACACGCAACATCGGCGGCTGGACGGGATATATCCAGGAGTACCAAAAGACTGGCACCGTCAATCAAAGGGAGCATGCCACATTCCTGAACATGTGGCTAGAAAAGTTTATTTTCTGCGGACAATCGGTAGGACCAACTAACGCTTTCCTCCCAGCAGCAGAACTCTTGGCCAACGGTGTCAGATTCCCACTTGGCCGATATCTCATGAGCTCAACCTACCACCTTCTCCACCAAGTATCTCAGAAGCTTATACTTGGCGAATCCATCAGCAATCTGGGAGGCCCATGGTGGTTTGTTAATATGTGGTTAAACGCTCACATGCACAAGCGTTTACAGTGGGATCTCTTTGCTCAGGAATTCCCACGAGAGATTCCCGAAGAGTACGTCCTTAGGGATGATGAATCGGCAACACGCCCCCCTCTCAACTTCGGTGAAGCAATCATCGTCCTTCCCGGAACAGAAGCCAATGAGGACCAAATCGGCAGATTTTTTCAAACTTTCTACCATGGCCTCCCTCGTGACCTCAGGGCTTGGGTGCCTTATATTGATGAGGATAACAAGTTCCCTCTCCTCTTCAATTTTGCCGATAGTGATCTGAACCAAGACAATGATCTCATGATGGCCATTATCACTCCCAGAGCAATCCCAGTCAACACATTTGGCAGCGGGAAAGCCTCCCACATTACTTATGAATTCTACAATCCATCGGCAGTATCTCGCCAGCAGGCCTTTGGGCAACTGCCCATCAAACTGTGCTATGCCGATGTGATTAAACCCAGAGAAATCATTACTGCTGGAACTGAATGGAGCAGGATAGTAAGACTTGCTCCCGATGCCGATATTTCAAATGTCGATCTCTCCGCCTGGTCACCAGCTTCTTTCATAACAGAGTCATATAAGCAATGGTGGCAGGAGTGGAAAGAACAGCTGTTTTCAACGTCTGTTCACACATATCGGCACCTGATCGACCCTGATTATGCTATTCCTGATAATGCAGTAAGTTCCTTTCAACTTTTGTCCCTTTCCTTCCTTTTATTATGTGTATCGGTAACTAACCTTCCTTGAAACAGGCTGATGATCCAGTTCCACCAATAAGCAAAAGCGGAAAACCCTTCAACCTCCATCCAGCCTCTCCAATTTCAGTAATCGGTTACAACGCCCCCACCCTAGAAGCCTTGACCTTCCAAAGGGCTCGCACCAAAATCGGCACTTCCAGACCAAGGCTGGGAACATCCAGGGCTTCTCCAAAGGCTGCTGCTTCAAGCTTGATCAAGGCTTTTAAGGTAACAATCTTGCTTACTCTCTTTTCTGCCGATACACTTCATATTAACATACAACTATCAGGGTGTACAAGCTACAGCTGGATCATCATCGGCAACTTTACCAAACACCGCAACTTCTACCCCTCCTTCAGAGGTATCTTCTTATTTTTTTAATTTTTCTCTATTAAACATCCAATCTTATACCTGTTTTTGCAGCAACAAATGGACATATCGGTAAGCACACCAAGCATGCAGGCTCCCCATCCAACAGATGTTGATGCCCCCCAGCCAGTTGTTGTTGAAGCACAAACAAAGCGTAAAGCTTTGACCGATGCTGAGGCTCAACAAAAACAACAGAAACCTACACCAGCCCCTGCGTCCGCTTCAACACCCGTCGATCAGCCCTCTGAACAAACTGCTCCTGCCCAAGATACATCATCGGCAATTATACCTCAAGGGCCGACTACCGATGTGGTCATAGAAGACATTCCATCGGCATCTTCTGCCGATCCTTCGCATGACCCTTTACAAGCTGCTCCCTCAAGCCAAGCTCAAGAAGTTGCCCTGAAGCAGGTAAACCAATCAATTACTTGGTTTATTATATCCCCAAATATCATAAACAGGATTTCTAATTCTCTTTATTTCATAGGAACAAGACTCTCCCGATAGCTTATTCTCTTTTGCTATCGATGTTTCTGATGACGACGGAGAAGAAGCGAGTTCCTCCCTGGCGTTGGGAACAATATCATCAGACACCTATGGCAAGCTGGAAACCCTTCTAAATCTGCTACAGCAAGACACTGCCCAATTGGTGATCGACTCGGATCCTGCGAGGTCTATTTTCAAAGCGATCCGCGGCCAAGTCCCCGCTAATATTGAAGAAATCATCTTTCCAGCAGTCCATCTAGAGAGCAGACAGCTTCAATATCAAAGGACCGTTCATCGTATTGCTGACAGAGCAGCTCAGTCTTAACTTAAAGAAGAAATGCTACAGCTGAAGCAGACTGCCGACGAGAAGCACAAGAACATCAACAATTTGCAAGCCTCCAGTGCCGATATTAGACAGAAAATCTCAGATCTATCGGCAAAGAAAGCAGCCCTGCTAGCTGAACTGGAAAAGGTTGAGACAGCTCTGACTCAAGCTAAATAAGAAGAAGACCAACTCCCTGACGCCATTAAAGCCCTTCGACAGGAACGAGATGCTCAAGCTCGCAAGGCCTTGGCCTTGAAAAAGAAAATCAAGCCTGTGGAAGGAAGTGCCGATGAAGATGCCAAAGAGTTAAAAGAAGCCGATGAAATTCGCCTGCGTGCGATATCAGCCATCCAGGCTTTGTTAAATTAGCGCATCGGCACAATTGATACTTTGTTTTAACTCCAGCCGATAGGATTGTTATCGGCAACTATACTCTTTATGCATCTATCCAGATACTAGGGTAATATTTCTTTAAATATTTTCCATTTAATGCTCTGGGAAATACAACTCCTTCGAGAGTTTCAAGAATATACGCATTACCAGGAACAGACTGATTTATCCGATATGGACCTTCCCAATTAGGAGACCATTTGCCAAACTTAGAACTTTTAGTCCCAATCGGTAAAATCAATTTCCAGACTAATTCACCATCGGCAAATTCCTTTACCTTCACTTTCTTGTCATACCACTTAGCTACCCTTTTCTTATTCTCCTCGATGTTAACCAAAGCTTTTAACCGATGACCTGCTACATCTTCCAATTCATCTTTCATAAGAATATCATAATCATCGGCTGTCAGTTGATCCTGAAAGCGCATTCGCCTAGATCCAATCTTAATCTCCCAAGGTAATACTGCATCGTGTCCATACACCAATTGATAAGGTGATACCTTGGTTGCACCATGACATGCCATCCGATATGACCACAAAGCTTCATTTAATATTGTATGCCACTTTTTAGGATATTCTTTGATCTTGCGCTTAATAAGTTTGATAATTCTCTTATTAGATGCTTCAGCCTGGCCATTAGCTTGGGCATAATATGGTGAAGAATTCAAAACTTTAATTCCCATACTTAAAGCAAACTCATCAAATTCACCTGATGTAAACATAGTGCCCTGATCGGTAGTGATGGTTTGAGGGATGCCAAATCGGTAAACAATATGCTCCTTCACAAAATCAACCATGTTAGCCGATGTCACCTTTTTCAAAGGTATTGCTTCAACCCACTTTATGAAATAATCGGTAGCAACCAGAATAAACTTATGCCCTTTACTCGATGGTGGATAAATTTGACCGATGAGATCAATAGCCCAACCCCTAAACGGCCAAGGTTTAATTATGGGGTTCATAGCCGATGCGGGTGCTCTTTGAATATTACCAAATTTTTGACATTCCTGACATCCTTTAAAATATTTAAAACAATCCTCAAGAATAGCCGGCCAATAATATCCATTCCTTCTGATCATCCATTTCATCTTAAATGCTGACTGATGAGCCCCACATACTCCTTCATGAATTTCACTCATCAAGCTTTTTGATTCCTCTATGTTAACACACCTGAGTAAAACTCCATCTATGGTACGGTAATATAATTCATCATCGAGGAGTACATACTTCGTCGCTTGGAACTTTATGCGTCTTTCAACCTTTTTAGATGGATTCTTTAAATAATCAATGATTTCCTTTCTCCAGTCATCGGCATCAGCCACCGATGTCAATGCTTCTTGAACAGGTTGATATCCCGAAGCATGCTGGGCCAATCGGTTAGCCTCTTCATTATGCATCCGGGAAATATGCTCCAGATGAAAACTCCTAAACCCTTTTAACAATTCCAAACACTTTTCATGATATGAAATTAGAATTTCACTTCGGCATTCATAAATCCCAATCAACTGATTTATAACTAGCATAGAATCACCAAAGACCTCAACAGCATCAGCCTGTATTTCTTTAAGCAATTCTAACCCTTTTATCAGGGCTTGATATTCAGCTTGATTGTTTGTCGATGTGGCGACGATCGGCAATGAGAATTCATACTTCTTCCCCTGAGGGGAAATCAACACGATGCCGATGCCTGCCCCTTCACCACAAGTAGACCCATCAAAGAAAAGTGTCCATGAAGCAACTTCCAAAGAATCCACCGTGTTGCAATGTTGAGTAACAAAATCGGCCATAACTTGTCCTTTAACTGCCTTAGCCGATTCATAACATAGGTCAAATTCTGATAACGCTAAAATCCATTTACCAATCCTACCATTTAATATCGGCATAGATAGCATATATTTGACCACATCATCTTTGCATACGACAGTACATTCAGCCGATAGTAAATAATGCCTCAACTTACTACAGGAGAAATATAAACATAAGCATAATTTCTCAATGGCCGAATACCTGGTTTCAGCATCTATTAACCGTCTGCTCAAATAATAGATAACACGCTCCTTTCCTTCAAATTCTTGAATAAGAGCTGAACCGATAACAGTATCTTCAGTTGATAAATATAATCTGAAAGGTTTTCCATGCTGGGGTGGAACTAACACTGGAGGATTTGTTAAATAACTCTTAATCTGATCTAAAGCCAATTGCTGTTCATCCCCCCATTTAAACTCCTGATCGGCTTTCAATTTCAATAATGGACTGAAAGCTTTGATCTTGCCTAACAGATTAGATATAAACCTTCTGATGAAATTAATCTTACCGATCAAGGATTGTAATTCGGTCTTATCGGTAGGAGCAACAACCTTGTTGATTTCCTTAATAGATTTTCTACTAATTTCAATGCCCCTCTGATGCACCATAAAACCTAAGAATTGTCCTGCCGATACACCAAATGCACATTTATTGGGATTCATCTTTAATCCATGTTTTCTTGTGTACTCCAGTATCTTCCGTAGATCGGTTAGATGCTTTGTGATGTCTCCAGACTTAATCACTATGTCATCAATGTAGATTTCTACCAATGTGCCGATATATTCATGGAAAATAAAGTTCATAGCTCTTTGATAAGTAGCGCCGGCATTTTTCAAACCAAATGTCATAACTATCCATTCAAATAATCCCACATGACCTGGACATCTAAAAGCAGTCTTGGAAATATTTTCTTCAGCCATGAATATTTGGTTATAACCCGCATTTCCATCCATGAAACTAATAATCTGATGCCCTGCTGCAGCATCAATCAACAAATCAGCAATCGGCATTGGATAACCATCCATCGGTGTGGCCTTATTAAGATTCCTGAAATCAATACAAACACGGAGTTTTCCATTTTTCTTATATACAGGAACCACATTAGAAATCCACTCTGCATATCGACACTGCCGAATAAACTTTGCCTCAATTAACTTGGTTATTTCGGCCTTAATATCAGGGAGTATATTAGGATTGCATCGGCGAGCCGGCTACTGATGTGGCCGAAATCCAGATTTAATAGGCAACCGATGTTCAACTATAGATCGGTCTAATCCAGGCATTTCAGTATAATCCCAAGCAAAACAATCTTTATATTCCTTTAACAAATCAACTAGTTGCTGTTTACACTTGGAATTTAACTTAGAGCTAATAAAAGTGGGCCTTGGCCTATCGCCTTCACCAATATCTACTTCTATTAAATCATCTGCCGATGTAAATCCTTGACCTAATTTTCCATCATCGGCAAATCTATCCATTAAAACTCTTCTTCAGAACCAACTTCTTGGATCGGTAGAATTTCATAATCGGCAATCTTGAGGAACTCCTTTTCCCAGGCTTCTCCCGATATGCACTTGGTTCGTTCATAAGTATCTGATTCTGCCGATGCAATGATATAAGAAGAGTCACTAGGAACAACTTCAATCTTATCTCCAATCCATTGTACCAGACATTGATGCATTGTAGAAGGAACACAACAATTAGCATGAATCCAATCCCTTCCCAAAAGTAAATTATATGCACCCTTGCCATTAATAACAAAGAAAGTTGTCGGCAAAGTTTTACTGCCGATGGTCAACTTAACACATACTGCCCCTTTAGCTGGTGATACATTGCCTTCAAAATCCTTTAGCATCATATCGGTCTTAGTTAAGTCTTGATCTCCCTTACCAAGCTTCCGATACATCACATAAGGCATGATATTAATCGCAGCTCCTCCATCAATAAGTATCTTAGATACAGGCTGCCCATCAACTCTGCCTTTCACAAACAAAGCCTTGAGGTGTTGTCGCTCATCATCAGCAGGCTTCTCAAAAACAGCCATCATTGGATCTAACATTAATTGAGCTATCTGATCAGAGGAAACAGCCTCTTCTTCGCTGTCAGACAGAGCCAAAAATTCCATCGGCAACATAAACACCATATTGACATCTGCCGATGGACCTTTATTCTTGTGTCTTATCTGCCACTGCTGGTTACCAGATCTCTCATTGGAGGGGCTTTCTTCTTGATATAAATCTTTTTGACGCTCTCGCTGCATTTTTCTCTTCTATGTCTTTGTCAAACCTTCTGGACACCATTGAGGAAGCTTAGTTTTCCACACTGGCTGATAAGTCCTAGTTGTCTCCACACGACGTACATTAGGATCCCTGTAAAATATTTCTTCATCAGGAACTCTTGCATTTGCCATCTCTTCGAGTTCCTCTTGGTTCCTTGGAAAATATGCAACGCGTTTACCAAGCCTTTCGTGCACTCTGAGTCTGCCCCCCAGCCGATCATGTACTGATGCTCTCCTTCTGATCGGCTCATTAATGAGCAAACCTTGATTACCAGATTGAAACCTTCTTGCAGGATGATTATCTCCATAATAGCCATTGCACTCTGGACAATTTTCAAATGTAGGTAACTTAATACCTTCTTCCCAACAATGAATAAAAAACGGACAATTTCAATGATCCTTATGCCGATTCCACTCTTCTTGACGCCTTTCCTCTTGTTGTCGTCGATACCGGTCCCTTCGCTGACGCCAACCTTCCTGTTGTCTTCGATGAGTAATTACGATGCCAGATCGAGGAGGCCTTCCAGAACCGCCACTTTCCGTCAATAGCCCCTTGCCTTTTGCATCATCGGTAGTTATCCGATGTTGGGGATCTACTGATGCATTCTTTTTCAGCAGCTACCGATGTCAACACCTTAATTTTCCCTTCAGCATCCAACATATTTGCTGGAAAAGGATGTTGATCAATTTTCATTGGCTTTTGAATCTTGGAATTGCCAAATTTTATCCTGCCAGACTCAATAGCTAACTGCAATTGCTGTCTAAACACCTTGCACTCATTGGTACTGTGTGAAGTTGCATTGTGCCACTTGCAATACAGCATATGCTTCAACTCTTCTACCGATGGGATCACATGATTGGGTGACAATTTAATCTTGCCCTCCTGAAGCAAAAGATCAAATATTTTATCGGCTTTGGTGACATCAAAAGTAAACTTTTCTGGCTCTTTGTGACCAAAGGGACAAGATATCGGTTTCTTATTCTTAACCCATTCTGCCAAACCGATAACTGGTTCATTATCTGAATCAGAATCTTCCACCTCTTCAACAAATGAAACTTTCTTGTTCCAATTTCTCTTAAGTTCAAAAACCCTAGTGTCTTGATCAGAAATCCTTTGTACTAAATGACTTAGGCTTTCGAACTCTTGAGAAGCATATCTGTCCTTAAGGTGTGGTAATAATCCCTGAAAGGCTAAATCGGCAAGCTGCCGATCATCCAATACCAAACTATAACATTTGTTCTTTACATCTCGTAGCCTTTGCACAAAGCCTTCCACCGATTCATCATTGCGCTGTCTCATCTTTACAAAATTGGTAAGCTTCTTTTCATGAATTCCAGTAAAGAAATACTTATGAAATTGCTTTTCCAGATCAGCCCAGGTGATAATAGAATTTGGCGGTAGTGAAATAAACCACGTAAATGCTGATCCGGATAGAGATGATGAGAACAGACGAACTCTCAATTCATCTCTACAAGCTGCCTCTCCACATTGAATAATAAAACGATTAACATGCTCCATGGTTGATGTATCGTCTTGCCCAGAGAATTTAGTGAAATCTGGCACTTTGTAACGATTTGGGAGAGGAATTAAATCATATGCCGGAGGATACGAAGTCCGATATGAATAGGTATTAACCTTGGGCTTGATCCCAAATTGATCCCTCATAATTTCTGCTATCTTATCGGCCCAAAAAACATCGACATCTTGCTGACGATGTGGTTGAATCTCTGCTGGAGGTATCTGTTGATACCCTTCTGCACACCTTTGTTGCCCACGATCCCAAGCAATTGGCATATTTGCTACTAACTGTGGTCCATTAACCTGCTGAAAAGGATTCATCGGCTGAGCTGCCGATGCTTGATTCTGAAAACCAGCATGCATGTGTCCTTGATGAACTCCTGTGGCTTGCTGACTTAGTTGAACTGTATGCTGAGTAGGAAACTGCCCTGACCAATTATTAGTATTCATCGGCACAAAGTTTGCCGATGGCTGGTAGCTTGTTGGCATTTCTGGATAATTACATCCAACTTGAGGCATAACCTGAACTCCAGGTTGACTGGTGATAGAAGCCTTCTGCTGCATCGGTAACAAATTTGCCGATGGACTTGAGCTAGATGTTTGACCCAAAGACGCCTGAAAACCTCCTAGACTCAGTTGTACAGTAGTTGTAATATATTGAGGCGCTTGGGCTATCGGCAAACCAGCCGATGGGATAGGAGTTTTTCCCGCTGCGTCAAACACTTGAGATAATCCATGATTGACAGTAGATGGCTCCGGAGGCATACTATATCCCCACCAATTAGCAAGAGTTTGACTACTTTGTGGTATAGGACCTGATAAAGCTGATGCTGATAGATCTGTACCAAGCTGAACTCGTCCTGATAATGCTGAATCTAGACGCACCGGAGTAGACTGTGCATTAGATAATCCTGCTGATACTGGAGGAGAAGAAATCTCTATACCTGCAACGGCTGGAGGAGCCGATGGAGCAACAGCAGATGCTGCCTCTGGTTGATGATAAGCAGGCCCGACGTAATGAGGTGACGCTTGCCCTTCTTTGAAAGTTCGAATCACAGCATTATGAACAGTATTGGACAACACATTGGAATGATTAATTAAAGCATGATTCACCGCAGAATTAACCATCTCTTGAAGTTTACCAGGATTAGGATCAAAGGTAACCTGCCGAGGCAACGGCAAGTCCTGCTTCTGGATGACTTGTCCACTTTTGTTCACGTTGAATGACTTCAAGCAAAGTTGTCTGTATTCTTCAATAGCCCTCTCCATAGCCTGCTTCTGATCGTCCTTAAGATCTTCTTCTGTTACTGCGATGATATTCCCAGCATCGATCTCATGATTAGGCATCTTGACTAGATCTGTCCCACTGGGCGTGCCAAAAGATGTGTTGATGCAAAAGTGAATCTGCAAACACAAAGGGCTAATACCCGAAATCGATATCCAAAGCGTGCCAGTCGATTTGACCTGTTAATCGACAAGGATGAAGATACGAGCACTTTGGTCCTGACAACAGCGATACGCCCGGAAGTCACGGCCAAGAGGTACTCACGCGGAACTCGAGGATCGACAAAGATTGCACTTAGAGCAATGCAACTCGCCGAATCGATGAGAACTCGTAAAAAGGAAAAATATGCAAATTGACGAAGTCGCCGAAAAGTAGATGTAAATAAGAGTAAAAGCTAGTTTTTTATGTATTGATTGATCCCCTATTACATTGCCCTTCACTCTATATTTATACTTGATCTATAGAAACATAACCAAATACGACTAGGACACCAAATCCAAATCTAAGGAAAAGAACATGACTTTGACACAACTCAGACTCTACTAATCGTAAATAAGGAAATCAACTCCTATTTTATTCCATAGTCCGCCTTAATCACGATGGTATTCTTATCGACCTCCTTTTCACCGGCACAGCCCCTGTTCCATCGGCAGCAACCTTCAATCTCCTTCCATCGGTACATTCCCTGTTTCATCGGCTGCAGTCTTCATACCTTCCTTCATCGGTACATTCCTTTATCTCATCGGCAACAGTCTCCAAACCCTCTTCCATCGGCATCGGCAATAACACCCTTAACCTCATCGGCAACATTCCAAATTAAATTCATACACTGTCACCGCTTAAAAACAAACTTATTCTCCTTGGCTGTCAATTTACACGGCAATCTTTCCCTTGCTGATTAGCCTTTCCTGATCATCTTGACACGTGCTAGAAACGATGTCAACACCAAGATGACCAAATTACCCTTCTAAGTGATGTTGACTAGATGTTGACCTCTAGAGTACTTTTGTTTGACTGTTTAAAATGTCCAACTTAGATATCTTACATGGATGAGTCATCTTAAACAAAGTTGTAGTAGTTTTGTTAGGGAACAAAAGTTATTTTAGGGTCATCTCATGAAAATGACCAGAACACCCTCAAAAGTGGCCCACAAGTTAGTCAAGGGGGCTATTTTGGTACTTAGCAATTTTGGTTAAGTAAAATGCAGTAATAGTTTCAAGGTACCCATCTTTGGAGACTTGTAACTCTCAAACTAGGCTAAACTAGCTCTAGCTCCAATTAACAAATTTGTAATACTCATATAGCTCTCCAATTTTGTCAATAACGTCATGACCTAAACCGGGCTAGTTTGGGAGATATTGGACGAGCAAAACCGGCTGTCAATCGGCCTGATGAACTCGGATTCAAAATCTTCAGACTCGGTCATGGCCGACCGATGGCAGACGCTGGTCACTGTGTGGCTCGCTCGAGTGCACGTGGAGCGCCATGACATCACCCTCGCTAGCTTGAAGAGAGGAAAACCGCGCCCACGCCACCCTCCACCTCCTCACTTCTCCCGACCTCCCTCTTGCTCTCTCTGGGCATTGAACCGAGATGCCACCGCTGCCATTGCTCCATTGAGCTTGCGTGCACACGTCACAGCACCGCAGCCCACTCCACCACACCCACAGCTCTACCACCACCTCACGAACCTCGTCAACCACCCCGTTGGAGCAGCCGAGCTCAGGGTAAGCGGTATTACCGACTTCTCCCTGCTCGGATTTCACTGGAGCACTGCTGCGCTCACAGTCCTTTGTGGCCAACATTGCACAGTGTTTCTCCCTCTCATCTCATCCTTGTCTCGTCTTCTCCATCCCGTCTAGATGCTATTATGAAGATGTCACCAAGCGAGTTGGTCCGGTCACGCCGAAACAGGCCGCGCACCGCCGCAACATGGCCACCATTGGTGCTCGCACGCAGGCACGCTCCTCCACTCCACCCCAGCCCTTAGCAGAAGCCTAATTAGGTTCGCCATGGCACCAGTGGGCTGATGCACACCTCAGATGGTCGTCTAGTGATCGGATTTCCCTGACGCACCACCATCGAGCCGCCGCCACCATGGCTGTCGTAGCTAGGGCCTGGTAGCGTTCATAGTTGGGGGTCCATAGATGCGGGAGGTCAAGAGGAACACGGTGGTACCCTTACTTTCGCTGGAGGAGCCGTCACCGACGAGCTAGAGCTCACTAGAGTCCAGTGGCTCCCTTCCCCTGTCTCTGTGCCGCTGACTGCAGGCCCTCCGTGTCAGCTCAGGCATGGGCAGGAGCGTTCGCAGGCCACGCAGTTAAGCGGGCCAGCCCAATACCGGTTTAGGGTTTTCGTTTTTGGTTTTGGTTTTGGTTTTTCTTTTATTATTTTCACGTATTTGAATGCTAGTTCGTAAAATCCATATCTCAAGAATCGTAGATCCATATGAGGTGATTCCAATTTTGTTAGGTTCTGTATAAAGTGTAGTATTAAGGAAAAATATAATATGTGCACTTTATGTATAAAAATTGGGGAACCTAAATAGAAACTTCAAAGGTGTTTTAAAAAGGATTGAAACTTGTTAATTTTATAACTTGAGTTCTAGTGCTCCAAAAATTATGAAATTTGATGAGTGTGCTGTTCTAGGTATATACTAGCTCTGGTAAAAATTTGAATGTCAGTGCTGGAGTAGTTTTCAAGTTATGTCTTTGTCATTTTATAATTGCTGATACTTGAATGAATTTTCATAATTTTTCTATACGTCCAATGATCATGAAATTTTGTGGAGAGTGTCCTAGTGCTTTAGGATTGCTAGAAAAAATATTGTTTCTATTGTTTGATACTTTTTAAAAGGATTTCTTAATTATGCTAGAATCAGCCCTGTTGGCTTGATAATTTTGTGTAGGGAGTTTCTGTGGTAACCTTGGCTCAAATGTTTACAGTATTCTCCTGATAGTGCATATGACTCACTATAATTTTTGTAGAATTTTCTGAACAGTTTGTATCTAGGTTTATTTTCTCACTTAATTAACTAATTAAATTAAGAAAGGGATTAAAATAAATGATTTGGGTTGGCATACCTTACTTTCTGGTGGTTTTGTGTCATGTGTGAACTAGTGGTGTCTTTGGTTTGGTCAAAAGGCTGGTTTGGCACATAAGTAAATATTTATTTTTAACACTATTAGGCCTTCTGGACAGTTGGTAGCATTTCTGGGATTAGGCTTTGATAAAAGTGTTTGCTGGGAATCTTGTGCATACCAAAGTTGTAGTAAACTTCTTAAACTAGTTTGTATCAAAATTTGGTGGCATTTGGCCTGGCAGTTTAGGAGTTCTAGTAGTTTGAAGTTGCTGTCCAGAAATGGCTGCTCTCCGTTTGGAGAGGACAGATTTCTGAAACTTTATGAATTCAACTAGGTAAATTTGGGAATCAGGTCTTGATGTCTGAAAACGATTTGTAGAGAATTTCATAAGATTTCCAGATTATCTTGTGTCATGTAATTTGAATTTGTAGGTCTCCAGTTATGGTTCAAATACTGAGCTGCTATCCAGATTCTAGTCTTGCTGAAATCTGTATGTGTTTGTGAGAGCCTAAGTAATGTTGCTCTTGTTGGTTGTTTAGGTATTAGGTCCTTAACTGAGAAAGAACAATTATACATTAGATTGCATAGACTTGGTAAGTACTTCTCTACCAGAGAAGAGATTTGCATGTATTGTTAAAGTGATTGGAATATAGTGTTAAGTTGTTACTGTCGTTCACATTTGCATTCACCGAGCATGTTTCATTCATTCTTATGCATCCATGAAATTTATCTATGCATCCATGCAATAGGTGTGCCAGAGGGGGTGATGCTTCTGGAGTTCGAGGGAGTGCATCAGGAGGAGGAGCATGAGCAGCCGGAGGAGCCCGAGGTGCCGGCAAGCGAAGAAAGCGCCGTTGAGGAGCTACCCGAGTGCCCTGATCATTGTCCCTCGTCTTTTTCTGAAAGGCAAGCCCCAGTGCATACTAACCCAGTATATTTATAAATAGCATTTGAGTACTTTTATGTGTTTGATGCATTAAGTGGTAGGAATTGGTTGGAGACACTTGCTGCACATATCCTTCATTGTGTAGAAATTATCCTGCAAATCCTATTTACAGTTCGAGAACATGGTATATACTTAGCAATGCTTAGTACGGTAGAAGTCAGGTGATTTACTATCATCCACGAGCTTTAGGAGAAAGTGGGTCATGGTTGGCTATATTTGCTATCGTGGAAGGAACCATGCTCGAAAATGAAATTGAGACCGGGCAGGAGTTCGATAGTGCAGTCGCAAGACACTTCACATCGTGGGTGCAAAGCTATGCCCGTCTGAGTCGTTTAAGGACCAATTCGCTGTACGTCCTTGAGTCATGTTGAACATAGTCTAACACTTAGTTGGCCAGATAAGTCGTTCCGACCGCGAAGCCGAGTAATGCAGTTCAAGCCAGAAATTAGGGGGTCAAGTGCGCATTCTGGAGGAAGTAAGGATGTTCTTGGGGACATTGGCGTAAGACCAAGGGGGGTTAGAGTCTCTATCACCTGGCAGAGTGTTGCCCTTAGGGATGCAGCATCAGTAGAACTCGCGATTCCTGAATTGTACCAAAGGTGACCTGAGCAGCCTTCGCGAGGCATGTCTCGGTGAGTGTTAGAAATACCCCTCCAGCTGGATAGAAATTCGATTCGAATTGCGGTCACTCCCGATTAGTGAGCACTTGACTTGAGCAGCGGCAACATAGATTCAATTTAATTGAACAGGGATGATGATTTAAATGTTGCCTCAATTTATACCTACTATGGTTATTATTATTTGTTAATACTCAAGTGATTGTTTAGTACAGGTGCTAAGATAGATGACAGGTACGTGCTAAAAATCACTGCTAGCATAGGTTAAAAATGGTTAAGACTACTTATGCTTTTCTACAAATGAAATGTCAGCTAACTCCACTTAAAGAAAGCCTTGCATGATCCTTGGTGTCTTTTATTTCTACTATTTCGAAGGGTAAGTCTAGCTGAGTACATTCTCGTACTCAGGGTTTATTCCCTCCTGTTGTAGATGACATGCTTTACCAGGGCTTCTGCAAGAACTGCCTCTACCCAGCGGGTGACGAGGACTAGATCACTTGGGCGTGAACGTCTTTTAGTCTAGTTTCCTGAATGCTTTTGTGGGAACGTGATTTGTAAGACTGGCAGTTGTATTTGAACTAAGTGTGTGTACAACTTATGTTTCGCTACTTTCTAAACCTGGTTTGTAATAATTACGACTCTGATGTGTTGTAAGATTCTCTTAAGTACTTGGACATGTAACATGTGATGTGTTATGTTGAATGATGCGATCTTGGTTGTAATCAAGTTGGATTGAAATCCTTCGTGATTTCGATTGACTACCGGAATTATATGGGCTCAAGTTTGAAAATTTAGGCATTTCGACGCTTGTTTTTGTACTTGTGCTCTTATGATTTGGACGGTTCTGTTACAACAACGCCCTCGACATCCTCTTCTGCAATGCTCTAACCGAGTTAGACATTAAACCGAAAGACCTCGAGCCTTACGACGCACCTTTTTGGGGAGTGTTCCCGGGGCAGACCTCTCAACCTTTGGGACAGATCACACTGGCAGTCCAATTCGGCACCCTCGACCACTTTCATATCGACTATGTCAATTTCATCATAGCAGACTTTGAAGGAACATACCATGCCATACTGGGCCAACCAGCTCTAGCCAAGTTTATGGTGATACCACACTACGTCTACCTGCTCTAGAAGATGCCAACCGAGAAAGGGTGTGCTCTCTCTTGGGGTTAATGTTCTCATCGCCTACAACTGCGAGAAGGAGGGTTATGCAACTGCTGAAGCCCTCAAGCTCTCGATCCGCATGTAGCAGTCCATCACCGACACCAAGAAGATTCCTCCCACCGATCTAGAGATTCCATGAAAGGAAGCCGCCCGTGCTACTATAAAGTCCAAGGAGACCAAAGAGGTGGAACTGGTCCCGAGTGACAAGTCCAAGACGGCTCGCATCAGGGCCACCCTGGACCCCAAATAGGAAGATGTGCTCATCAGCTTCCTATGGGAGAACGTCAATGTGTTTGCATGGAAACCTGCAGAGATGCCTAGAGTACCTCGTGAGTTGATCGAGCACTCCTTGGATGTTTTGAAGACCGCCAAGCCAATTAAACAGAAGCTATGATTTTTCGCACGGGACAAAAAGGAGGCAATTAGGGTAGAGGTAAACTGGCTTTTAGCTACCATCTTTATCAAAGAGGTGTATCACCCGAAGTGGCTTGCTAACCCAATTATTGTAAGAAAAAAGAATAATGAATGGAGGATGTGCGTTGATTACACAGATCTCAACAAACACTGCCCTAAGGACCCCTTCGGTTTGTCTCGTATAGATGAGGTCATAGATTCTACCGCTGGCTGCGAGCTCTTATCTTGCCTAGATTGCTACTCTGGTTACCATCAGATCTCTTTGAGAGAGGAGGACCAGATCAAGACGTCTTTTATCACGCCCTTTGGTGCTTATTGCTACATGACCATGTTGTTTGGGCTAAAAAACGTAGGCACAACCTATCAACAGGCCATTCAGCAGTGCCTCAAGGACCAAATTAGAGATCAGCTCATTGAGGCATATGTTGACGATGTAGTGGTCAAGACCAATGTGGCCTCTACCTTGGTCGACGACCTCGACCAGACCTTCAAGGCACTCAATAAGTTTCAATGGAAGCTGAATCCTAGAAAGTGTATATTTGGTGTGCTGTCTGGCATACTGCTTGGCAACATAGTTCGCCATGAGGGCATATGGCCTAACCCAGAAAAAGTCAAAGTAGTCATGAAGATGAAATTGCCTAAGTGCGTCAAGGACATCTAGAAGCTAACTGGGTGCATGGCCGCTCTGAGTCAATTCATATCGTGGCTCGGCAAAAAGGGCCCGCCATTCTTCAAACTCCTCAAGGCAAAGGAGAAGTTTGAGTGGTCGGAGGAAGCTAAAACTGCTTTTGCAGAGCTCAAGGAGTTTCTCACATCTCCTCCAGTCCTGACCTTATCCAAGGAAGGTGAGACTTTGTTGCTTTACATTGCGACCACCGATCGGGTAGTCAGTACTGCCATCATCGTTGAGCGCGAGGAGGTCAGGCACATGTACAAGGTCCAGCGATCAGTATACTTCATTAGCAAGGTACTCAATGAGTCTAAGACCTGTTATCCCTAGGTCCAGAAGCTGCTCTATGCTGTCCTGATCACCTCTCGCAAACTACGTCATTATTTCGATACTTACCCCATTGAAGTGGTCATTGAGTTTCCGCTGGGGGACATCTTTTGCAATAAATATGCCAATGGGTGCATCATCAAATGGGCATTGGATCTTAGCCCATATTCGCTGGAATTTTGAAGCTGCACGACTATCAAGTCACATGCGCTAGTCAACTTCATTGTCGAATGGACAAATATGAATACACCTGTCTCCAATAGCTCCCCCGAGCACTAGAAGATGTATTTTGACGACTTTCTCAATATCGATGGTGCTGGGGCAGGGGTGTACTTCATCTCACCATCTAGGGATAGGCTAAGCTATGTCCTCCAGATCCACTTCAAGGCCTCCAATAATGCTGCCGAGTATGAGGCGGCTCTGCACGACCTTCGCATCACCGTTGAGCTCAGCATAAAAAGGCTCATAGTGTTTGGTGTTTCTTCTCTTGTCATAAACCAAGTAAACAAAGACTGGGACTATACCAGCGAACAGATGGATGCTTACTGTGCGCAAATCAGAAAGCTAGAGAACAAATTCTATGGCCAAGAGTTCCATCACGTGGTCCGGGCTGACAACGAGGCAGCTAATAAGTTGTCAAAGCTAGGATCAACCCGGGCAGCGATTCCCCATGGAGTTTTTGTTCATAACCTTGTCAAGTCATCCATCGAGGAAGAAGAGAAGCCTATGGCCGAACAGCTGTCTACAGACTAGCTGGTCGCTTCGATTTCGACCACCGGTACAGAGTGGAGAGAACCGTTCATCAGATATCTCACTTCTGCAGAGGTTCCTCAGGACAAGACCAAGATGGAGCACCTCATATGGCGTAGCAAGCATTTTGTGCTGGTCAAGGGGAAACTTATGTGTAAGGTACAAAAATAGGACAAAAATAGGATGCATAAGGTACTCATGTGCGCCCCAGGTCATGATCGCACACATAAGCAGACAAATTACATAGTATCATCACAGTGCTTATTACATAATGAATAAATATTTAAAACATAGTCTTGAACAATAAATAATAATATCTAGTAATAATCTCCAGCGGAAACTCCACACAGGGACACGGTTGACTGGTTGACACCAAGACTAGTACTCATTACGATAATCTTCCTCATAATCTTCATCTGTTATGGTGGAAATAGCAAGAGTGAGTCCATGTCGAACTCAACAAATATAACACAGGGTTCATGAGGCTCAAATGGCTAGACACTGTTTAACTGCTTTTAGCTTTTAGTCATCATTAATTTAGCAGTTGAGTAGCATCAAGGTATTCCAATTCCCGTTAATGAACAATTGATCAATTGTAATAAGAATAATGAAATAGCATTAACATGGTATAATAATAACAACATCAGTATAAAGCATGATATATCAATAGTGATCATTTATTCTGTAAGAATACCCAAGGCCGCTCGTATCCGTGAGCACGACTAGTATACCAGTTTATTAAACTCTGCGCAGAGGTGTACACTTTCACTGTGAGTCATGATTTCCAAATGAGTGGGGAGATCAAGCCCAAACACCCAAAAACCATATAAAGCCACTCAAGAGTTCGTCTAACAAGTTAGGGCCATTAGATTCACTCGGCAGGCAGATGTAGAACCCCCCTTCCCTGTGGCACAACAACCGCAGCCTATACACACTAGGCCAGGGGCTCGCACTACACCCAACGTGGCAAGCCATTCTTACGCCATTTAAGGTAACCACTAACAAGCTAGAAAAGGTCTCTTGAACAACTAAAGCCAGAGTCATATAGCCCTCACAGTTGTACTGTCAATCCCGGTTAATGCTTACAGATAAGTCCTTATGGAGAGTAACTAGAGCAACAAACAAACAACACAGTGCTCTAGTCCCCTTGTAACAGGAATTAAATCATCTTAATGGTTGATTGCACCATTCATTAGTCAAATTACAAGATCAATATTCATAAATCAAGCACTAGCCAAGCTACCCAAATGCATAATCCCATAGGTGACAAGGAATCAAGATATCAATCGCTAAGTTAAAATCTCTAAGGTTGCCAAGGTAAGCACATGCATATGATATTGATTATAGTGAATAGGTAACAAGGATAGTCCTGTGTTATACTTGCCTTGATCAAAGCTCTCCAAATAGTACTGCTGACTTAGCTCAAAGTAATACTCCGAATCGTCCAAGTACTGCTCACCTTCTATACTCGATCATCAATCAACAACATACATGCATCCAATCAAACATACACGAAGCAAACAAATAGATATAATTAGAACAGTACACCAACAGTAACAAAACAGTAACAAAAGTTTATAAAACTCTTCTACACGTTTCTATGATCACACAGACGCAAAGATCACCGAAATCGGAGTTAAAACGTGAAAGTTATGAATTTTCTAAGATTTCCTATAGATAAATAAATACTTAATTATAAACTCGAAAAATAAATTATCAAAACTAACTGTAAAACTACACTAACATGTAGAGTTCGCAAATACGAACCTAACGCAATTTGAACGGATCAAATCGGAGTTAAAACGAAGATTTTATGACTAAAACAATTCTAGTGGCAAATCTGTAAATTGCTGAAAACGTATTTTTGATTTAACCGGATGAAAATACGCTTTCCAAATGTGAAAACGCAATTCCCGGAATACGCAAAGGACCGCGGGTTGTTTTCTAGAAAACGCAGGGTCTCTTTAGAAAATTTCACCGCGAACCGGTATGATCTAATCTCGAGCGTTGAATCACGATCGGACGGCCTACATCCTCCCCCAGAGGCAGCCGGCGGCGCTACCGCCGTTTTTCTTCAACTCACGGCGGCCACGGCGGGTTTCTTGCGGCGGCTCGGCTAGGGCACAACCCGGACTTGGAAATTGGATAAAAAGAGAAGGGGCAGGCTCGGGCCATCTTATAAAGAGGCAAGGCAAGGCAATCTCTCCCAAATCCCGGAGAAATCGAACACGGCAACCGAATTTCGCCGGCGGATTCGAGTCCAACTCGAAGCAGAGGAAGGAGACGCTGTCGCGTGGGGCCCAAATGTCAGCGGAACAAGAGGGGAGAAGGCGCATCTGCTGGACTCGGTCAACTGGGCCGCACGTCCGCTGGGCCGGCCCACCGACGCGAGCGCGGTAGCGAGGAAAACAGGTAAACAGGTAAGCTACTTTCTTCTCTTTTTTTTTATTTATTTTCCAAAACCTATTTCAAATAGAAATTTCTAAACCAAATCAAATGAAATAAATTTCACACCATAAAGTAAAATAAATGCAGGAGCATGAATGCAACACCAAATATAATTTATTATTATTTTAATTTTGTCATTATTTATTATCTAACTTATTCCAATTTTGTTATCTCAAAATTTGGGTGTTACAAATACGAAGGGGGAATTATTGCAAAAATACATGTCCTAGGAACACAGAGTGAAGATTTTGGAAGAGATCTATGCTCGCACTTGTGGTAACCATGCTGCTTCACACACACTGGTCGGTAAGGCTTTTCGAGCAAGTTTCTATTGGCCTTCAGCCGTTGCCGATGCCGAGAAGCTGGTCCGTCATTATGATAGGTGCCAGTTCTTCGCCAAGCAGACTCATGTTCCAGCCCACGAACTCTAGACCATTCCAGTGTCCTAGCCTTTTACATGCTGGGGACTAGATATGATCGGCCCTTTCAAGCCGGCTCCAGGAGGTTTCCGCTAGGTTTACGTCATTATCGACAAATTCTCCAAGTGGATTGAGTACAAACCCTTAGTCTCGGGGACTGCGAAGAAGGCAACTGAGCTGCTCGATGAAATTATCCACGCTTTGGCCTGCCTAATAGCATCATCACTGACCTAGGTTCCATGTTCACCAGTAACAATTTTTGGAACTTCTACGATGATAGAGGCATAGTAGTCAAGTATGTTTTGGTGGCGCACCCAAGGGCTAACGAGCAGGCTGAGCGAGCGAACGGTATGATCCTTGATGCTCTAAAGAAAAGGTTGTATAGGGAAAATGATAAGCATCCTGGGAGATGGTTGAAGGAGCTGCCGGCCGTGGTCTGGGGACTGAGGACCCAGCCCAGTCGCAATACCGGTGCCTACCCGTACTTCATGGTCTTCGGCTCTGAGGCTATGCTGCCAGCTGACATTGCTTTCCAGTCACCACGGGTCAAGAACCATGATGAGGAGAGGTCAACCGAGGCTAGAGAGCTCGAGGTTAATTGCGCCGAGGAACATCGCCTTGACACCTGTGCGTGCACCTCTAAATATTTGGAAGGCTTACGCTGGTACTATAATCGCAATGTCAAGGACAGATTCTTCGTGGTCGGTGTGGGGGTATAGACCCATATACCCTCATGGCTCCACATGGGCCACACCAGACAAGGTGGCCCAACTCGCTAGAAAGGCCCGCACGGATCTCCAGACTGCTCGGCGAGCCATGCGGGGCAAGCAGAGACTACTTGACGGTCAAGGAAACCTAGTCGGTTAGGATAGATGTTGTATCCTCTGTGGATACAGGAGTTGTAATTGGCTAGGATTGGATTCCTTAGATCTATAACCTTGCCCCCCATACTATATAAGGCAGGCAAAGACCCCCCTCAAGACATCTGATCACGCATCAATACAATCCACAAAGATGTAGGACGTAGGGTATTACACAATACGCGACCCGAACCTAGATATATGGTAGTAAGAGTTCTAGTATGGATATGAGCAAGATAGATATACGTGCATAACTAACCAGATGAGCATACAGGGCTAAACAGTCATAGTGTAGATAGTGGACACACACATACACATCTGACACTCCACTCTGGGGGACAGGAAGAATGAATAAAGAATAAAAGAATGTCCTACGAGGAGTAGATATATCTTTAATACAGTTATATGCTATGAGTGAAGTAATCATACATGTACATGAGTTAGAGCTAGGCCTATGTGAGATGGATCAGGAGGCCACCGAGTACTAGTCTACCAGCAACCTCATGTGATAATTTACGTACTCCTACACCATGGCCGAACGTGGGGGATTACGAAGGACGGACAGGGTTGTCACCACCTACCGCCTACCCCTCAACCATGGCACATGAAATGCATTCACCTGCCCCTATATATCTGGGCACCTCACCCGCATACATAGGAACCACCCAAATCCCCCCGGGTCCCTGACCCTACGGATCGACAGGTAAAGGACTTGGGCATACCCGAAAGCATGATGAACCACCACCTCAACATAAGTCTAAATCTATTCATGACAAGGTATGAACAACAAAGCATTGAGCCAAGTATGATATGAACATGACATAGGGACTATATTCTAGTTCATATATCAACATGACTATACTCTAGTTCATAGCACAAACTATATTCATAAGATGAAGACATGGCTATTTGGAGAAAAGATAACTCTTTTATTCTCACCAATTCTTCTCCAAGGAGCCAAGCCCTCCAAGTTAGCTTCTCTACTCCTCTACTACTTCTACTAAACTAATTCTAACCTAAAGAGTGGAGATAGGGAGCTCAAGTGAGTGTGATGTGTGTAGTGAGGTGTGTGTGAGAGCGGGGCTCCCCTCTCTTATACATGGGCTTGGACAGGCGGTGAAGGGGAATATTCCCTAGATCCACCCCGCACCGCCAGCCCTCAGCCTTAATTGCACCGCCACGAGCGAGCTGGGATGGAGAGGCGGCACGGGGGGCGCACCCGTGCCCTAGGCATGCCCACGCCTGGGCCAGGCCCCCTCGGCCTACGCTTCATCCTGTGGACAATGCTCTAGGCCTTGATCACCATGGTGTGGTGGGCTTGGATGGTTTGGGTTCTAGAATTGAGCTTCTTCTCTTGTTTAGCTTTTACGCCTTCCAGAAAGCACCTTGTCTGCCCTATTTCACTTGTTTCTGGTGTATGCTTTTGCAAAATGTCAATTCTACCGATACAAGTGGAAACATGTTAGTAGCAAAGGTATATGTGTGTAGAAGTGTATGTTTCTCTCCTTTTTGGACTTATGTTAACGACCGCCGACAATGGATGACTAACCCTTTATAACTACTATATCTTTACCAGATATCATTGCTATCTAGAACCTCTCAACCCAAGTTCCATAGCTCTTTTGTATTGTAACACCCCGGTGTTACGCATGCATTTAGCATTGCAAATCATGCGCATGATGCATCATTTGCATTCATAATCACATGATGCATCATATAGCTTTGAGTTGAAACAAATGAAACATAGCATTGAAACATTGAATGTTGCACTTGTTTATTTCAGTAGATCCCTGACATGTTCATGCTTGTAGTTTTACTTAACCTACTTGGTTGCTTGACTAAATGGCTTAAAAGTGTTCACCTTGATTTATGGAGCAACTTTGGTATTCGAACCTTTGTCAATTTTTGCTTTTAAAAATATTATTGAAAATGGTCAAAATACCCTTTTATTTAGCTTTTAACTTCCAATTCAAATTCTATTTGGAATTTCAAAGTGCACCTTTAAGCAAAGTTGTAGAGCATGAAGTTTTGAACAACTTTTATTTTTGGGTCATTCTCTAAAAATGAAATTTTGCTATTTAAATTTGAGGTAGGGATTTTGTTTGAAAATAGAAATTCGAAACAAAAATGAAAATCATTTTTCCGCCCTAACGGGCCATTGCCTCGTTTTTGGCCCGTGGCCACAAGCTGGCCCGGCCCAGCTCGTGCACGTGCACACGCGCCCGTGGTCCAGTGGACCGGGTGCATGCCGCTCACCCCGCTCCTCCCGTGCGCTCGCCAACCCGCGCGCGCCGCGCCGCATGGTCGCGCCGCACCAGCGGCCATGGGCGGTGGCTGGCCGGCCGGTCGAAGCCCCGGCACTGGGACAGGAATGTGTCCAGGTTCACTCCCGACCGCGCCTTAACCTCCACGCCAGCCCCCATTTCTCCCCGCGCCCTTCATTTTCGAAAATCCGCCCCCGGGAGCAGAGCACAGCACCTCCGCCACCCCGTTCCACTGTCGGCGAGCCGCCTCCGCCTGATTGCCCACGCGCCACGCTCTGCCACCTCCCCCTCTTCTCTGAACAAGCTATTGCGCCTTTGTTTTCGCTTCGGTAAGGCTCAATTGAGCGTTGCCACCGCCACGGTCGCCATGGTCGCCGGCGCTTGGTTCGCTGCGGCTAAGGCCCTCACCTAGAGTTTGCGTTGCTGCTGCTCGCCTTTCCCAGCCCTGCCGTGGTTAGGAACGACGGCAGCTCTGTCTAACCGCACCACCGTGCCGCCTTGCCGGCTAACGCCGCTCGCCCTGCTCTGCCCTTCATTGGGCCGAACGGCTCCTGTGGGCTGGCCCAGTTAGAAGATAGGATTTGTCTTTTCTATTTTTCTTTTATGATTTAAACAGAAAAATGTTTAGAAAATGGTTTTGTGCTCATTATTGCTCCAAATCAAGTGAACTAAATTTTGTAATGTTTGTTGTCATTAGCTCTACAACAGAAAAAAATGAAATGGCAAGTTTGAGATGTTTTTATATAGAGCTTTATTTATTTGTTGAATATTGCTATTAACTAAGAAAATGAATAGTAAATCCATTATTGCTCAGAAAATTGTGGTTTCTATTTTAGTAGTCTTTATTTGTGATGTAGTTTCAGGGAAAAATATATGCTATACATGTTTTGTGTAAAATTATTGATGTCTAGTTCAAGTGCTATTTAATGCCTAGAATTGTTATTTTTGATAGAGAAGAAAATATGAATAAAACATGGGTACGATGATTTTTGTACAGTGATTATTTACTGTGTAGACTGTTGAAAAGTAATTAAATCTATTGTTTGACACTTTTCGTAGTACAAACTATTTTTCGGTGCATTTCTGTCCTGCAGTTTGTCTATTTTGTGTAGGCAGTTCTAGTGGTCCAAATGCAATGAAATTTATGTGGCATGCTAGGTTAGATGATAGTAAGCCACTGTAATTTTCTTAGATTTTTCTGTGCTACCAAAATAGGTGTTGCTGTTGAAACCTAGTTTCAACTAGGGTTTAATTAACCTTTTTAATGCATGTTTAGTTAATAATGTTTGCTTTGGTGTATCTTTGAAACATCTTAACTTGTTGTGGTGACTTGGCATGTTAGTACAGTGGTTGTAATAGTAGTATAGTAGTACATGTTCTTGGATGATGTTGACTACCTTGTAGAAGAGATGTACTTCTACTCTATCCAATAAAGTTAAACATGTTCATCTACATTCCATGCATCATGATCATTGCATGTCATCTCTCCAATGCACCTATGCATGAGCACTTATACATTTGCATCATATAGGATGCAGGAAGGAATTCCGGTAGCAGTTCCTAAGGAGCCAGAAGAGCAGCTCGTGGTACAAGAGCAGGAGGTGTCCGAAGCAGACGAGGAGGTCGGTGAGGATCTTCCGGAGTGCCCCGATCATCGCCCGAGCTCCTTTGAGAGAGGCAAGCCCCAGAGCATTTTTCTCCCTCGGTTTGCAAATATTTAATTAATGCTTTACTTTAATTGATGCATTACATTTAGGAGTTGTTTGCAACCATTGCTGCATTATACCTTGTTTACCTTTGTTATACTATATCCTTGTTACCCTGGTATCCGCAGTCGAGTCAATGCTTAGCTGGCTTAGACCGGTAGAAGTCGGGTGATTTCCTATCACCTGTGAGCTATAGGTGGTTATCTGGATCTTGTTTGGCTAAATGTGGCGTCATGAGCTATAACTAAGTGTTAATGTGAAGTTGAGACCGGATGAAAACTTACAGGATTTCAGACTGTATTGATTTCCGTCTATGTCGATTAAGGACCAACCGTTGTTGGGCCTCGGGTCATGTTGAACGCATACCTTACATTTAGCTAGCCGAATAACGTACCTTTCGACCGCGAAGCTGAGAGATTATTCGAGCCGAGTGGATTGCCCGTAGCGCACTGTACCGAAGGAGGTGTGGTATGACACGGGGGCACGATGATAAGACCGAAAGGCAGTCGGTCGGCCCCCAGGAACATGTGGTTCATGGCAAACTCGAGACTTTACCTAGATGGTTGACTCGGTGACCAATATCTCACTTTAGCAGGTGAGTGAGGTTTGTGTGAGGAATAAATTACTAGCTGGTTAATAATCGATTCGAATCACCATCGTTCACTGGATAGTGAACACTTGACTTGAGTTACTTCATCATAGTAATGTTGATGGAACACTTGGACAGTTATAATGGATATGACATTATAGAAGTTGTTAATGATCATTGGTTATCATTATTTGCTTAATCACATGCTTGCTCTAGTATAGGTGCAAATGTAGCCGACAGGTTAATAATGATTAACTTGATATAATGCTTTCAAAAAAGGATTCTTAAATACCAAAAATTGCCTTTTTGCAAATGAGTCAGCTACCCTACTATAAAGCCCTTCATAATCCTTGGTGTCACTTTATTTTTAGTTATGTCGGGTAAGTCTAGCTAAGTACCTTCTCATACTCAGGTTTTTGTTCCCACTTGTTGCAGATGGGCAGATGTATTACGGCTACTGTATCAACTGCCTTTATCCTGCGATGGGTGATGCTTAGGACCACGGGCAATGGTCATTCCTTACGTCTCATCTAATGCTCTTATTGGAGATGATCACTAGCTAGCACTGTACTTGAACTCTGTGTGAGTGTGTGTGGTTTGAACAAATGGCTTCCGCTACTTTCTATTTGAACTCAGTTTGTAATAACTATGTTTAAACCCTGATGTATCTGTGATGCGAACTTTTATGTAATATGTGATGGTGACCGCTAAACTTATTATGATCTTGGCTGGTATGTGAGTTGGTTTGAAATCCTTCATGATTTCACGGACTACCGGGTTATACAGGCTTAAGTTTGTTAAATCGTCTGCTCCGGCGGTTGATTTTCTTACTTAATTTCATACAATTAGTCGGTTCTGTTACATGTATCATCATAGGATGGTCTTGATCCTTAGTTAGTTCACTTCACATCCCCTGTGAAATATGATACATAGAATACTCCCGATGAAGGCTACATTGACAACCATACACTTGTGATATACCCATTTGCCACTTCTGGTGTCAACAATACCAAGCTTTTTGAACGTAAATATGGAAACTTTCTGATGACTTATCTAGGAATTCTGATTCACTTTAAAAAGCTAAGGAACATAGACTGGCATAAGGTGGAAGAATGTTTTGAGAAGAAATTGAGCAGATCGATTGGGAAACATCTATATGATATCTTTCTTTGCAATCCCAAGAGGGGTACTTAAGAAGTTAGATTATTTCAGACCTAGTTTTTTGCAAAGTGACAACCAAAAAAAGGAAGTATCACCTTGCCAAGTGGAGCATACTGTGCTAACCTAAGGACCAAGGGGTTAGGAATCCATGATTTGGAATTGAAGAATATTGCACTCCTAAGCAAATGGTTGTTCAAGCTGCTGACAATGGATGGGATTTGGCAACAACTAATCAAGAATAAGTACTTAGACTCAAAATCGTTATCCCAAGTTTATTGGAAAAGTGTGGATTCACATTTCTAGAGAAGTCCCATGAAGGTCAAACATGATTTCCTTCGATTTGGCTCCTTTGTAATTAAATACGGTTCCCAAGTGCAGTTCTGGGTGGACAAATGGCTTAGAAATTCACTTCTAAGTGAACAATATCCTTGCCTTTATAACATCATTAGACACAAGCAACAAGCTGTAGCTGAGGTTTTTAGTTCACTACTAGTACTTTTCTCATGGAGATGTGATTTGATTGGCCCTAAATTAACACCTTGGAATGATTTGTTTCCTTGCATTACTAATCTGAGGCTCACTCATGAACAAGATGTGTTCTACTAGAATAAGGAGCCAAAAGGCTAATTCTCAGTGAAGTCACATCATTTAGCTGTAATCCATTGAGTTGTTCCAAACCTAAACAAAATCATATGGAAAACAAAGGCCTTGCTGAAGATATAGATTTTTATGTGGTACCTTCGATGGGGAGTTATCTTAACAAATGACAACTTAGTAAAATGCAATTGGCAAGGCAGTGAGAAGTGTTGCTTTTTTCAAAAGAATGAAACAATTAAGCACCTTTTATTTTGAATGCCGCTTTACACGGGTAATATGAGGTTGCATACAATTTGTGTTAAATCTCCCCAAGCCTTGTAGCATTCCCCATCTTTTTTGAGGTTGGCTTTGAGGGTTTCAGAAGGATCTCAAACCTATAATTATGTTAGGCACAACAGTGTTGACATTCCTTAACGTCGCTACTAAGGACAGAGTTTGAATCTAGTCCTTGGCAATGGTGCCAGAAATGATTGTTGGTATTTATTAACTTGTCAATTGTTTTAGTAGCCACCTAATGTATGTCTACATATCTTAACATTACTTTACTAGGTTGTCATCCCTAGTGATGATACTAGAGATGCTTGTTGGTACTACTTAGCATTACTACTGGAATAATACTAAGTAGTTCTTTATTGTTTTATGTGACTAGGAAGAATATATATATGAATGAAAGGGATCTGCAAGCGCACAGATAATATACCATTGTAGCACTTTACCTATGAGTATTTCAGGTATCCTTATTTATTTTTTAAAATGAGAAAGGTCTGGCAAGGACTTGTATTGATAACTTATGTTATTGATGGAGATGTAAACCATAACCAATATTCTACTCACAATAGGAGTAATCAAGAGGTAAATGTATATATGAATGGTGCATAATAACTAATCATTGATCACTCAGAGTACTCCGATCTATATCATTAGCATGATTAAGTAGAATATTAGAGGAATAATTCCTAAGTCATTCTTAATTATAAGTCAATGCATACAATGATTAGTGCAATTACACTTAGTAGTCATGGAAAAAATCATCTTCATATCTACACATAAGGGATATTACTAAGGAAGATTAAGAACAGAGCTTGTCTTCCTTCGTAACTAGATCCTACTTGTATACCTATATTCGGGGAGTGGACTACAAAGGACTCAACAAGAGTGTCACATCTGCGATTTACCACATGACGCGGAATATAGGGTGTATCCGTAGGTAAACAACATATAAGCGCCACACTTACACAATGTCGACCACTCACCCCGTGTACACCAAAGAGAGTGCTATACGAACTTATGCATGAATATGTTGATGATCCAACTATACTAAGTATATAATCAAAGTAGACGATGAACATAATAACTAAGAACATAAGCAATATGAATAATAATTTCATAACAATTTTAGCAAACATATAAAAGTAATGAGAGATACAAAAGAGAGAGGGGTATAAAGATTATACCAAACCATGCTCTTGACACAATCAGGAATCCAAGCGAAACCAGCTTGCCTCCCTTTAGACCTAGCCTAACTAGCTATGCCCTAGAATATGGTGGAGCTCTGAGGATGATTAGAGTTTCTATCTTCTCAAATGACTTCAATGCCTCCAGGAGGTGGCAGGGGCTAGTATATATAGACTAGAGAGTTAATCCTGAGCCTTCGGATCAAACCGACTTGAATAAATGGCGTAAATGCAATCTAGGAGGTGGTGGAGAACCGACATAGCAACGAGGGGCCGATAGGTGGGCCCCAAGGACCGACTAGCCTACAGGTGGGGCATGGTGTCCTCTCGAGTCTTCTGGAACCTTCTGGGGTTGTTTTCACTGTGGATAAGCATGACTAATTCTGACATCTAGGTCCACCTTGATGGTTTTCTAGATAAACCCTACAGAAAATACAGATTCACCAAAACTCGTGGAATTTGTTAGTTTGAACCCCTAAACCTTCGTTGGTGATTACTTTCATACCCTTATACATGTTATATTGATGATTTATGATGTTTGTTATCTACCATCAACAAACTCCCCTAAGATTAACATTTGCTTGTCCCTGAGCAAAGCTAAACTCAGCAAATGGATCAGGAGTTGCTTCAAAATTTTTACTCCTCAAAAGTACACATGTGTTCAAACAAGAATTCTCCTCCGGATTAGAATAAACCGATCTGACTTTCAAACTTACCCATATTAACTTTAACCATGGGGCTTCTTAGCCTTCACTTGGGTCTTCAGCAATTGAAAGACAGAATGATCAAGTCAAGCACTATGTCTCAAGTTCTTTGCTTAACCATTATTCTAGAGTTTTTATGGGTTTTTAAAATAAAACTCAGAGCTTCCATTGTATGACACTCTCAAATCTCTCTATATGTAGTATTTGTGGATCCTCACTAAGGCAATAGTAACGTTATGCCTTTCTCTTCTTCCTACAACTAACGCTTATGTGGAGCTCATAGGAGTGGAAAAAACATGAAAGAGCATACTTGTAATACATATTGTAAAGTCAAACCTCAGATCGAAAGAGAGTTGAGTCATACAATAAAATCAAGATGTGCATGTGTGGATAAATGGTGGTTGTATATGGTGCTTGACCTAATTCTACTATGCTCCTTGAAAATATATCTCTCTTTTGATACTTGGAAATATTTTTGTAAGAAAACATGGGTTATCTTATTCATTCCTCTTTTTCTTCTGGTGGGCATCTAAGTACCCATTGTTTTCAATATCTCGGACACTTGTCCATTTTTTCTTCTTTTTTTATGAATAACTTTTACATAGCCACATGCTTCTTTTCTGCAACAAAACTCTTAAGAGATAACAACAAGAACCTGGAGCATTTATTTGGTGGATATCCTATCAGGCATATTTTTGGTGTTCACCCCCAGTGTAGGAGTAAAATGTTTTCAGGTGGATCTAGACAGAATGGCATGTTTTTGTGCCTACCCCCGTGTAGGAATAGTGCATATGTGGGTGGTGTGCACGTGATCTTGATTTTAAGAGCATGACAAACTTCTCATAAGGGTCAACAAAACTTGACTAAACTCAATACAAAACAAGCAGCAATGATGAAGTTTTCCTAATCTAAATAATATATATGGCTCTGGTACGAATTCAAGATTTGTCTATAGGAACTCATCATGTAGCATTTTTATGTTTTTTCAAAAGATAAATCTCCAGAACTTTAGTATCACTTGAAAAAAAATAAACAGCTCATACCTTCTCATATCATATCCATCAATTACCTAGACTTAGATCAAGCATATGCTATCCACGAGTTTCAAGTTCAGAGTAAATTATTATATCAAAACAGTCGTATCCAAAACTCGAGACAACTCAAGGCTAAAAACTAGGTACTTAAATGGAATTACAGCTGAGCAACTATTTATCATTTCTATTCAAGAGATCATCCTCAGAGTCCTTTTTATTTATTTAGCTCTTAAAAATCAAATTTAAAGAAAAATAAACACACTTTTATTTTGTTTTCTTACTTTTAAGATCACACCTTATTACTAATATATATATAACTAGCTAAGATAAATTTTTATTTTGTTTTAATTTGTTATGCATCTTTTTTTCTTTTTAACTAGTATATAGCAAACTTATTAATAGTAAAACCAAAGTAATACTTATCATGATACATAGGGATGCTCCTCCCCTAAGCTGGTTGTTGTCGTGGTCTTCTGTTGAGTGATCCTTCTCAGAGCAGAATTGCCAATGGATGTCCTTCTCGTTATGAAAGGAATGAGATGAAGATGACCAAGTGAACTTGCTCTTAATCCTTGTGCATCGTCCTGCAAAATACTAACAAGAATACCAAAACACGTAGAACATATTAGAATAAGGGGTTAGCGGTCAGCCGTCCTGAGATTAGTTGTTCTTGTAGTTTAGAAATATTTCCTTATTGGCAGGATTTTTGCAGGATGTCTATCTAATAATTTTGGATTTTCTAATTTTGGTATGTGGAAAAGGAAGTATGTATGCATGGTATTTATATCTATTTTTATGCCACCACAGTGAATGTTCTTGCGGGTTTTTACACTCCAAAGAATCATTCACATGGGGCTTAGGATTTTTAATGCATTCATGAAACTTTTTATTTTTTCTTTTCTAAATGCAATGTTAATGTAGAAAAGTAAATATGCTAAAGTGAGAATAATTTATGCAATGTTAAGAAGTAAATATGGATAACTACCGATGTTACCTTCCGGCGAGCGTTTGGATTTTTTAAGTCCTCGAGATAGGACTCTTTGTAACACCTCAGGTGTTTATCACCAATTAAGCATGGGTTTGAGCTCCAATAGGTCAAGTTAAGTGGTAATTAGGAGCTTTAGTTCCTTGTCTCAGAAGTGGTGATAAAGATGTCAAGGTCAAACCTATGAAAATGAGCCCAACTTAAATTTGGACAACCCACTTTGCTTACATGTTGGCCTTTTTCAGATATATATACCTAAGTAATGTTGAAGGTGCTTCTTTCATGTGCCTCACATCTATTTCCATCTATATTGATCACTAGAAAAGTTTCATGAAGTTTTAAGCCAAGAAGTCACATGAAATGATAAGTTATAACCTTTCCTGAATTGCTTTATTAAGTGAATTACATTTTGAATGTTTCATAGGTGATGTTTCATATGTTACATGGGTGATGTTTCATATGTTACATAGGTGGTGTTTCATATGTTACATAGGTGATGTTTCATATGTTACATAGGTGATGTTTCATATGTTGCCTAAGTGATGTTTCATTTATAGCCAACATATGTTTCATATGTTTATCCTGTGTATAGGCTTAATGACCATGCTTGGTTAATGCAAGTGTTTGTGTTTGATCACTAAAACACAATAGACACACTTAGGATGCAAAATGGAACCATGCTTGTATTCTTGACTTGGTCCAAATAAGCTCTAAGTGTTGGTTGGCTTCAAAATACCTTTTTACAAAGCAAGGACTTTTGTTCACGATACAAGGTTTGACCCCTAATAAAAGTTGTAGTTTAGTTTGTGTGCAACAAACTTTGTTTTTGGATCCAAGTCTAAATCTATCTCTAAGCTTGTCAAACAAAGGTCCCAAGTTAGAATCTGCTGCTATTTTCCCCCATGAAATAATTCTGTCTAAAATTACAATGGTATTGACGGTTGTCGTGTTTCGTTCTCACGTTCGTTAAACGACTTGAGTTGATCCAAAAATAAAAGTTGAAGCTAAGTCCATGGAGAAGGTCTAGGAAAAAGTTGGCTTGAAGTTGACCTCGTTTCGATCATTATGTATGAGTTTCCTTGATTGTTGTCAATGTGTTAACACTGCTATCTTAGACGCTAATTAAACATTGAAAAAGAGCTCTAATGGTCGTGGCCCCTTAATGAAATTTGTAGACCATCAAGGGTACAACAAACTTTGTTTAAGGCCCATGTCCAGATTCGGCCTGCAGTAGGCCCAATTCCGCGCCCACCTTACCCACATTGCTCGAGGAAATGTCCATGAGGGGGACACATGTCGTGGACGTGGCCGCCATGCGCCATACTCGCTGTTGCGTGCCTCACGCTCGGTGTCAATGGGGAGACGCCCGAGCGCCCTCTTCTCACTCGCCCTCACTCCCTACTCCACTTCCCACGCTTGCTCTCTACTCTCCCTAGCTCTCTCAGCCGCACCACTGCGGCCTTGCCTACTGCCACCGCCGTGCGCTGCTGCGCCCCTACGCATCGCAGCTGCGCGGGCCAGGGTCACCCACGTGCGAGGCCAGGGGCACCTCTGCCCCGTGCGCCTCACCGATCGTTCAGCCACCACCGTCCGAGCTCCTCCGGCTGGCCCCTCCGTCCCCTGCTCGCGTGAGTCGACGAAGAAGAGGAAAAAGGGGGTCAAATAGAGATAGAAGCTTTTTATGGGGTCTAGATGAAAAATGCATAGAGAGAAAGATTTTACATCTATGGGCTCAGTTAATTAGTGGAAAGTCCAGTGTTCACTTTACAAAATGTTTTTCCTTTTTCTTTTTTGGATTATTTCTTTTAATTTAAATGAAACTTCAAAAAATCATGATAAATCATAGAAAAATTGTAAAATACCAAATGAGGGCTTTTGAAATCCTTGTGAATAGATCTACACAATAGAGTCATAATATGATATGTGTTAGTAGAAGGTTTTTACTGTTTTTATTTATCTATGATAATTAGGGTTTTCTAGGAGTAAATTAATATCTAATGTTGTGGTTCTCAAATTGCAGTGAAATTTTTATAGTAGGCTACTGACGCTATGTGTGTGCTGTGGTAAAAATTTTATGTTCATTAGATGCAGTATGAGTGAGTTATTGATTTAACTTATTTGGTGCTTGATAAATGGTTTTAAATTAGTTATAATTATTATAGAGGTGTAAAAATAGAAAATGTTGTTCCTCTACCTTTGTATAATGTTGTGCTACCATAATAACATATAATATGGACGTGTGTTTATAGAAAATGATGACCTTTAAATTTATCTTGCTCTCACATGTTTTCTTGCAATAGCAATTTATCTTTTTCATAGTAATTAAATTATAAAACCTGAGTATGTAAAATTTATATAGTGGCCATGTTTTGATAACATCTATCACTTATAAAAATCTCAGCCCCAAACTAGTTGTTCTCATATATATATAGGATTATTAGGAGAAAGGGGTAATAGAAGCATAAATGTAGATGAAGCTTGAAAATGTAATTGGTGATATTTTGAGTGCTTGGGTTTCAATAATGTGTTACTAAGTATATCAGTGGTGGTTGAAGTTCTTTGAATGGCTCATGTGTGTATGCTCTTTGTTAGCAAAACAAGTGAAACATCAAATTGTTCTATTTTGAAGTGGATGCATGTACAGTTTTGGATGTGTAATTAGTTTCGTAACATCAAATTCTAGCTAACTTCATGATCTAGCTTGTATTAAATTTTCATGACCATAGGCCTGATAGCTTGGGAGTTATGAAATTAACAAATGCTCTATCATGTTTTGCATGTCCTCTGAACAGATCTGAATGATTGTATCGTTTGACATGTCTTGGTGATAATAGGAGAGTTGTAGTGATTTTCATAAGCTTTCCAAATTGTTAAAGATCATAATTTTTTGTGTCTACATCCTCAGTTATGGCTGTCTTAAGTTTAATGTTAGAATCTGTCCAAATTTGTACAAAGATGCCTTCCTTGTGTTGTTTGACTTTGTTAGTTGTAGAATCATCTTAAGATAATAATAAGAAAGTTATAAATAATTTGATAGGCTTTCCATAAAGTTAAGAATCATGTTTGTTGGATGCTTAGAACTCCCATTATGCATCTCTGAAGTTCATATTAGTTTTTTTTCCATTGTTTGTGCAGACCTGCTTATTGGTGTGTTTTGACTTGGTTAGCTTTATAATCAGCTCTGAGTATAAATAAAAGATTTGCATATAATTTCTTTATCTTTCCAAAAAGTCTAGGATCACCTTTATTGTATGTCGGGATCTCTGTTTATGACTGAAACAAGTGACTGTTGTACTGCTATCCAGAAACTACATGTGTAGGTTGATTTCTTTAACTTTCTTTTGTTGGTTAAACATGTTAAGTTGACATTGATTGATGAATACTTGCCATGGATACACTCAAGTAATTTGGGTGGCATACTTGATGAGCTTTCCATCTCCTATGTTATGCTTGAGTGATGATTAAGTTAAATAGCTCTAGGTGCTTATGTTAGTTTGGTATACTTTTATGAATGCTTTGCGTGTTGCACTTCCATGCATTCATATATATGCATTGTTGCACCTTATTTAGGTATGCTAGATGTTCCACGTGAAGGATGTGATGTTGGAGCCAAACCCGAAGACGGTGTTTGGTGGACCTATCCTGAAGACGGGAGGACTAAGCAAGTACCAAGATGGGAGATACTTGCCAAGCGAGTGTCATCTAACAAACACTGACCAAGTGTCGGATCACAGGCAAGCCCTGGAGCATTCTAAGCCTCCTATGTTTTATAAATGTCAACTTGAAGTTCTCTATGTTTGATGCATTAAGTTATAGGAGTTGGATGGTACCACTTGATGCATATATCTTTCCTTGTCTAGAGATACATCTTGAATCCTATGTAGGTCCAGGATCGAACACATGCTTAGCTATGCTTAGTCTGGTAGAAGTCAGTTGGTTTCCTATCACCTACAAGATATAGGTGGATACTTGGTCACAGTTGGCTATATTTGCTATCATAGAAATAACCATGTGATGATGTTATAAATGGAGACCGGGCATAATCTTATATGTTGGTGGTGTTGTGACTTATAGTGATTCCGTCTGTGTCGATTAAGGACTATACCATTGTTGAAACTTCTATCGAGAGTGAACACATGCCTATCACTTAGCTAACCTGATAAGTCGTTCCGACCATGAAGCCAAGTAGCTCAACTCCGGCCAGACCCCAGTAAGTGAAAGTGTGCACACTGGTGGAAGTAAGGATGTGTAGGGAAGCGGATCAATAGACCGTGGACGAGCATGACCTGAGCGACCTGGTGTTGGGCATTCTTAACGTCATTACCAAAAGTAGACTTAGTTTTCTAATTCTGATAACGGCGCCAAAAATGCCAAACCTATCCCTCATGCCACTTAAGCCAAGTTGTCATCCCCAGCATGACATGAGAGACGCGGTATTGAAATATGCAACTGCTCTTCTAAATAAATAATAAATAAGATCTGCAAGCGCACAGATTAATACCGATGTAGCATTTTAACCGGGAAGTATTCCAGGTATCGTTATTTATATTTTTACCACTGGGAAGGGATTACTAACATCAATGTTGATTATGGAATGGAATATAGGAATGAGTATCAATCATTGCATGTATAAGTGAGAGCATTCATCTATCTCTTGCATACAGGGGTAAGTGTCACATAAAATATAGATAAAGTATGAATGGTGACAAAGATAATTAATCTGATCAGCTAGCCACATATAATAATGATAAGCACCTTAACAGATATTCTAGTAAGTCATTAGCATGGTATTAGGATGAACTACAACGATATTTCCTAAGTTATTCTTAACTATAAAGTCTAGCATATCATAGTTAGTGCAAGTACACTTGGCAATCATTGCGAGAAAGGACTACGCCCATGCATAGTGATATTATCAAGGAAGATGAGAAACATAGCAATCACTCCCCCGTAATAATGTTGCTCTGCCTGCCTTACACACGGGAGGGGGACTATATAAGAACCAACGAAGCTGTCACCATCGTGGACCACCCCACGATCTGGCATATAAGGTGCAATCGCAGATAAATATGGTCTTAGCACCACGCCTACACAATATTTATCATTTACCCATGGATCCGATGGATAAACGCTATACGATCCTAAACATTCGTGGTGATAGAGACAGGGTCCGATGAGAGGTCACCAGTTATTCTGGAAAGACCATTCCTGAACACCTCAGGAGCTGTCATCTACGCCAGCGCTGCGAAGATCAACTTCAACATCAAGGGGAGGAAGGAGACGTTTTCCTTCAAGAACAAGATTACACAAATCCCAGAGCAACCCCAACATGAACCAAGGAAGAGGACCAATAGGAGGAACAAGCAGAACAAGAACAACCAAGGATGGACCGAATTAGCTAAGATGGTCACTGCAGTTCAAGGAGGTCAAGACCGACGACCCAAGTCGCCGTTCCTAATCAAGAAGGACGACCCAGGTATGCCAAGCATTGAGTGCTCAATCAATGGATACTCCTTTCAGAAGGCGCTCTGCAACACTGGATCAGGCGTCAACATAATGGCCACAGTCACCTATCAGCTCTTGTACGGGACCATGCCCTTAAAACCAACATACACTCCGCTCCAGATGGCAGATCAGACATCCCGAAAGGTCGAAGGTATAGTAACCGATGTCCCTGTTAAAATTAACGATCATTTTGTCCATACAGACTTTCAGGTCATTGACATGGGAGACGACGAGTACGAGCCACCCATCATCCTAGGAAGACCGTTCCTAGGCACCGTCAAAGCAATCATCTACATTGGAACCGGAGAAGTCCATATGCATTTCCCCTCTGAGAAGGTACGCCGCTACTTTAATGACCCTAACTATATAGTTGAAGATTCTAAGCAGGTCAGGACAAGAAGAAGGCGACGTAACCATAACCAAAGGAGGCAAACCATCAAGGATGTATGAGCAGACTATGAAGGAGAGGTCATAAGGCCCGAGGATACACAACAGGAGACCGAAGCACCAATCTCGTGGCTTCTGGAGTCTTCTAGATGATAGAAATCGGTGAATACGTTATTATCTCTATGTAAACCCGACGTGTGGGCCTTTCCTCCGTATTTTCTGATAACCCCCTGCAGAAACAGACAAACACCAAAACTCGTGGAATTCTGTCAGATAAAACCCTAAGTCTAGGTGTTGGTTGCTTTTGGATCCTTTTCTTTATTTATTTGATAACTATATTTGGTACTTAAGGACCGTCAACATCTGGCATCGACCAAGGGCAGGCATGGCTTGAACAACCTGGTTACCATTGTATCCCTAAGGGTGTGGCGTTGATTAGACCCATGACTGCACTTGAGTTGTACAAAAGGGGATCTAAGGCTGCCTTCACGAGGTATGCTTGGGTTTGTGTTAGGAATAAATTTCTAGCTGGTTGAAATCGATTTGAATCACCATCTCTCTCGGATAGTGAGAAACTCGACTAGCTTCAGCACCATAGTAACTTGATTATGGAATATGATGGTTATGATGATTATATGGAAAACCAGATATGGTTACTATTGTGATGCTTATTAATCAAAGTGATTGCTCTAGAATAGGTGCAAAGTTAGTCATAATAAGCTTCACTAAACTTGATGCTAAAACTTGGATAAAAGATTGAATGTAAGGACTCATGATAGTAATGCTCTTTTTATAAAGTTCTGCTATCCAACCAGCTCCACTAAATAAGCCTTGCATATCCTTGAGAGTCTTTCTATTTCTCTCCTGTCGGGTAAGTCCAGCTGAGTACATTCGAGTACTCAGGGTTTATCCCATCATGTTGCAGGTGAAGTTCTTGCCTGTTGAAAATGGTGGCTGTCATGGAACCGTCCAAATTATAAGAGTACAAGTACAAAAATAATCACTAAAGAGATCAAATTGTCATACTTGAACCCATATAACTCCGGTAGTCCAATGAAATCATGAGGGATTTCAAACCAACTAACATACAAGCCAAGATCGTTGTGATTCAACATAACAAGTCACATGTTACATCCATTTCACAAGTAGTTCATCATACATCGGAGTTTAACCAAGTTATTATAACTCAAGTTCAAAAGTAGTGGAAGCAAAGTAGTTTAAAACTAACATCACCCTTATTTCAAATACATGCTAGTAGCAAGGTCAACTTCCAACAAAAGCATTAGAGACAAGATAACTCAGAAGGATCATGCCCATGATCTTACTCCTCCACTATGGCAGGAGTTATCTAATTCTTGTAGTAGCCATGATACATCACAACCTGCAACAAGTGCAAAATAAACCCTAAGTACGAGAATGTACTCAGCTAGACTTACCTGTCATAAACCAGAAATAAAGTGACACCAAGGAGTATGCAAGGCTGATATAAGTGGGCTAGCTTGACAATATTTTGCATAAAAGCTTAGTACAAATAAGTAATCATTGCTTGCTTAAGTAACAAGTTCATAATCATTAATCTGTCGTCTAGGTTAGCACCTGTTCTATAGCAACCACTTGATTAAGGAGCAAACATTAATAACCATATCAGGTATAATAAGACCATCAATATTATCATCATTTCTGAACCATCAAGTCATTTAGTGAATCTACAATGGCAATAAACCCATCAAGTTCTCACTAACCGGGAGAGACGGCGACTCAAATCGATTACTACCCAGCTGGGGAATTATTCCTAACACAAACCCATGATTTCCCCTGTCGGGGAGCATTGGGTCACCTTTGGTACAACTCAGGAACCAACTTTGCAGGCCCGATCAGCACAGCACTCTTAGGAATACCAAATCTACCAGGACGATCAGGACTTTTAAACACCTACCCTTGGGCTCATGCCATTGGCTCCCCTCCGAGGCGCACTTTATACTTGTCGGGGTCCCGACCTGAGTTGAGCTACTCGGCTATGCGGTCAGACACCCAGGTCCAGCCAGCTAAGTGATAGGCATGCATTTAACATGATTAGGCAAGGCTCTATGCCTCGGTCTTTAATCGACATAGACAGGGATAGATCCACACCCAAGACCTCCATGCCTTGTTGCTTCATTATCGTCATCCCGCCCGGTCTCATTTCAGATTATTAACACATAGTTCTTTTCTACGATAGCAAATATAGCCAATCGTAACCAGATAGATCCCTATATCTCGCAGGTGATAGGAAATCACCTGACTTCTACTAGTCTAAGCATGGCTAAGCATTTACTCGATCCTAAACCTAAATAGGATTCAAGGTATACTTTCTAGATAAGGATAGGATATATATGCAGCAAGTGTTTCCAACCAACTCCTATAACTTAATGCAACAATACATATAACATATATACTCAATTGATTTTAGAAATTAGGAGGCTTATAATGCTCTAGGGCTTGCCTAGGATCTGACACAGTCAGTTCAGTTAGCTTGCATTGTAACACCCCAGGTGTTAGGCCTGCATTTGGCATTTGCATTGCAGGAGCCTAAGCATCATTTGTTCACATATGAGCATGGAACATATAGAACACACTTTTGAAACATATGTGATGCACTAGTAAAACATATGAAACATGCTAGTGCAACATGTGAAACAGGTGTATGGAATGTGCTTGAAACATCTGCAACATCTCCTTGAAACATATGCAACATACCCTTGTTAATTATGTTTCAATGTGTGTATGTTAGATGCTCATACTTGGTAATGCAAGTGAGTGTTGATGTCACTACTTTCATGTGTCTCACATCACTCTCTATTTATAGTGACCCCTGAAAAAGTTTCGTGAAGTTTGGAATCAAAAAGTCACATGAAATGATAAGTTCCATTCCTATTAGAATTTGCACCATTAAGTGAATGGAATTATAGACCATCAACCAAACCTTGAAAACTTGCCCAAATTACTCTATATGAACTCTACAACAAATGTCATGAAGGGTTCCTGTTGAGCAAATGTCAAGAAAATGCCCTGATTGGCCTAAAACCCTAGTTTAGGCTTTATCGAGTTGCTACTTTGACCAAAGTGAAAGTTTAACTTCTGTACTAGTTATGAGGTTTGACCTTAAACAAAAGTTTTAGTTCATCTTGTGCACAACAAACTTTGTTTAATGGTCAAGAGTTAGTTTGGCCTCTAACCTAGTCAAATAGAGCTCACAAGATTGAATCAGCTGTTGTTTTTCAAAGCCAGAAAATATTCTAAGTCCTAGAATTGGAAGCAATAAGTTGACTTGTTTGGTAATCTTTATCTCCCTAACCATGCTGAAATAGTCCATGGCCCTTTAATAAAAGTTGTAGATTGAATTGTGTACAACAAACTTTATTCCTGGAGCATACCCTAGTTCAGCTTGGAAATGAGTCTAACTAGAGCTCGAAGTTCGAATCTACTGTTGTTTTAGGCTTCAAAATAATTCTGTCTGGAAATCAATGTCATTAGGTTGGCAAACCATGTTCTCGAGTTTTTGTTAAACAACTTTAGTTGGTCCAAATACAAAAGTTGGAAATTATGTTATGGAGGAGAGCATGTAAGAAGATGACACTTATTTGACTCTGTTTGGCCCATCAATTTGGAGTAATTGTTAATGGCTGATGACACATTGACAATACCGTCTTGACATGTCATTATCTCCTAATCTACAGCTCTAATGACCATGGGTCCTCAATCAAATTTGTAGAGCATCGAGTGGGCTCCAACTTTGCTTCTTGGCCCATGTCCAGATTCAGCCCAGAAATGGCCCAAAATTGGCTCCCACGTCGGTCACTTGGTTGCCCACCACCGGTTCAGAAGATTGCCTCAGAGGGTGCCGCATGTCCGGTGCGTGTCCACCATGCACGAGTTGGGTGTCCACCATGGCCAACGCGTGCCCCTGCGCCTCGCTCAATGTGGGGAGCACCAGGATGCTCACCTGAGCTCCACTCTGAGTTCCTCCCCATCCTCCTTCACTTCCTTTCACTCTCCCTCTCACGTTGCTGCTACTCGTGGTCACATCAGCCATGGCCGAGCGGAGCTTCGGCCGCCACTGCCACTCCCCACACTCCAAGCACTGCAGCCTCAGCTACGTGCACCACTAACTCCGCCACCCTCTCCATGCACTCACGCTAGCCCTTGCTTCGCCCACAATGCGCACATGCGCAGTGCCGCCACCATGACCGCCAGCCAAGCTTTGAGTTGCCACTGCGATTTCCTTGCCTCTGGTCTCCATCCGCCCAAACAAACCATAGAATCACCTCCCACACCTCACGCCGCACCTTCTGCGCCCCTCGCCTGAGGCCACTCGTCGCCAGAGAACTACCATCGTCTGTCGTCGTCGTCCCGTGCCGCCGGCGCTCGTGGCCAACACGCCATAGGTGGTCTCCGGGGGAACTACCACCTTCCTTGGGTGCGCACAGGGCAGGGGTGCCCCGGGCCTGCTGCTGCCACCGGCAACCGTCTCGCCGCTAGGATGGCCGGCCGGAGCCCGCCTCCCCTGCTCCTGGTGTTCCTATGAAGAAAAGGGGGGAGAAAACCGGTCTTGCTCCCTCACTCTATGACTGACGGGCCCAACTATGTAGCGGGTCCCACATGTCAGCGCAATATTAGCAAGGAGGGGTACCTGTTGGGGTGCATCTAGCATTAAGTTATGGTTTGAGTTATTCTAGATTTGAATTTCAGATTTCTTGTTAAATCTTCTAAAATCCATATCTCATGCTACGAAAGTCCAAAAATGGCAATTGTGGATTTTTTGGAAACCTTAAGAAAAGATCTATGCAGTAGACTCATAATATGTTATATTTTTGTAGAAGTTTTCTGGTGTTTTTATGTAACCTTGAAAAGTACTCCAAAAATACTTATAAACTTGACCAGAGCCATATCTTGAGTTTTAGGACTCCAAAAATAGTGATTCTTGTTTTGTTAATTTTATGATGACATGTACTTGCTAGGAAAAATATTAAACATACTAGTTGTTCACTGTTTTCTTAAGGTTTTGATTTGACCTTAATAAATAAGGGAATCTACATTATATTGCTTGTCATTTTTATATATTGAGTTGTGGTGGTCCAATTTAGGTGAAATTTTTATGGTAGTCTCCTGATGTTATATAGGGACTGTGGTTAAAATTTCATGAGCTTTGGTTGCTGGATGAGGGAGATGTAGGTTTAACTTGCTCTCACATGATTTATTGAAAAAGCCATTTGTCTTTTTCATAAAGGTTGATACACAAGTCCAAATGGCTTGAAATTGGGATAGTAGACTATTGGCAGCATATGTAGGCCATTGTAATTTTGGTAGAAATTATTGTGCACCTTTGATATGTGTTCATAATTCCACCTAATTGTCTAAATAAATTAAGAAAATGCATTAAAAAAATTTATTTAGGAATGGGCAATATGTTTTTTGGTGTTCATTAGTCATGTGTTACATGTTGGTAAAGTTAGTTTTATCTAATTATATGTTTGCAACATATGTTAATAATTATTTCTTGCGATTATTAGCTCTAGATAGTTCTGGAGGCAATGTAGATTACCCCATGTTAATGATGTTTTCTGAGCATATTGTCTATAGCAAAGTTGTATATAATTTATGTATCTAGCTTGTATTGAAATTTAGTGGTATTTGGCCAAGTAGTTTTTGAGTTATAGATGTTTAAAATCAGGTCCCAGATTTGGTTGCTCTCTGTTTGGAGCAGATCAGATTCTGTAGTTTTATCTTTTCGATCTATTAAACTTGGGAATCAGGCTTAGTTGATATTAAATGAATTGTATAAAATTTCATAAGCTTTCCATAATGTCTTGTTGCACATCATTTGGATTTATGGATCTCCAGTTATGATTAATTTTCTCAGCTACTGTTCTGATGTCCAGAAAGTGGCAGATTCTAGTTTTAGTGCTTTGATTAACTTTGCCATGCTAGTGTGTTGAAGTGTGACTCATATCTTTGATGGTACTTGGGTTAGTACCCTGTGATCTTATGAGACTTGTGTCTTGATTGATGTGCTTGCCGTCTTCTATGTTATGCCTTAATGGGGATTAAGTTAATTAGCTCTAGGGGCTTATGTGAACTTTGGTATGCTTGCTTGATTACTTTGTTTATTGCATTTCTATGTATTCATACATATGCATTGTTGCACCTCATTTAGGTACGCTAGCTGAAACACGTGAAGGACCTGATGTGGAGCCAAACACGAAGATGGAGTTTGGTGGATCCATCCCGAACATGGAAGGATCAGACAAGTGCGAGATTGGGAGATGCTCTAGTACAGGTTCTAATATAGATGACAGGTTAATGATAATTAACTTGATGCTTAAGCATTAATGATTACTTATTCATATTAAGCTTTTACGTAAAATGTTGTCAAGCTAGCCCACTTCATATCAACCTTGCATGATCCTTGGTGTCACTTTATTTCTGGTTTCTGACGGGTAAGTCTAGCTAAGTACCTTCTCATACTCAGGGTTTTATCCCCAGTTGTTGCAGGTTGCGATGTATCATGGCGACTGCAAGAGTTGGTTGGCTCCTGCCTTAGTGGCGGAGTGCAATCATGGGCATAATGCTTCTTATTTATCTTGTCTCTAATGCTTTTGTTGAAAGTCGACCTTGGTACTGGCATGTATTTGAAATAAGATTAATGTTAGTTCCAAATTACTTTGCTTCCGCTACTTTACAATGTAAGTTGTAATAACTATATTGAACTCCAATGTATATTGAACTAGGTGAATTCCCCACGCGTTGCTGCGGGAATGCAAGAGTAATTTGAATTGCGTTAGGAGAAATAGGATGTAGAAGGAATCTTGTTGGTGTATAATACATAAGTATATATGCGATATAAGCAGAGAACAGATTTAGTTTTTTTGTTAAAGGTGTAACTAAAGACAACAAAAACCATATCAAAGAAAACACGGTCACTAACCTATAGGATCAACCAGTACGGGAGACTAATCTCATCCACCCTCACCCCTCACCCCTACTATACCTGAGGGTCATCCCCCCTCCCAAAAGTTCTAGGAGTTTTCCTTCACAAAATCATGCATGTTTCGGAGGACCACATATAATCCATGTGATATGTAGTTTTGCTAGGTTTTTGCTTAGAAATAGACTTTTGCTTAGAAACAGTTATCAAAGAAAACACGGTCACTAACCTATAGGATCGGCCAGTACGGGAGGCTAATCTCATCCACCAGAACCCCTCACCCCTACTATACCTGAGGGTCATCCCTTCTCCCAAAAGTTCTAGGAGTTTTCCTTCACAAAATCATGCATGTTTCGGAGGACCACATGTAATTCATGTGATATGTAGTTTTGCTAGGTTTTTCTTAGAAACGGGCTTTTGCTTAGAAACGGTTATCAAAGAAAACACGGTCACTAACCTATAGGATCGGCCAATACGGGAGGCTAACCTCATCCACCCTCACCCCTCACCCCTACTATACCTGAGGGCCATCCCCCCTCCCAAAAGTTTTAGGAGTTTTCCTTCACAAAATCATGCATGTTTCGGAGGACCACATGTAATCCATGTGATATGCAGTTTTGCTAGGTTTTTGCTTAGAAACGACAGTTTTGCTAGGTTTTTCTTAGGAACGACCGTTTAAATGTTTGCAAAAAAGTTATCGAAATATATCCATGTGGGGTCTTGTTTTGAAGAGTTTATTGCGAGGAACACCATGGTGCAATTGAATTTTAATTACGATACTTGGTTTAGGTGCTACGACTTTTTTTCTATTTCAAAAGAAATAGCTAGTGGAAGATAAATGAGGCTTAGTGGGCGGATGACATCATTTTGGTAATGTGGCCCAATGAGAAGCCAGAGAAATAGGTTAGTGGGTCTTTGCTTTATAGGAGGTATAGATTACTTGTGAAATGGATGTAACATGTGACTTGTTATGTTGAATCACTACGATCTTGGCTTGTATGTTGGTTGGTATGAAATCCCTCGTGATTTCATTGAACTACCGGAGTTATATGGGTTCAAGTGTGAGAATTTGATCACTTCGATGATTATTTTTGTACTTGTGCTCTTATAATTTGGACGGTTCCATGACATGCATCGTCTTGGTGAACATCTCCACTTTAGACATGCACTCTAGGGTCCTTCCATCTTCGGGATGGATCCATCAAATACCATCTCATCCTTCACATGGTGCATCTAGCGTACCTATATGAGATGCAACATACAAGTGCATGAACACATGGGAGTGCAATGGACAAAGCATCAAAGACATGAATCACACTTAGCGACATGCAAGGCAAGGCTAAGTGAAGCAAACATTAAAACTAGAATCTACCAAATTCTGTTCACACAAGCAACAGCTGAGTAATTAAATTATTACTAGAGTTCTATAAATCCAAATGACATGCAACAAGACACTCTGGAAAGCTTATGAAATTACCTACATTTCATCTTTAAACATCACAGCATAATTCACAAGTTAAACAATTCTAAATTACATATTTACAGAATCTGGTCCTGACAAGACAAAGAGCAACCAATTCTGTGACCCAAATTTCAGCAGTTGTAACTCCTAAACCACTTGGTCAAATGCTACCAAATTTTAACAGCAACTATATACATGAATTTTCTACAACTTTTGTATTCACAAGTTTCCTAGTAAACCACATTTACATGGTGTAACTTACAAAGTTCCCAGAACTGTCCGGAAACCACATTTGCAACAAAATAAATATTAACTTATGTTGCAAACATATAATTGGACAAAAACAAATTTACCAACATGTCAAACATAACTAATGAACACCAGAAAATATAGTGTCCACCACCAAATAAATTCTTTTAACACATTTCTTAATTTATTTGGATAATAAGGAGAATTCAAGAACACATACCAAAAGTACACAGTAAATTCTACAAAAATTACAGTAGCTTATATATGCTCACAATAGTCGACTGAACAAATTTCATGTCATTTGAATAAACATAGCAGCCTATATGAAAAAGACAAATTGCTATTGCAAGAAATCATGTGAGAGCAAGATAAATCTATGACTCACTCATACTGCATCCAATATTCATGAAATTTTTATCACACATCAAACATCACATGAGTAGCATGTCACAAAAATTTCACTTCATTTGGAGCCCTATAACTGTAGTTATGAAAATGACAAATACAACTAGCATTGAAAACCAAGCCGCATAAATCTATTTTTACAGCTAAAAAATTAAACTAAAATATGCCATATTATAGATCCACTACATAGAAAATTTCACAAGGATTTCAAAAAGTCCTCATTTGCTATTTTTGGATTTTTCTACAATTTACTATGATTTTCCAGAGTTTCAACCCTAAAATGTATATAAAGAAAAAGGAAAAACAAAAACTGTACTATGCGGCACTATTCCTCTGAGTCACGACTTTTGTAGTTAGGCCCCTGAAAGAATCTTTAATTAAACCAAGCAAACAAATCCTTCTTGTACTATTTATATGAGTCCAAGACTTTACACTTCACTCCTTGCCTTTCTTTGAATTTATGCCCGCGGTCCTTCCCTTCTTCCTCACGTAGAGCCGAACAGGGGAGGTCAGGCTCCGGCCTTAGGGCGGCTCACCAGTGGTGAGGAAGGGGCGCTACGGTGCCGCAAGACCAGTGCACAGTCATGGGGCTCATGCCCAGATGAGGATGACCCACAGTCGGCCTGGCGCGGATGGGCACACGTGCGTGTTTGTGCGACAGCGGCGGCGATGGGTAGCCAACGTGGCTAGGGTTGGTGAGCGCGTGGCGCATGGAGCGGAGGGCATCGTGGCTATGCACTACAGGTGAGGAAAAGGGCAGAGCAGGGCCTAAAGCAGCAGCGGTGCTCCTACGCGGGAGCCGGCCATGGCTATGCGCGGCGAGGCGAGCACAGGGAGGAGTGGAAGAGCGAGGTAGAGGGCGAGCAAGTGAGAAGGGAGCATCTGGGCCTCACCTCGTTGACTCAGGAGTGTGGACACGCAGAGGGGCATGGTGTAGAGGATGGCAGCGGGTGGCCGCGTGTCATCCATGGTGGGGCCGCGAGCAGTGCATGGTGGCCACATCGGCATTTCATCGAACAGGTGGCGGGTGACGGGATAGGCAACTTGGTCTCTAGTTTTGGGCCATTGACGAGCCGAATCTCATCATGGGCTCTTAATCAAGTCTATTGACCACGTGATGCTCTACAAGATTTCATATGGGGTCATGATATTAGAGCACTAGATTAACCTCTAATTAACCTCCAAGATGGCCATGTCAGTGTATTGACGGTGATTAAGACTTGCCCTGTTGGAACTCAAATTACTCATTCAAAACATGGTCAAACTTAATCCAACTTCTTTCTAAACCTTCTCCATATAATTTTCTCCAACTTTTACTTTTGGATCAAAACAAATTGCTTAGCAAAAACTTGAGAATGCGACGTGCCAACCGCAATTGTCCTGATTCCAGACATAGAAAAATTCCAAGTCCTGAAAACAGCATTTTCATCCCTCTTGAGTCCACTGTTTGATGCACATATAGGTTGATTCATGACTTGGTCCAAAAATAACATTTGTTGTACACATCATAATCTTTGACTTTGCTTAAAAGTCAAACCTCATATCTTGAATATAATCTATAGTTCCATATCGATCAAAGCAGCATCACGATAAAACTTAAAACTAGGGTTTTAGGCCAATTGGGGTATTTTCTTGGCATTTACTCAACATGAACCTTTCATGACTTTTGTTGTAGAGTTCATCTAGAGTCATTTGGGCAAGGCTGCAAACTGTGGTTGATGACCTATATCTCCATCACATAATGGTGCAATTCAAGCACTCAGTAAAGCCATTCCAACAAGGATATAACTTATCATTTCATGTGACTTCTTGATTCCAAACTTTATGAAACTTTTCCAGTGATCACTATAGATAGAGATGGATGTGAGACACTTGAAAGAAACACCTTCAACACTCACTTGCATTATCAAGCATGATCATCAAGCATACACGCATTGAAACACAGAATAACAAGGTTATGTTGCATTTGTTTCAAAGTGATGTTCCAGATGTTTCAAAGCACATTCCATATATGCATGTTTCACATGTTGCACTAGTATGTTTCATATGTTTCACTAGTACATTATATATGTTTCATGCTCATATATGGATGAATGATGCTTAGGCTCATGCAATGCAAGTGTCAAGATGCAAGCCTAACACCTAGGGTGTTACAGTGGCTAACTGCTAGTGGGCTCGGTGACTATATATAGTGTTCTCATCTATATACTTTTGTCAAAGGATGTCACTTATGCTAGCAATGTATTTGGAACTTATATTATTGTAATCATTTGAAAGCTATGTTGTTTCACTAATCAGTTTTGAAACCAAACTTGTACTTGTGAAACCATTTGTAATATTATTTTCATTGCAACTCCATGTATGTGATGTGTATTTGCTTAATCATGCGATCTTGGTTGTGAAGTTGATTTATCGAGGTCCTTCGTGACACTCGGCGGACTACTGGGTTTATATAAGTGAAAGTATGTGTGTGTCGACGTGTTAAACAGGGACCGTCGTGCTTAAACTTGTATAAATTGGGCGGTTCTGTCACACTCTTCTCCTATCTTGTTCATTCTTTTGGTGCATCTGTCGGTCCCGGGGATGGAGACCTTGATGGTTGCACCTCTAGTGATGGTGACTCTGATGATATCATCTTTTCTTTCCACACCTGCTTGGTCTGTGGACTTGACTTTGGCGAAGTAGGTTCATCCTTCACAAGTTCCTTATCTTCTTCCCAACTATTCTTTGGGAGTTGCTTCTCTTTGCATCGGGATGATTTATGTCTCCTCCTAGAGTGGGTCTTCTTTGGCTACTCATAAGTGGTATAACTATTGAAATAGCAGCATACCGTTTTTCCAAGGAATTGGAAGTGAACTTGTCCGGATCCGGCATAGATGATTGCGTTGATGGTGTTGAGGAATGGTCTTCCAAGGATAATGGGTGTATCATCGTCTTCTACTCCCATGTCCAGAACCATGAAGTCGACAGGGGCATATTGATCATGTATTCTCACTATGACATCTTTCGCTATTCCCACCAAAAATCATATTTATTGGTCCGCCATCTGCAATTGCATGTATGTAGGGAACAAAGGCTCATCACCAAATAAATATTCATATGTTACCTTAGACATTATGTTGACACCTAACCCAATGTTGTAGAACGTCTTGTGGAAAATTCTTTGTCCAATGGTACACTCGATCATGGGTATGCCTGGATCATCCTTCTTAGCAACGAATGGTGAAGTAAGGAAGTCATCATACTCTAATCAAAGTGTGTTGATCATGTTTACTGATTCTTCTTGTGGTTGTTGTTGACGGTAATTAACTATCATTTTAAACTGTCAACATAAGAGGAATAAAAGATGAAAAAGATCACCACAGTAGGTTTAGAGGTTTAAACTAACAAATTCCACGAGTTTTGGTGATTCTGTGTTTTTCAGGGGTTAAGCTGCATAATACAGAATTGATCCTCCTTCCAAAGGAAGAAACCAAAGCAATTGGCCTAATCTCCACGTCACAGATGCGGATAGGGATTCTAGAAGACCTAAACCGACTCCACGAGGCGACACGAGCCAACCCGCCGCTAGGTGGGGCCGACCGGCCCTAGGGATAGGCCGACCGGCCCTCCTCTGCGCCGCCTCGGCTCCTTCTCTTGCAAGCTACCTATACCGCCTCTAAGGATGCATCTAAACCCCACGCCAAGGTCAGTTTGATCCAAGGGTTGTGGTTCCACGCCTTAGGCTATATAAATAGCCCCTAGGATCTCCTTTTAAGGAATCAGTTGAAGAATTAGATCATCTCTTCCTCATTTGTGAAGGCAAGGCCAGAAGTTAGGGTTACCAGAGAGAAAGAGAGTTAGAGTTCTAGTTCAAGTTTAGAGTTTAGTCTAGATTGATTCAAGTAGAGGCAAGCAACTGCTTGGGAACAGGATCATTCATCGGAGACTTGGTAATTTCATTGTAATCATCATTCGACATTATGCTACTTAAAAATATTTCTATATTTCAACTTTATTCTATTCTTGAGATTGTTCTTGTTCTACATCTTGATATGAATATGATTAGTAGAGATTTAATGAATATGTTCATAGAAAGCTTGATCCAATTCTGGATAGGATTGAGTGGCTGGCATATTGTAGGCATGGTGCTTAGATTATGCTTGTCTGCGAATACACTCCATGCTCTGGGCCATGTGATAGATCGCGGGTGTGACATTCCTGTTGAGTCCTTTGTAGTCTACTCCTCGAGTATAGAACTTAGTAGAACACGGTTACAGGGAAGAGATCATTACTCTGTTCTTAACTTTTCTCTCAGTAATGATCCTTATTCATAGATGACATGTTGATTATATCATAGATGATTGTGTATAGCTAGATTGATTAATAGACTGATTGAATAAGAAATTCTTATGATTTACATCTCTAAATTAATCTCCATGACTACTTGACTTGAATAATGTTAACTCCCTCTTGTCTCTAGAATACCCATGATTATCATTTACCATTTATCTTATTTGTCTTACCCCTTTCATGACAAGTGATTAGTTGTTTTGATATTTATTATTGAGCAAGTGCAAATGATTATCTCTACTGCCATTGTAACTATTTATATAGTCCTTTGTAAAATTATAAATAACGATACTTAGGAAAACCTAGGTGAAATGCTACAATGGGTGTATTTATCTATGCGCTTGCGGATATATACTATAATATCTTTATTTAGTTAAATGGCATAAGTATAATATAACCACACTCTTGGTGTCATGTTGGGGATGACAACCTAACACGAGTGACGTTAAGAAGTGTCAACGAGCATTTCTGGCCCGTTGCCGGGGAGATGGAAAACTTCACTTTCCGACACGGGATGTCATAGGGATTTAATTTTCAAGGGAATTACCTTTATGGCAATAAGAGATTAATCAATACCACTTACTCATAATAAAAATCACAACTAGTACCTCTATCTTGACAGGCTTACCCTTGTTTCGTCTTTGTTCATATCTTATGTAGGGTAATACAGGTTCGGTTGTGACTTATCAATTTCTAATCCAAGAGTCAACCAAATCTAGAGGAAGATCAATACCAGTAGTGAAGCTATGGCTAATAAGACTTTACTTGAATGTTCAGCTCCAAGTGTAAGGAACATTCGTACTGGACCAACACTCCAGACGGACAACCTTGAATTCGAGCTTAAGCCAAGTCTAATCAACCTAGTGCAAGCTACTACATTTGGTGGAAAGGAAGAAGAAGATGCCACTAAACATCTGCAGAATTTTTCTGGAGATTGGAAGCACCATCATCATCAAGGATGTCGCCCAAGACATCATACTCCTTCGTCTCTTTCTATTTTCACTAGAAGGGAGAGCGAAACAGTGGTTCTACACCAACAAAGAAGACATCAACACATGAGATAGATGTTCAAAGGCCTTTTTGTCAAAGTTTTTCCCTATAGGCAAAACTCATGCCTTAAGAGGAAAGATTTACAATTTTCAGCAGCAAAAAGGAGAAACCATTTCAGAGGCATGGGAACATTTTCAAGAGAACATCTTGGAATGCCCACACCATGGAATGGAAGATTGGTTACTCATGCACAGAGTCTACTATGGATTAACCCAAAGATCGCGTGAGCAACTAGATGCTACTGCTGGAGGTTCATTCATGTCACTCACTCTTGGAAAAGCAGAATATCTGATGGAGAAGATAGCAAAGAACCAGAGTTGGAAACAAGACAACACTCAACGTTGTCGCCAAATTGAAGAAGTTTTAGAAGAAGTGTGTGCACTATCAACAAAGATGGATACACTGTTAAACTGGCTTGACCAAAGAACCAATTTCAAGAAAGATCGTCAAGCAATTCAAGATGCATTTGATGCTCAGACCAGATGTGAAGAGTACCTAGGAATGGAAATTCCAGAGAATCAAGAACATGCAAACATCATCAACAACTCTTCCACACTGCAAAAGCAAAGGTGGAATCAAAAGCAATAGACTACATATCGAGCTAAGTACTCAGGCAATTTTAATAATTCTTCTAATTTTAAGCAACCCCCTCTACGAAATTTAATTTTGGAACAAGATAGAATTAATGATACTATTGTTAAGAAACTTGCTTCTAATGATAAAATTCTAGAGGATATAAATACTAAAATAGATGACTTTTCTTCTACTATAAAAGACCAACTTGATCATAATAAAAAGGTAGAAACTCAATTATCACGGTTAGCTGCTTCTTTTGCCAATAACAATGAGCAGGTCAAAGGTATAACCACCAGACATGGTAAAACCACTAAAGACCCACCTTATCCAAAAGGGGCACAGAGAAAACCAGTACCAGTGATACCCACAGTGACAAAAGAAAAGGATGATGAAGTAGAAGAAGTTCAACCAGAAGTGTAAGATTTCCAAGACACCAATATCTTACCCTTCCCATGCAGAGATCGAAAACTCAAGATGGATGCACAGTTCAGTAAGTTTGTTGAGATTATTCAAAAATTATATATCAATGTCCCTTTGTTAGATGCATTGTAGGTTCCCACCTATGCAAACTATGTTCGAGACATCCTCAACAATAAAAGATCACTGCCTACCACTGAAGTGATCAAGCTGACAGAAGAGTGTAGTGCGGCCGTCCTCAACACATCAATCAAGAAGAAGGATCCAGGATGCCCCACTATCGACTATGCAATTGGAGATCAACAGTTTGACAATGTGTTGTGCGACCTTGGAGCAAGTGTCAGTGTGATGCCCAAGGTGATCTTCGATAAACTTCCACATGCAAAGCTCGATCCAACCTTGATGTGCCTGCAGCTAGCGGACCACTCACTCCGTTACCCTATGGAAATCACCGAGAATATTCCAGTCAAGATTAGAAAATTCTTCATACCAGTTGACTTTGTGGTTCTGGACATGCAACCTGACTCAAGAGTGCCACTCATTCTTGGGAGACCCTTTTTGAGTACCGCAAATGCCCACATCGACGTCGGAATTGGAGAAGTCAAATTCAACATTGATGGACGAGAAGAGTGTTTTCCATTCAGACCAAGACCTGAGTTAAGCTCCACTGCGAAGATGATAGATGAAGAAGTCACACAGTCACCACTCATAGGGATGACTATGACCCCCAAAGAATAAATCCAGCTGGAGTAGTCCGATTCGGTGGACTTAAAAATCCTGAACCATCACTGGGAGGTAACTCGGTATTTATCTGCATTTAATTTTTGCATAGCATATTTACTTATTCATGCATAGGAAAAATAATAATAATAATCAATCTCATGGCATAATTATTAAAGCCCCATATAATTAATATTTACCGAGCGTGAAAACCTCTGGTAAATAATAATCACTGTGGTGGCAAAAAAATAAAAATACATCATTAGAATTCTAATTCTTCATAGTTTCATAAAAGTAATTTTTCTTTGCATACTTGTGTGATTATACAGTACAAATACGGGAGACATACAGACCCATAGGACCCACCTCAATCACCTCACTTCACATCACTTCACTCCACCACCTTCACTCTCCTCCATTCTTTTTCAACCACCACAGCACATGGAGCATCGGCAGGTGAAGGCATCTCTTAATAACGAAGCAAGGAAGTTAGAGAAGGAAGGGATGGATGAGTGGGCCCCACATGGGGCCGGCCGGCCTCCCTCTCTCGTGCCTATAAAAAGGCTGCTTCTCCATCTACTCCACACACTGCAAAACACTCAGAAAACATACCCCCAACTCGAAATTTCAAAATCCAAGTACGGTTTGAGAATTCTTAGTTTTTGAGTAGATTCTGGAAATTCTTGAGTGGAGAGAAGTATTCTGAAATTTTTAGAGCCACATTGATATAAGAATCATAAGATAGAAGTGCTAGAAGTTGTTTAGAAAATCATTTAGTAGGAGAAGTGTTGCTCGAATAATCTAAGTACTAGGAGAAGTCAAGATATAAAATTTCCAACTTGAACGACTAACTTCTGGACAACTGACTTTCGGATCACTGACTCCTAACTATTTATTTATTCTAACCCCTCATTATTTCCACCAGTTGTGTTTATGTTTCTGTCTGTGTAATAGGATGAGTGGACTCAAGAAAACACTTAGGAGTGCGGCTGGAGCATTCTCTTTTCGTAAGAGAACCTGCTCCCAGACCGGATCATCATCACGGGCTGGTTTTGACTTAGACATGTCATCCGTGCCCCAGTCCTCATCCGCTAGCCATCCAGAACACCACATACTCCTTCAAGAGCATCATATAAAGCTTCGCACCACCTACGAGAAGGATCTAATGAGATTGTACAAAGATCGTGAGTTCGAGCATAACCCAACCTTTGACCCCTACTTCTTACAAAAAACAGGTATGGATGCGGAATTCGATCTTATTTTTTTGCAATATTGGATGGGATAATAATTGGAGTATTTCGGAGGATGGATGCAAATTACTTACTTTAGAATTCCTCTGCACTCTATCTTTCACCAAGACTTATGTTTCCTTTAGGCTGTTTAACGAACAATATGAATTTACTTGGAAAGAATTCAGCCTCAGACTAGGATTCTCTGATGCTTGCGGAGTAGAAATAGATGAACTTTTGAGCAATTTTCATAGAGAGCAATTTTGGAAAGATATTTTGGGCAAAGACTACTATTCCGACCCATGCACGAATGATATTCACAATCCCACTTTGAGAATTATGCATAAATGGTTAGGGATCACTTTCTTTCCTAGGAGGTAAGGTCGCATAGTTAGGATCGAGGAGATGAAATTAATGTATGCTATGATCAAGAAACGTAAAATATCTCCTATTAGACTCATGGTAACATTCTAGGCTATCCTTCACACTTTGCGAGGCCCTATCACCATCACTTCTTGGATTACACGTCTTGCCGGAAACCTGAATTTGTTAGGGAATGCTAGTATTACCTACATCTCCACACCCCGCCGATCTCTTGACATTTACTTTTTCAGTCAAGCACATCTGTTGAAACAAAAGGGCAATAGAATCTTTGTAACATACAAGGGATTTGTAAATGAATATGAACTGCCGAACAGACCACTTGGTCTATATTCCGTGGAGACATTTTTGCTTGATTTGCAGAGACCGACCAGGGAGTTGGAAGAAGTCCGCCAGAATAACAAGAAACACTGTGCCTAGGTACACAGGGGAAGATGGTGCACCCCCTGCACCAACTTTCACTCACTATCAAGGATTTGACCAACTAGGACCATCTGAACCGAGACACTGGGCATGGGATGATCAAACTTCCTATGATCCACCCACGCCAGAAGAAAATTGGGGCAAGGTAATTTTTCTAGAGAGGACGCATGTCTTTTTCTGCGAGGGGAGTCCATGATGCAGCACCTACACCACCACAGTATCTCATATCATGCCTCTCATGGCTACCCCGGGTACGAACCGAAGCAATACCCGCCTCATCCTTAGCTTCAGCTGTACCACCAGCCAGACTTCAAGAACTTTGATACCTGTCTTACTCATCTTGAGACGGGGCAACAAGGTATCATAAACACGCTATATCAGCATACACAGTGGCAGGAGAGCACGAGCAACACGCTTGGGGAGATGCGTGAACAAGGGACACAGACATATGAAGGCCTCCTCTACTTCTTCGAGCAAATGGGTATCGATTACCCGCCACTAGCACCACCCCAGTGACCGAAGTTGAGCCAGCTTGGGGGAGGACCCCCTTAGACAGTAAGTTTTTCTTACCTGTATTATTATTAGTGTTAATATTAGTATTACTAATATATCTAAAAAATGGGGAATATGATAAAAAAATACAAAAATATATATTAATATGTTTAGATTATTTTTCTTTGCGAGCCTTTTGAAATAAAAATAGAGTGTGTATGAACTTGTTTTTGTGTCGAATAAAAAACTTGAACTATCATAAATAGTTGCTTCATTTGTAATTCTTCTAAAGTACCTAGCTTCATTTAACAATTATTCCTCTATTCCAAAAATATTCATTGCCAAATCTTTAAACCTGTGGAGGAATATACTTGATCCAAAGCTTAGGTAGTTGGGAGATAAGAAGTGAAAGAGTTTTGAGCTGCCATTTATCTTGTTCTAAGTTTCAATGAAGTCCTGAAGAGTTCACTTTTGAAAAAAATTTAAATGCACATGATGAGTCTTTGTATGACAGAGAGATTAAATTCCTACCACAGCCATACATGCTAGGATAGAAAACTAGCACTTATTTTATTGCTACTTGTATTTACATTGAGTACTGTCAAACTTTGTTGACCTTTAGAGACCTATCATACTCTTAAAATCAAGATCACGTACACTCCACTTCAATTTGCTGCTTCTACACTAGAAGTACGCAACAACATGCCTTTCCATTTAGAACCACCATAAAAATGTTTTACTGTTACACTGGGAGTGAACAACAAAAACATGCCTTGTAGGATTTTTCCACCTATTCATACATTTCATAGCCTCAGTTATTATTGCTCCAAATGTTTATTATTATTATCTCTCAATTGTTTCATGATAGACAAGAAGTCTGAGCTACGTAAAAAAAATAATATATAGAGAGTAAAACATGGACAAGTGTCCTACCAAAACAATGGGTGCTAGACACTCGCCTCTCTAATAATAATAATAATAATAATAATAATAATAATAATAATAATAATATATTTATGCATAGCCAAGACTTTCTTTGTCTAAGTTCTTAAGTTTTAAGAGAGATCAATCTTTCTAAAGGAGCAAGGTAGAATTAGGATTCATTATTACTTCCACCATATATTTAACCTATTCCTTGTATCCACACACATGCACATCTTGATTTGATTGTATGACTAGTTTCTCTAGATCCATTGTTTGACTTTACAATATATGTTTTGCAAGTATGTATGAGTGATCTCACCCATAAACTCCATATACGCTTCTTAGTCATACGGTGAGAGAGAAGGCACAATGATATTCTGCCTTATTCCAAAATACCTTGAGAGAAGGCAAAACACCATCGTTGCCTTGGTAAGGAATTCCAATGTCACATATTGAGAGATTTGTAAGTGTCATACAATATAGACTCTGAGTTTTATTATGAAAATATAATTAAAAACTTCAGGATGGAAATAGAGATGAAGAATTTGAGACATAGTGCTTGACTTGATTACTTCTGTTTTCTGATTATCCAAAGCTCAAGTGAAAGTTAAAACCCCATGGCTAAGGAACTAGAGCAAATTTTCAAAATCTTTTTGAGGATAATTCTTTTTTGATGGCTTGTGTATTTTTGAAGGATGATAATTTGAAGTAACTTAGTTATCTCTAGATTTAGTTTTGCTAAGGGACTAGCAAAAGTTTAGCATGGGGGAGTTGTTGACGGTAATTAACTATCATTTTAAACCGTCAACATAAGAGGAAGAGGAATAAATGATAAAAAGGATCACCATAGTAGGTTTAGAGGTTTAAACTAACAAATTCCACGAGTTTTGGTGATTATGTGTTTTTCAGGGGCTAAGCTGCATAATACAGAATTGACCCTCCTTCCAACGGAAGAAACCAAAGCAATCGGCCTAATCTCAACGTCATGGATGCGGATAGGGATTCTAGAAGACCTAAACCGACTCCACGAGGTGACACGAGCCAACCCGCCACCAGGTGGGACCGATCGGCCCTAGGGCTAGGCTGACTAGCCCTCCCCTGGTCGCCTCGGCTCCTTCTCTTCCAAGCTACCTATACCACCTATAAGGATGCATCTAAACCCCACGCCAAGGTCGGTTTGATCCAAGGGCTGCGGTTCCACGCCCTGGGCTATATAAGCAGCCCCTAGGATCTCCTTTTAAGGAATCAGTTGAAGAATTAGATCATCTCTTCCTCATTCGTGAAGGCAAGGCCAGAATTTAGGATTTCCAGAGAGAAAGATAGTTAGAGTTCTAGTTCAAGTTTAGAGTTTAGTCTAGATTGATTCAAGTAGAGGCAAGCAACTGCTGGGATCAGGATCGTTCGTCGGAGACTTGGTAATTTTGTTGTAATCATCATTCGACTTTATGCTACTTCAATATATTTCTATATTTCAACTTTATTCTGTTCTTAAGATTTTTCTTGTTCTACATCTTGATATGAATATGATTAGTAGAGATTTTATGAATATGTTCGTAGAAAGCTTGATCCAATTCTGGATAGGATTGAGTGGCTGGCATATTGTAGGCGTGGTGCTTAGATTATGCTTGTCTGCGAATGCACTCTATGCTCCGGGCCATGTGGTAGATCGCGGGTGTGACATTCCTGTTGAGTCCTTTGTAGTCCACTCCTCGAGTATAGAACTTAGTAGAATGCGGTTACAGGGAAGAGATCATTACTCTGTTCTTGACTTTTCTCTCAGTAATGTTCCTTATTCATAGATGACATGTTGATTATATCATAGATGATTGTGTATAGCTAGATTGATTAATAGACTGATTGAATAAAAAATATTTATGATTTACATCTCTAAATTAATCTCCATGACTACTTGACTTGAATAATGTTAACTCCCTCTTGTCTCTGGAATACCCATGATTATCATTTACCATTTATCTTATTTGTCTTACCCCTTTCATGATAAGTGATTAGTTGTTTTGATATTTATTATTGAGTAAGTGCAAATGATTATCTCTACTGCCATTGTAACTATTTATATAGTCCCGTTTCGATTTTCCTTTCCTTGGTAAAATTATAAATAATGATACTTAGGAAAACCTGGGTGAAATGCTACAATGGGTGTATTTATCTGGGCGCTTGCGAATATATACTATAATATCTTTATTTAGTTAAATGGCATAAGTATAATACAACCACACTCTTAGTGTCATGTTGGGGATGACAACCTAACACGAGTGATGTTAAGAAGTGTCAACAGCTGCCTGACCCTGTTCTTCCTTCTTCTCTGGTTATTTTTCTTCTTGGTCACTATTGTCTCTTCTGGCAGGTACAACATTTGTGGATGTCCAGGAGATTGCAAGATATGATTCTTGAAAGAAAACTTCTCCTTTCTATCCTTAATTGTGAAGCAGATCTTAGCACTGTCCGCGTACATGATGACTTTTGCGGTGCTCAGGAAAGGTCGGCCTAATATGATGGGTGCCCTTTCATCTCCACCTATTTCTAAAACCACAAAGTCTACGGGAGCATATGATTGTCCCACTTGAACAATGGCATCTTTAAGGATTCCCTTGGGGTAGCAAAGTGACTGATCTATAAGCTGCAAATGCATATTTATGTACAACAATGTATCTCCAATAATTTTATCATAGACCTTAGGCATGATGTTAACACTTGCTCCAAAGTCACAAATAGCTTCTTGGAAAATGTGAGGTCCAATAGCGATGGGGATGATAGGTCTCCCTGGATCGCTCATCTTTTCAGGCAAGATATAATCTATCCACCTTCCCGTCGATGGTTGTATACAGTAGTATGTTGCATTGTGAATATCAACAAGATTTGCAGTTTCTAGATCTTCCGGTTTCCCCAGAATCTTACCTTTGTCGGTTGTCGGGTATCAAAATACCCAGGGTACCCAACAGGGGGTAAAATACAGCACCTTGTACGTTTGTTAAATAGGCCCACCATAGGGGACCTAAAAAGCACTCACAGCATGTCAGTCGCTCAAGGCACGAATGACAAAATCTATCTCGCCCGAGCCTTGCAGAGAGGCCTCGGGCATGATATGCGTCTCGGGTGACATCTCTCCATCTCGCTCGAGGCCCCATGGCGTCATCAAAGGCGCCTAATTCCCCCCCCCCACGGCATGTTTTTGCCTCGCCTGAGGGGCACGTGGAACCCTCAAGCAAGACAGGAAGCCACGGGGGCCCCCAACCATGGTACTTGCTCCATCGACGTGATGGACATGACCGTGCATAGTCAATAGGGCATAGGAATGACGTCCTCACTTGACATGACCCTGGTCATTCTACCACGATGACATCCATACCTCCATAGCAACGGGGATGACAGCAGTTGTGCCACCTAACCCCCTCGCTACGAAAATCCCGGCGCATGCGCCTGTTGATGAGATGTGGTCGGCAGTCTACTGAGGGGTATGCCCATGGTAGTAGATTACCAGTGGAGGTGCGCAAGATAACGAACTAGATGGTGACACAAGCTGAACACGAGATTTATCTAGGTTTGGGCCGCGTATTGCGTAATACCCTACGTCCTACGTCTTTGTGGATAGTATTGATGCTTAATGAGATGTTTTGAGGGGGGTCCTTGCCCGCCTTATATAGTACAGGGGCAAGGTTATAGATCTAAGGAATCTAATCCCAGCTGATTACAACTCTTGTATCCATGAAGGACACAATGTCTATCCTAACCGACTAGATTTCCTTGATCGTCAAGTAGTCTCTGCTTGCTCCGCACGGTTTGCCGAGCAGTTTGAAGATCCACGCGGCCCTTTCTGGTAAATTGGGCCACCATGTCTGGAGTAGCCCATGTGGAGCCATGAGGGTATACGGGTCTATACCCTCACTGCTAGTCCCCGAGCACTATGTATTTTGAAGCGACACGCCATCTTGTCCTTCTCCGACTAGTGAGGCTTTAAGCCCTGAAGCCCCTGACTAGAAGGATGGTCTGTCGAGGAATATTTCTATCCTTCTGACCAGTTCAGCTGATAGCCAACCACCGTACTGGTCCAAAAAATGCCTTATCAAAAAAATACATGGTGCTCTGAGAAAAAGAAAAAACAACTCATCCTTGATGAAGTGTTCCCACTTAAGTTTCATTGGGGAAAGTTAGTGATGCGTGCCACCATTGGCTCAGCCATAATGTCAAGAGATGTGATCCTCAGGATCTAGTCATGTTAAGGTAGGGGTCGCACCTCTGGCACTATGCAACAAATCATGTTTGCAAAAAAGTTAAGCACAGTCACCGCAAGGTGAAGTGTGCCCACTTAGTCCCCGAGCCTCTAGATCACGTGGTGCCAGGGTCTAAAAGAAAAATAGTACAAAGCCAAATAGGCACATTCACTGCAAGGTGAATTGTGCCCACTTAGTCCCCGAGCCTAATAGTAGGTGACTGGATCACGTGGTGCCAGGGTCCAAAGAGCATGTTCCCAACTCAGCTGAAAATTGTGCACCGTGAGTCTGTCATAGCACAGTCCCCAGCTCTGTTGTGGGGCTGGTCCCTAGCTCTGTTGTGGACCCATTTTGCAGCTCTGTCGTGGATAAAAACCTATGGCTCGGCCATGTGGCAACTCTCAGCTCTACTGCAAGACGTCCCCCAACTCAGTTGCAAACCTAAAAACATCCTATGGCTCTGCCATAGACCAGCTCCTAGCTCTGCTATGAGGCAACCCGCAACTCAATTGCAGGCCCAGTCCACAGCTCCACTGCAGATTTAGTCCCCAGCTTAGCTGTGGGGCCATAACATGAACTGGCACGCTAGAATTGGACCATATGTAGCAAAAACAGGCCCACTCTAGGGTCGTTACCGCAGTCAAGGCCCACGTACGACCTGCTTGGAGATAATGAATGAGGGAGCGAAAGCGGCGCATCGAGCGCGGTTACCCAAAAACACTAGAAGTCAAAGGGTCGTTCCGCTCTTACAAATACCCGCACGGCGGCGCCTCACATCTCCCACTACATCCATTTCACGTTAGTTCATCTTCCACACAGTTTGCTCTGCCTTCTCCATGAGTTCCATCACCGCCGCATCCACAAGCCAAACCCTAGATCCAATCGCCGCCAGATACAGCCGCTCTAGCACCACCCCTCACACCACAACTGCATTTCATGACTGAAGAAGAAAAGGAGGATGGCACGTGGGAGCCGTGGAGCAAGAGCGTAGCTGATGGTGGTGGAGTGGAGCAAGTCGATGAGCACAGAGGCCACCCTTGCGAAGCTCGTCACCGCCGAAGTGATGGCTGAGGCCGCAATCGGCGTATGGAGGACGTCAGATGGTGAGAGCTATCCAGACCCCCGTCCTAGCGAAATAGTTGTTTTTGAGGATTTTTACTAGCGTGGATTTGGGAATCTATGCCATCCCTTCCTTTGTCAGTTGTGCGACTATTATAGGATTAGCATCTGCAACCTCTACCCGAACTTTGTTCTTTCTGTGTCGGTTTTTATCACCCTCTGCGAATCATTTCTCAGCATCTAGCCCCACTTCAATCTGTGGAGGCACTTTTTCTGCCTGAAGAAGAAAGGAGGAGGATCCAAGGTAGCTGGGGGAGCTTACTTGAACCTTCATGATGGAATGAAGGCCAAGTACCTTAATATACCCCTCAGCTCGTCCATGAGAGATTGCTACAAAAAGTGGTTCTACGTACAGCAAGAGCAAGAGCCATTCGTCGCCTGTGATGTCGTGCAGATCCCCGAGCAGCAGGAGAGCTGGTCGGCAAGGCCTACCAGCACCAAAATGGTACATGTTGAAGAGCTGCTCGAGATGTTTGATAGGAGCCAGCTTGACGGGCCAACAGTAGCCCTGAACTTCATCTACAGGCGGGTGCAACCGTACAAGGAGCGGGTGCACCCATTATATGAGTACTTGGGGTTAGGTGACCCCACTAGGGAGTCTACAAGGAACCTCTCACGTGAGGAGGTGAACTAGTGGCTGGCGCAGCTGTTCGATCTGACAGGATACTGCCAGCTACCGAGCACGATGAAGGCGTACAAGTTGACCACACCGCCACCTCAGGTATGTCTAAAATCACCCACAGTGTCAATTTGATATTGATAGTTACTAGTCCACAACCATAACTCCTGATCTAATGTCTGCAAGATCCGTGGCCAGGACTGAGCATCAGTGTACATCTCCAATGTGCCCACCGATGACTAGCCAGCCGGCGTAGATGTGCGGGAGCCTCGGATGACGAGGAAGGCAGCTAGGAAGCACCCCGCACCAGAGAGGCCTTCCCAGAAGAGGAAGTTCATGGACCTCCTAGGCATGGGGGTCCATTGATTATTAACGATGAGTATAGCAGCTAGAAACAATGCAGAGTCATGGCCGGCTTGACTGACGATGAAGAAGACGAGGATGAAATTCCACTGGCACGCCGGCAGAAAGCACAAGGGACGCCCCACACGCCGACACCGCCAAGGGCGCCCACACTGCCCTGAGCAGTGATGCCTCCAAGGGCGCCCACACAGCCCTGAGCAATGATGCCTCCAAGGGCACCCACACCGCCCCGAGCAGCGACATCGGCCTAGACAGCCATACCGAACATGGGGCGGGCTGGCTCAGTCCCCGAGGGTGTTCGAGCTAGGAGAGAGCGGGCAAGCAGAAGCCAGACGGCTGGGACCCGCACTGCAGGGAGCAGATGTCAGAGTGGTCGATCATTTAGGGCCACATTCAGACGCTCATAAATGTAAGTAATTTCATAACCCCCTTTGTAATATCTGAATGCAATAGCTTATTAGACTGGCGCAGGTCGGAGTCCACGGAAGATGTCGAGCACCCTGCTGGCAACCAACCACCATCAGTAGGGGAGAGCAGTCGTGCTACCGAGGAACATGCCGGGCCCAGCGGGACTGCTGCCCAGCGCAGCCCCGAGCAATAGCGCGAGGAGCCTACGCCCACTGCCGAAGAGCCTAGTGCCGCCTCAGGCGGTACAATGGGCGTTGTGGTGGTCACGGAAAGCGGCAATGGGAACCCTGCCACAGAGGCTCCAGCAGTTGAGGCCGCTGCAGCCAAGCAGGAGGCAGAGATTGAAGAAATCATCCGCCCAGAAGAAGAAAAGGTGGCGCCTCAATGCGTTCACGTCACGAGAAAGCGAGGCAACGAGTGGGTGTTCTATGAGGAAGACCACTCGGATTGGGTCGTCCGTAAATTGCAGCGGACAGTAGAAGACTTGATGGGCCAAATAAAGGTAAGAGCACTGGAACCCCGATCTTGCCCATCGAGCTTTTGCACAGAAATTGTTGTTACTGATACTTCATTGTGTTGCAGAGCATTGAAAAAACATCGAAGCACCAAAAATGGTGCTTTGACACCATCGTCCTGATAGTGGAAGAAAACAAGGCCCTAAAGGGGGACATAGTATGCCTGCAAGAGGCGTTATAGCTGGTTCGTAGTGAACAAGACATGCACAGACCAGCATAGATGAGCAGCGCCACCTGCTTGACTAGGAAAACAGAGGTATACGACAAAATCTTCACACATTACTCTGATTATGACTGGCTGACAGCCCATGCTCTGCTCGGCAGGCATGGAGGCAGAGAAGACACTCCTTGTTGACAAGCTAGCTCAGCTAACGGAGAGCAACAAGGAGCTGATGGAGAAAAACACCCTGCTCGACAAGGAACACAAGGACGAAGTTGCTTGCCTGACCAATGAGAACACCAAGCTAAATTAGGAGCGGGTGACCAAGCTGGACAAGGACTTCGCAAGTAAGTTGTCGACCACCCACTCATTGATTCCTCTTAGTATAATTTATCATGCTCAGCGTGGTCTTATGCTCGAATACAGTCATGCGCCAAAACACCAAGGTGCACCTGGAGGCGCTGATGAAGGAAAAGGACCACTGAGCATCGAAGTGCAAGGCAATGGAAGAAGGAATCAAGCCCATGCTAGACCTGATCGGTATGGAACTAAAAGAGGGGCCAACCGACCGGCCAGTCTGACCGGAGGCCATCATCGAGAAATGCCAGAGCTCCTTGGCCTGCTTTAAGTAATACATACATGATGCCGGTGAGTACGTGGCTGCCCACGTCCTGGCCGTGGTGCGGTCACATTATCCCGGGGTGGACCTGGGAAGGCTTGAAGCCGGCGTGCCAAGCAACACCGACCCGGTGAAGGCAGAGTAGCTCAAAGCCACCTCTTAGGTGATGGCCGCAAAGATGATTAACGATGTAGACCTGTATGGCGAGACTAGGTAGACTAGTCAATTGATTAGAGCTAGAGAAAAACTTATATTTTGCAGTTTAAGTTAACGAAACAGTTGGTGCTTTTGTAAATACATGGAGCACTCGGTGCCCATGCAGACCTGTTATTATATATCTATATAATACATAGTTATGAGTTTAGTTATGGAATCTCTATTGTTATCACATTTTATGGTAAGCGCGAGTAGTTATTTCATCCTATAATTACTCCAGCCCATGCCTAATCAATAGTCTGGAGTGTGAGGCACGGAGCCCAGGCACGTGTAAGACTGTCGACCACGGTAGGGAGTAACTGTCGACCACCTAGAACGTAGTGAACAGAACTCATGCACGCATGGGGAGAAGTCGGAGACAGTGCCACCTCTGGGAAACTCAAGTAGGAGAAAAACTAGTCGGCAAACCACTGAGCAAAAATTTAGGAGATAATGCGATGCACAGAAGAGATGGTACGGTGTAACACCCCTGGTGTTATGGTAACTAAAACTGGCCATGTCATCAAATGCATTGCAAAGCATTCATGTTTTAGTCAACTATGATGTGCATCAACTAAAACAAATTTACATTTATAGATTGATTGAGTTTTTGTGATGTTTAATTTGAATACAAAACCCTAGTTTTGAATGTCATTTCAAATACTTGGTTTATGCCCTATGTAAATTGAGGTGTAAAGCTGTGCTCTACACTAGTGTCAGGTGTAGGGGATAAACTCAAGTGCAACATTTAAAAATGAACTCCAAGTTTGAGGTTGAATTTGAGTTCCAAAACTCGTCCCGAGTTTTCCAATTCAAATTTGAATTCAAATCAGGAGGTTTATTAAAATAAATTTATAATTCAAAATTGGTTCAAACAAATGTGGCATTGGGTAGGTCATAGGTGAATTGACCCAATGATACATTTGGATGATAGTTGTGATCACTAATTAATCACCAATTAAAATAGAAATCAAATCGAGTTTAAATTTGATTCAAAACCCTGATTTCCGAAAAACCCCGTTTCACCCCTTTTTGTGTAACTCAAAATCTAAAATGAATTTGGGGTTGGGCCAAAAAGCAAAGTTGTAGATCTGGTCATGTTGTACAACTTTGGTTTTTTGAGTTTTCAAAATTTTAGTTTAAAATTTGGAGTAATGTTGAAAAGATTCAAATCCCAATTTTGACCCCTTTTAATTCCCTGTTCCAATTTCAAAATGGAGTCAAAAATTTGAAAATGGTTTAAAAAGAAAAGTTATAGATCTTTCCAAGATGAACAACTTTGGTGTTTTGAGTTTTTGAAGTTTCAATATAAAGTTCTAAGTAATTTTGAATTTACCAACATTCAGAAAATGTCCCCTTTCGATTTCAAATTCAAATTTCAAAATCTAAGCTGAATTTGAAAAGTTGTTATTGCGAAAGTTGCAGGGTTTTTAAAATTGAGCAACTTTTGTTTTTAGAGATTTTCAACTTATTTAGAAATTTTGAAAGTAATTTGGCATTTTAACTCAGTGGCATTTTTGTAAATAATTCAAAGTTGGTTTTTGAGACAGGGCGCCACCTCCTGCTCGCCACCGAGCTGCTTGCCGCCGATCGGCCACCTCTCTCTCGCGCCGTCTCTGCATGTGTGGACACACACCTGCTCGTGTGGTGACCGCAGGCTGCTGCTGGCTCGTCCAAAAGCGTCATCGAGCAATTGGGTTAAACCAAGCCGACATCGTAGCCCTCTGTTTCATCACCGTCGTATCAAGCCTCAATTTCTCGCCGTAGAAAATTTGCCCTCACCGCTTAGCCGCCACTCAATTGCTCTCGCAGCTCGCTCCGCCTGCTCCTTGTGCGCGTGTTCAGCCCGCTCGTCTCACCTCTGATTACCTAGCATCCCCGCACATCGTCTTCTTCCTCGGTGCTGACCGTAGCACCACCAAGCTTCACCCCTCCGTGGTCAGCTCGCTTTGGTGAGTTTCTAGCCCGAAGGTCATGCGTTTTAGGATCGTCTTGATGCCGTGGTGCTTATCGGCTTTACTGTTTGGTCTCTACCATCTCAATCATGTCGGAACAGTGCCTTGTCACCGGGTTCACGCCACCACAAGCCACCTCATCATTGCCGACCCATCTCCGCCTCATCTCTGACCCGACCAGCTAGCCCATCACCGTCGTGGTGAGCTGCTGATACTCCTGGTGCTTTTTGTTTGCTCTCCCTCATGCTTTGGTCGCGGGAACGCTGGCTGCCGCCATCCGCGGGCTTGCCAAGCTACCTTGGCCGATGTCCAGCGCCCCTCGGTGCCTAGGTTCTGGCTTGATGCCCTAGGTCTACTTGCGGCACCACGCCGGTCATGTGATTGCTGTCCGCTCCGTCAGAACCTCGCCGGCGGTGACGATGGCCAGTCGGGCGTCGCCATGGCCTCGAGCCAGAGCAGGTGGCGCGGTTGGGTGTGGTTGGTCCGGTTGGGTGTGGAACGGGCTAGGGGAAAGGGGGAAAGAAAGGGCCACACGTCTGTGCAGTCGTGGGCCGGCCCAGCTCGAGTGGTATAGAGGAAGACAATTTTTATTCTTTTCTAAAATACCAGATTTTGTTTATTTCATGGTGATTTATTTAGAGCTCCATAAATTCTAAAAATTTTCGTGTAACCTCCCTGTACTGTGTACTATTTAGAAAAAATATGAAATACCAATTTTGATTACTTTTTATATGTTATTTAATTAGCTCAATTAATTAATAAATGCAACTTCCATGAATTATCTAGGCTTAAATAATTGTCCAAAAATTATGAAATTTGTTTTGCCACTTAGTTGTGATGTAAGCTTCCTAAATAAAATTTTGGGCTTAATTGGACAACTTTGATTTTATACTTAATTTTTATTAATTGATTAATTAGTTAACCAACCAATTAGTACTTAATGATTTAGGGTTGTTTGACTTTGTGATTGTGTGTTGACCTTAGGTCATTAATTCTTAATGACCTTTGGCACCTTTAGTTAATTGTTTGAGTTCCCTTAATCATGTTGTTAGGGCTTAACTAATATCATTTCATGTGATTAATGAAAGTCATTAACGAAGTAGTTAACCTAATGAAACCCTACTTTAGGGTTAGGTTAGTGTTGTTGTTTGCAACTGTACCGTGAAGGAAAGTTGTACTCAACTTTGCAATCTTGTTATGTATCTATCAAGCATCATGTTTCGCAATTCATCATATTAAGCATACATTATCACCTCATGTAGTCCCTGTGAACGAGGAGATTGTCGTGGTCGAACCCGTCCCCGAAGAAGCGTAGACGTCAATGGAGGTGGGGTTTGACATTTGTGGTACTGACCCGGAGCCTGAACTTCCCGCCGATCAAGGCAAGCCCCGGATGCATCTAAACCTTCCTTGCATTTTAAAAGCTTTACTTCACTTTATAAATGCTTTGTTGCATTCGGTGATAGGAGTTGAGTGATAACCTAATTACTGCACTACCATCCTTGATACTTCAATATTATCCTTATCACTATTTTTATTTAAAAAATGCTTAGTATGCTTAGCCTTGCTTAATAAGAAAAATTTGGAAATGTTTAACAAAGTTTGAAGGGTTGTTGTGAAATAAAATGATGGATAATGATGATGGTAATCTAAGACTGGTCGGTGGACTTGCGTCAGGAAAGGAGTCTTGATGTAGTGTCCCCGTCTGTGTTGGTTAAGGACAGTTTGTTGTTGAACTATGTATGTTGAGACATTATAGTACTAACCACATACCCGTGGTAAGCCCTACCTCGGCTATTCTATCCCGTGAACGGCTGACTGCGCACTGGGAGTGGAGAGATGGCAAGAGTAGCATGTACCCTCGTAGCCAAGGGCTAGATTGGAGGTGTACTATACTCTCGGGTGACGCTGGACCCGGTCATATTTTGGAGGATCCGAGTGTAGGTTGATATATGGGGGTTTGAGTCCCGCATATATCGTGTGGTTAGAAAGCCCTAGCTAGGTAGATAAGCGGTTTGGATCATCGTTGCTCCTCGGATATGGAGACTCGATTTGTTGTTCAACATCGTAGTTAATAAGTGGAACTTTGGTCGGAGAATAAGAAAGAAGATGTATGAGTTATCTGATCTAGAATAGGATCACTCAGATTCTATTAATGATTAATGATAAGTTAAAACATGTATCTTAAGGACTCACTGTTAGTAGCTTTTATGCAAAAGAACTTTGATTCTTGCTACATCCTCACCTTGATTCCCATGAGCCTGCATTCCTTAGTCTTTCTCCACCCTTTTTAACGGTTAAGTCTTGTGGAGTACTTTTGTACTCAGGGTTTGTTAAACCCTTGTTGCAGGTGCGTCTTAGGAGCAGGTCTATTTTGGACCCTGCTGGATGACCGTTTTCGCGGTAAGTGACGACGAGTAGATTGTATGGCTCTTGGGCAGAGCAATCCGTTTCCATGGTCTGTAATAAAGTTACTAATGCTACTCCACTACTATGGTTGTAATAACTAAACTTAAGGTTGGTAAGGTTTGGAACAAATGGTTTGTAAATTAAGATATGCAAGACTTCCATACTTTTACTCTGATGTAATTTGTATACAAACTATTGTAATACTGCAATGCCTCTGTAATGTGATCCTGCTCGAAAGAATCATAGATGATTCGGGTTTCCCGAGGACACCCGATAGACTTCTTAAGTTTTGTGGTAGACATGCATAGCCATCAGAGGTCTTTGAGACAATGACAGGTGCATGTGGGCCATAGTATTTAGGAGGTACTGCCACAGCTAGCCACAAAAATAGGATGAAACATTTATTGAGCACTTGAGGTACAAAAAGAGTACATATCTTTCTTAGTAGTGGATTAAGCATAGAAGCGCCTAAGGTGATCGATATGCCATGAATTTGGGACATCAACTCCATCGAGATCACACAGCCTATAAGAAGTAGGCCGAGTGACCTGCTTGACCATATAAGGACCCTCCCCATGTGATGCTAGCTTATGCAATCCTTATCTTCTGCTTCCTTCACAGAACCAAATCACCGACCATGAAGAATCTATCCTTGACATTGCGGTTATAGTACCTGCGCAAGCCTTTCAGATATTTAGCCGTGTGTGTGCAGGTGTCAAGGTGGTGTTCCTCAGCAAAATTAACCTCGAGCTCTCTAGCCTTAGATGACCTCTCCTCATCATGGATCTTGACCCGTGGTGACTGGAAAGCAATGTCAGCTGGCAGCATAGCCTCAGAGCTGAAGACCATGAAGTACGGGGAGACACCAGTATTGCAACTAGGCTGGGTCCTCAGTCCCTAGACCATGGCCGGCAGCTCCTTCAATCATCTCCTAGGATGCTTATCGTTGGCCCTGTACAACCTTTTCTTCAAAGGGTCAAGGATCATACCATTCGCTCGCTCAGCCTGCCCATTAGCCCTTGGGTGTGCCACCAAAACATACTTGACTACTATGCCTCTATCATCGCAGAAGTTTTAGAAATCATTACCGGTGAATGTGGACCCTAGGTCGGTGATGATGCTGTTAGGCAGGCCAAAGCGGTGGATAATTTTGTCGAGTAGCTTAGCTGTCTTCTTCGCATTCCCTGATACTAAGGGCTTGTACTCAATCCACTTGGAGAATTTGTCAATAATGATGTAAACCCAGCGGTAACCTCCCAGAGCCAGCTTGAAAGGCCCGATCATATCCAGTCCCCAGCATGCAAAAGGCTAGGACACTGGAATGGTCTAGAGTTCGTGGGCTAGAACGTGAGTCTGCTTGGTTAAGAACTGACACCCCTCACAATGATGGATCAGCTTCTCAGCCTCGGCGACAGCTGAAGGCCAATATAACCCTGCTCAGAAAGCCTTACCGACCAGTGTGCGTGAAGCGGCATGGTTGCCAAAAGTGCCAGCTTGGATCTCTTCCAAAATCTTCAATCTGTGTTCCTAGGACACGCATTTTTGCAATAATTCCTCCTTTATATTTTTGCGCATAAGGTTCCCCTCGACCAGCACATAATTCTTGTTATGTCATTATAGCACTTCACCCGGGAATATATATATGAATGAAAGGGATTTGAAAGCGCCTAAATAATATACCATTATAGCACTTCACCTGGGAGTATTCCAGGTATCGTTATTTATATTTTTACCACAGGGAGGGTCTAGCAAGGACATGTATTGATAACTTATGCTAGTGACGAAGAAGTAAACCATAACCAATATTCTACTCACAATAGGGGTAAGTCAAGAGGTAACTATATATATTAATGGTGCATAATAACTAATCATTGATCACTTAGAGTACTCCTATCTATAGCATTAGCATGATTAAGTAGAATATTAGAGGAATAATTCCTAAGTCATTCTTAATTACAAGTCAAAGCATACATTGATTAGTGCAATTACACTTAGTAGTCATGGATAAGATCATCTTCATATCTACACATAAGGGATATTACTAAGGAAAATTAAGAACAGAGCTTGTCTTCCTTCGTAACTAAATCCTACTTGTATATCTATATTCGGGGAGTGGACTACAAAGGACTCAACAGGAGTGTCACATCTGCGATCTACCATATGATCTGGAATATAGGGTGTATCCACAGGTAAACAATGTATAAGCACCACGCTTACACAATGTCAACCACTCACCCCGTGTACACTAGAGCGAGCGCTATATGAACTTATGCATGAATATGTTGATAATCCAACTATACTAAGCACATAATCAAAGTAGACAATGAACATGATAACTAAGAACATAAGCAATGTGAATAATAATGTCATAACAATTGTAGTGAACATATAAAAATAATGAGAGATACAAAAGAGAGAAGGGTACAAACATTATACCAAACCACACTCTTAACACAATCAAGAATCCAAGCGAAACCTGCTTGCCTCCCTCTAGACCTAGCCTAACTAGCTATGCCCTAGAATATGGAGGAGCTCTGAGGATGATTAGAGTTTCTGTCTTCTCAAATGACTTCAATGCCTCTAGGGGGTGGCAGGGGCTGGTATATATAGGCTGGAGTGTCAATCCTGAACCTTTGGATCCAACCAACTTGAATAAACGGTGTAGATACAATCTAGGAGGCGATAGAGAACTGACATAGCAATGGGGCTGATAGGTGGGCCCCAGGGGCTGGCCCCACATGTGGCGGCACCTCGCCCTCCGCTTCGGTGTGGTGTCCTCTCGAGTCTTCTAGAACCTTCTAGGGTTATTTTCGATGTGGATAAGCGCGACTAATTCTGACATCTAGGTCCACCTTGACGATTTTCTAGATAAACCCTGCAGAAAATATAGATTCACTAAAACTCATAGAATTTATTAGTTTAAACCCCTAAACCTTCATTAGTGATTACTTTCATACCCTTATACATGTTATATTAACGGTTTATAATGTCTGTTATCTACCATCAACAAGCAGCTACTTGTTGGTTGATTTGGTTATGTAGAAATGATTTGGTCTTTGACCTTGCAGGTGGTTTATTTAGTAATCCATTGGCTCTGTACATGGTTTAGCCTCCAAAAGGCCTATGCACGGGCTTTGGCGTTGAAGGTAGTGCAACAATTAATGCAAGCAGCTACAAACTTTTTCTCCATGGCATATGGGTGACGATTTAGTCTCAGAATTGATGGCCATTAGAGTGTTAGGCTTTTTCTCTTTGGATTTGTGTTTAGGCAAAAGCTAGAAGTGAATTTACTTTTGTTTTATCATCTCAATGTAATAACAATGAATTAATAAAATCCTTCCACTATCAAAAAAACTAAGTGCATAATATAAATGTGGGAAGCTAATGAGTGGTAGAGATGTATGAAAGCATTTAGGTCCCTAATTTGGTTTCAGTGATTGATGAAGACACAATTAATGAGACTAACATGTGTTTTTCATGACCCTATTGATGGAATTCATTTCGGTTTCTAAAGGATGGATGACAAAGTTAAGGATGGACTAGTTTTAAGTGTCATTTGGAGTTACTACAACAGGATTGATTTTGGGTGGCGTCACCCTTCTTTTATAGAGGCGAGCGTCCAGGTTGGCCGCCTCGGTTATTCCCTGGCCGGCCAGCTGAGCGGTCGCCTCGTTTAATGCTTAACGGAGGCAGTCGCCTTAACATGACCACCTCGGTTAATCACCCATTAACTAAGGCATTTGGCTTATAACAACCACCTTCGTTAATGTATTAACGGAGGTGGACGACTGCCTCCATTAAGCCATTAACCGAGGCGACTGGTTTATAACAACTGCCTTCTTTAATATGTGATTAACGAAGGCGGTTTTCCTTATAATGCCCGCCTCCGTTATTGTTGTGGCTATAAATGCGCCCAGCCGCCGTCCCCCTTTATTCTTCCTTGTGGCTCCACTTCTAATTTTTAGGGTTTTGAGCTCCAAAACCCTAAAAATTGAGCAAAATCTAGGGGGAAGTTTTGCTCTTGGTTTGTTGAAGGAGGACACTGCAAAAGTTAGATACACGCTCTCCAAACCTAATTCCTCTCTTCTTCATCATTTGGGTCTCTAGATCTAGATCTAGATCCACCTTTTCATGGAGGAGAGAGAAAACTGCTATTTCTTTAGCTCTAGATCTATTCTTCTTCGTGGCTATTTCTTTGTAATACTGCTTTGTCACTGCTTGTGGAAGGTTTGCAGGTATGGACAACATGTCCAAATGGATGTACTGGTGGTCGAGACTGGATCCGTGGTACCTAGTTCATGTGAGAAAGTTTGTTGCTACTACGAAAACTCACTATGAGAGTCTGAATCAGACGACAACCATATGTCTGTGTTCTCACTATATGAACATGAGAGCCCACAAAGGAAGTGTGGTGCAATCTCACTTGATCAGGTTTGGTTTTGTCAAGAATTACACGGTCTAGACTATTCACGGTGAAAAAGTAGATGTGAGTGATGCTGCATCTGGAGGGAACTCATCGTCAACAATGGTCAATGCAGACCCTGTAGGACAACCTCATCATTATCAGCAGCAGCAGCCGGTGATGACAATGCTCGTGATTAAATCACGGTGGAGGATTTACTCCAAGACATGGTTGATAATGATGGCAGTGGGGATGGTGAGGAGGCTACTATGAGGGACCTAGAGGATGCGAAGCTTTTTGAGGAAATAACTAACTTCCTTGACCATGACGACATTTTGTTTGGGAGCCCGAGATGGCTAGAGAATTTCGGAAGGATGAAGCAGGCCACAATTGATCCATTCTATAAGAACTGTCTAAAGCATTAGATGGCACTGTGTTTTAACCTCCAAATACTGATGTTGAAGGCTTAGCATGGTAGGTCTGACACTAGCTTCAACGAGCTCTTAAGTGTCCTTGCTGACACATATCCAAAGGATAACAAGGTGCCCGCCAATACCTATTGGGCGAAGAAGTTGATCCGGCTAGTGGCGCGGTAGGAGAACAGAATGGCAAGCTGTAGACCTCAATGGCGTGCATGGTAGACCTAGATGGCGGCAATCCTTGCTACAGGCTTCGATGGGGAAGCTTGTCGTGGTGCAGACGGGCTCCAAGAAGAGGTGTGACAAGACGGCGAGGCTTCGAGTCGGGTTGATGGTGGGGCTTCGAGGCGAGCAGACATACGGCGACCTCCGTGGCGTTGCTTCGGCCGAGATGGCAGGGCTCCAAGGTAGGCTTCGGCTGAGACGGCAACACAAGCGGGGACGACACTGGCGGTACGGCGGTGCACGTGCAGTGCGGCGGCATTGGAAAATTGGGCAAGCTAACGGTGTCTCGGGGAAGAAGAATGCGCCACCAGACTTCAAATTTTAGAGGCTCTGGCACGGGGATATATATACAGGGGGCATTTGTACAGGCGGTCTGGGTTAGCCACCGCCTATACAAAATGCTTTCAATAGGCGGCTATTCAAACCAATAGCTAGTGAAGATATATTTACACTGGTGGTTGGGTTTAGCCACCGCCTGTGAAAATATTTTCCATTTAAAATTTCCTTTGTTTTTATGTATTCATTCAAATTCAAAATGTATAGAATATTTTTTTATTTATTCTATATATGTATAAATATATATAAATACAATAAATAAAATTTGCTAATATATATAATTATATATTTTCTACTTTATGAAAAATAAAAAAATATATTTGAAAATTTGAAATTTTGAATTTCAAAACTTCGAATAGAATTTTAGGATAGTAGATGATCTAAAATGAAAATGTTGTAAACATCAAAGTTGTAAAACTCATCTAGATGTACAACTTTGGTTTTGGTCATCTTTTCATGTGACTAAATTTGAACAATTCAAATTTTGAATTTCAATAAATGACAACTTCAAACAAAAGTTTGAGTCACCAAATGATTTGAACTCAAAAAGTTGTAGGACTCATCAAGCTCTACAACTTTTATTTTGGTCATCTGTCCATGTGACTTAGTTTGAATGACTCAAAATTTGAATTTCAAGAGATGACAACTTCAAACAACATTTTGAAACCATAAATGATTTGAGATGAAAAAGTCATAAACATAAAAGTTGTAGTACTCGTCGAGATCTACAACTTTTTATTATGGTCATTTCTTCATCCAACAAAATATTAGTAAACATTGTTCACAAATCCATAAATATTGACAAAGTGTTAGTAAACATTATTCACAAATCCACATAGAGACTGTGGATTTATGAATAATGTTTACTAACACTTTGTTGGATGAAAAAATAACCAAAATAAAAGTTGTAGATCCTGATAAATTCTACAACTTTTATTTTCATGGCTTTTTCAGTACAAATCATTCGGTGTCTCAAAATCTTGTTTGAAGCTGTCATTTCTTGAAATTAAAATTTGAATTGTTTAAATTTAGTCACATGAAAAGATGACCAAAACACAAATTGTAGATCTTGATGAGTTTTACAACTTTTATTTTCATGACTTTTTTATTAGAAATCATTTGGTGTCTTAAAATCATATTTGAAGCTATCATTTCTTGAAATTCAAACCAAGACTGTGGTTAAAACAATTCCAAAACCAAGACTGTCGAACTCAGGAACATAGCACTGTAGTAACATCCAAGACTTGTAATACTCAGGTCGTGGGTTTGATATCCGGTTGGTACACCTATTTTTATTTTATTTTTCCTATTTACACTAGTGGATAATTAAGAAAACCACCAGTATAAATTGCCCCCTATATAACACAATAGGAAGCTGATTTTTTCTAAGTAACAGCTACCGGTTGCCTCATTCTTCCTTCCAACACTGCAGCCGCGTCCATCGTGGTCGCCGCTGCCTCCTTCCCTAGTGCGTTCTTCTCCGTCGAGCCGTCGTGTCCTACCCCAGTGAGTCCTCTATGCAATCTCATTCCCACCTCCTCTCCCCCCACCCCCACACTCACCCACAGCAACCACCAGTGCCCTCTCAGCTAGATCCAGTGCCTCATGTGTGCGCCCCCAAGCCCCATGCCCACGCGCGCCGCCAGGCGGCCTGTGCCCCGCATGCGCGCCCTATGGCGGCCCGTGCTCCGCACGCCCCCTGGCGGTCCGTGCCCCTTGTGACCACCGGTCGCGTCCCAGCGAGATCCGGTGCCCCGTGTGCACGCCGTCATGGCATGTGCCCCACCAGTGGCATCTTGACAAGATCCGGTGGCCCGCGCCTCACGCGCGCGCCGCTGGTGGCCGGTGCGTGCCATGGTGGCCCGTGCCACACACGTCGCCCTACCCTGTGCCCAGTGTGCGCGTCCCTCGTTTAGCTAGGCCGTGGCTACTTGAGGGCTAATTTTTCATCATGATTGTTAACTATTGATGTTCAGGTAGGACCATGCCTTGGTATGTTGTTTTTTGTGGCAAAGAGCCTGGTGTTTACCATGAATGGGCTGACTGCCTATTGGCAGTCCTTAACTCACACTTTTAACCACCAACACTTGCATAAAATCCTAGCACACAGACACCAAACCTAGAAATAGGGCTTTAGAACTAATACTTTCCACATGTTTTGGTGATTCATCTTTTGCAGGAGGACATGTCGGAATAACACAGACAATGTACCAAAAGTATACAAACAACACAACAAAACAAGCATCTGAATGAACCCAAGGGAAGAAGGCCCACTTATCTAAAGAATCAGGGCCTAGTCATGGGGAGGAAATGCCCAAAACCAAATCAAAACAACTTAACTCTGTGCCAAAACCATCGTGGGTCAAGTTAAGAAGTCCACAAAAGGTCACCCACAAAAGATGGGGCCCAAAGGTCCCAGTGGGGGTGCGCTGAGCCCACTCGATCCGAAACCACTGCAGGCCTTATCTAGAAGCCCAAAGGAGATCACAGACTGAGGGTGGCTGCATTTGGCCCCAGTACGAGTGCAGCCGCGCCCCCAGCTGGCCCAAATGGCCCTATTTCATTTGGGCTGCCTCCAACTGATGTTTCAAGGGCGGTTCACAGGGTTTTGTCTAGGACCAATACACCTAAACGTCAGTTTGCACTTTCCATAAGAGAATGGGGGAATATTCCCTAGGAGCCTTCCCCTCTCTACCTATAGATGGAGGCCTCCTCCTCATTTCAACAACACACAAGAGAAGAAGGGCAAGGGCAACACCACTCTAATGGGCTTAGGCCCTAGTAGCTAGCTCTAGCAAAGTAGTAGGGAAAGATATGAGGGAGAGTTCGGGGAAGAAGTGTCAGGCTTGTCGGTAACCTTCCCCACTTGTACCTCGATGAACATGCACTTTGTACCTCGATGGGTATCTTAGTAATTGTTTGTGGTTCCTTTGGTTATAAAAGTCTTTTGATTTGTTAAGCTACACTTTTATTTGCTTATGGGTTCATCGTCTGTCCCCATGGTAGATGCTCTAGTACAGGGCCCTAATAAAGACGGATAACCCTCATGCTAGAGTAGTAGTCGAGAGCGTAGACGTGGTGTCTAGACTAGAGGCTACCTTTGTTTGCCTCGTACTCCACGGTTGAGGGGTAGACGATAGGTGGTAACAGCCTTGTCTATCCCTTGTAATCCCCCACATCCGGGTATGGCGTAGAGCTACAGGCCGGCATCACTTGGCAGACCAGGTGCGATCTGGTGCCCAAAGTAAGCAAGTAGAAGTATAGTTTAACTATCCTTAGACCCTAAACCTTAGGAATCCATCTCCACCCTTATTAGCTACCCTTGTTGTCCTTGGATGAATTAGCTAGAAGAAATACCTTCGTTTCCTATGAAAAATATGATACCCTAAATACTTTCGAGTGAAAGCTACAACGGTAATTCCGTATGCTTGCAGATTAATTTCTATAAACACTGCCACAAACAAATCTTAGGATTTCGTGACAATTGCTATAAGAGATATGAGATCAAAGATGAAGCCATCATGGCATTTGGTGTATACATGAAAGGTGGTAGATATGAGCAAATGGTTGAGCATGGGGTTTGCAAGCAGGAGGCTGAGGTTTGAAGCAGGACAAGGGTGGAAATCTAATAACGCCCAGCATGATTGTCATCGCTATTCAGTTTGTTATCATTATTGTTCTCTGCTACGTGGTACTACGGTTGATAGATTAGTCTAGGTTTATTTTTCAAGATTATGCTTGTAATTGTATTTTCCAAACAATTGTTGGAATATTTGTTAACTCTTCAATGCATGTGAGGAATATTTGTCTACACTTTGACTTTGAATTTAGTAGTTGTATGGCTCGTAGCAAAGCACGGGTCAACACATCTTATTCATGCATAAGTTATAAAGTTATTAATAACTTTTTTCCTTGACATAAATTTAGGAGAAGAGATGGCCGGACTACCTTCGCCGGATATTTCAAGTTCTAGTAATTATGCATATAATCTAGGTTTTGAACCAAGATTGGGGGTGGCAGACCACCCATATCCAAGCATAGTAACATGTTTTAAAGACACCTCTATAGATATTTTATTCTGATATATAATTCTTAAATGTAGACAATTCAACCTATACCATGGTTTAGAGAGACTCAAATTTCGAGGTTGATGATATCAGTGTTGATATATTCCCTATAGAGGGTAGACGCACACGATTGTGAATTGGGTTTTCTATTGTTGCTAGGTTGGGTAACCAACAAGGTTAGGTTGTACCAATCTTGAAGACGAGCAGCGATCAACCTCACTACATTAGTGTGCAAAAATATGTTGTGCTAGAATGTTTAAGAGCACTTCAAAATATTAGGCACAATATTCCTACATACTCCTCCATGAGGATAGGAGCTTTAATGTGGCCTCCACCATGATATTGGGGCGCTATTGTTCACAGCTTGCTGAGAACAACATAAATGATGTGGTCAGTCTCATAACTTATATCTAAATTAATTGTTATGTCTATATATATGTATGGTTCTAGTAACCATATTTTTCTTAACACTCGTAGGTTGAGCAGTATGATGTAACATACGCAAGTTGTAGCTTTGAAGCCATTATAAATCAGGCCATGTATCGAATGAGTCGTTATAAATGGGAATATGCTAGCCCATTTTTCACTTCAGAGGGAATCCAGAAAAAAATTATTGTGACTAGGGGACGTTCTGGAGCATTGTTGTGAATGATCTTGTGAAGTAAGGGAGAATGCACTAGTAAATACATTGCGCTACATCAGTGACATTTTTGCATATGAAATGAATGACCCGCACTTCTCCAATTATGGGGTACGATGTCATGAAGTTCTAGGAACTTAAATAACTGTTGGCTGTAATGAGCAAATTTAAATTATTATGGGTTTGTAATGAACTGATCTAGATTATTATGGTTTGTAATGAACAAATTTAAATGATTATGGATTTGTAATGAGCTGATCCAAATTATTATTTTTATACTGAATAATTCATATATTGGACTGTGGAAACTGTGGAAGCGTGAGCATAGTCACCATGGAAGGAGCGAGTACATTGTTAGATACATGATACATGATAAATGACATCAAACACAGAGTTTACATGATAAATAAATTCATACAATCTAATACATGAATTACATGATAAATGACATCAAGCACAGAGTTCAGCCAGCTACTGTTCTTGCATGTCCATCGGGCCACAACCAAGGCAATGAATTTGCTGGGATACTTCGTTCTACATTAATTATCTTCTCTGGTAGGTCTATAAAGAGAGGCATTTTGCTGAACTAGTTCAAATTCTCAGGATCAAGCACACCGTCAACTTCTATAATTTGTTGTTTCCCAAAGATAACTACATGCTTTTTCCTTTCCCGTCTTTTTGTTCTTAATGCTTAGGTCCTATGCATAGAAGACCTGTACAACACAGTTACCAAGGACCCACGGGTCATCCTTGTAACCTACTTTACCGAGGTCAATAATTCTCAGCCCATAGATGTCTAGATTGACACCTCGTTGACCTTCAACCCATTAGCATCGAAAGATGGGAATCTAAAAATTGACACCATACTCTAGTTCCCATATTTCATGAATGAAGCCATAATATATAGCATATTCACCATTTTCATCTAAAGCATCACAGCGAATCCCACTGTTTTGTGCCACACTCTTTTTGTCCTTCAAATTGACACAAAACGTGAAGCCATTAATGTTATATGTCTTCCATGTAGTGATCTGGCGTGATGGTCCAGATGCCAGCTTCTTGATGGTATGTTCCTTCATTGTTTCCCCCATATGGAATGTTCTGATCCTGCAACCATGTGGTGAACGTATGCTTGTGCTCCTTCATGACCCAATCTTCTCTATACCTATTGTTTTGTTCGCGAAGCTCATTATGTGTTGCTTGATCAATGGCTCCATTATCGAGAGTTAATGTAGGATGTTGTGGTGTGCCTCTAAGACTGTGTTGTAATCCGATGGAATGAATGACTTCCGTCCCATTCATCCTTTTCCATACAACCTACCCTCATGTCGGGACGAAGACAAACCAATTGCAATCTGGTCTTTTAGTGAATGGACCTCTGAACTCAATGGCCCCTTCGGTAGTATAGGCCTCTATCATGGACCCCTCTGGGTGAGCACAATTTGATACAAAGACATTTAGAATTGACATGAAACGCTCATGCGTCCACATTTCATGCAAATACATGGGGCCCAGTGTCTATATTTGAGCCACCAAGTGAACAACCAGGTGTACCATGATATCGAAGAACGATGGAGGAAAGCATATCTCCAACTGTGACAATGTCTCCGCGATGAATTCCTACAGCGACTCCAATTAATCATGGTCAATTACCTTCTATGAGATCTTGTTGAAGAAGTAGCACAATTTGTGATTGCCATCTTTACAAACACCAGTTTTATAGCCCTGATGGTAATAAGGAAGAAAGTGGTCAGCATGACATGACAATCATGAGTTGTAGTTGGTGAGTATAAGGTCTTTCATTGACACAAGACTTCGGATGTTAGAGTAGAATCCAGATGGAACTTTCAAAGTCTTCAGCCACACACAAATCATATGTTTCTCTTCTTGGTTGAGGTTGTAGCTTGCTACCGGGAGCAGGTACTTCTCATTTGGTTGAGGTATAGAGCGAAGTTCTTGTCTGATGCCTAAATTGACCAGGTCCAAACGTGAATTGAGTCATTCATTTGTCTTGCCCTTCACGTCGAGCAAGATCCCAATTAAGCTATCAAAAACATTCTTTTAGACGTGCATACCATCGATCGCATGTCGTATGTCTAAGTCTTTCCAGTATGACAAATACTTGAAAAAATTGACATCTTCTCGAATGTGTCCCCTTCTGATGGCTTGACATCCTTTCTTTTCTTTCCATCTTTGGCCTTCTTCCCGAAAACAAATGTGACTTTGCTAACAATTAGGAACACTCTTTTACCTATACTTGTACCTGATGGAGCAGTAGATTTTGCTTCATCCCTATTGTTGAAGTACTTGTCCATCCTTTTCAATCGGTACTTGTATCCTCTTGGTAAGAAGTGTTTGTGCCTCATGTACACTAGCTTGTTAGGTGTAGTAAGGTACCTGTGTGAGGTTTCGTCAAGGCATACTACACAACCAACCTTTCATTTGAATTGCCTTGATAATGAAAAGAGAGCTGGGTAATCATTTATGGTAACAAAAATTATTGTTTTTAGTGTGAATGCCTCCTTACAAAACTCATCCCACATGGCCACACCCTCTTCTCATAGTTTTTTTATTTCCTTCATTAAGGGCTCTAAAAACACATCCATATCGACACCAGGTTGTGTAGGTCTAGAAATAAGAATGGTTAGCAAAAGATATTTTCGCTTCTAGCACAACCATGGAGGAAGGTTGTAGATGGTCAGGATCACTGGCATGTGTTGTGCTTACTGCTCCTCTCAATAAATGGATTCATTCCATCGGTACTCAGTGCGAATCTTATGTTCCTTGGTTCATCAACAAATTCCTTGTATGTGTCATTAAAATTTTGCCATTGCTTGGCATCGGATGGATGTTGAAGTTTCTATCATTTTGCGCTCATCAGAAGCATGCCGTTTCTATCATTTTGCGCTCATCAGAAGCATGCCAGCACATAAGTCTGCATCCTCAGGGTTTACGAACAAACACCTCAACTGATCAACCACGGAGAGGTACCACATCACCAAAGTAGGAATCCTTCTTTGCGCATAATAGTCTACTTATTCATTGCTAGTAGTTTTTGAACTCTCTTTGGTCTTCTTTTGGGTCTTCTTTTGCCTTTTCTTGTCTTTACACAAGCTCTATTCTCTTTCTCCCGATAGTCTTTATTTGTTTTGTACCTACTCGCACCACAATTCGAACAACTCTCTACGTCTTTGTAATCACCTCGATATAGGATACAATGATTCTTACACGCGTCAATCTTTTCGACACCCATAGTCAGTGGATTGATTAGTTTCTTTGCATAGTATGTGTAGCAGGCACTTTGTTCCCCTTTGGAAGGAGTTTTGCAAGAACATGCAAAAACTCATTGAAGCTAGCATCAGACCAGCCATACCGATATTTTATCATAAAAAAACTAAAGGACAACTCTGAGTGTGGTGAATTCATTGGTACAACCCTTAGACTCTTCGTATAAATGCTCTATTGCTGCCTTCTTTAAGGCCTCCATTCCTTTGATAAGGAATATAGAAGGATCAGAATAACGGTGCAACAATGCCTCAAAAAACTTTGTTTGTTCACTTTCATCGACTTGAACTTCGTCGACGTCTTCACACGTATTTTGGACGCCGACATCATCATCACTAAGATCCGCCATAACAGGACAGTCTGGGGCTTCTGGTGTCGTGTCCTGTCATCCATATTTAGTCCATCTGCATGCATTGGGTTGGCTTCTGCAGAAGACACGGAACTACCCTCTCCATGTTTCATCCAAATCAAGTAATCCTTCGTAAAACCTCGGCAAACCAAATGAAAACTAATTTCTTCTGCATCCTCAAATATAGTAACATTTTTGTATTCGATGCACATAAAACATATGTACTTCGTCTTCTGTCTGCATGCATGCCTCCTAGCGGCATCAATAAACTTACGAACCTCCAAACAGTATGATGGGTCTAATCTTTATAAGCTGTACATCCATAACGATCTTTCCATCTTCAGCTGTACAAAAATTATAATGGTAATGTGTAATTAAATGGGTATATTTAAAATTATTTGGTTAAAATAAAAGTTTTTGTAATTATTTCAATAAACTAAAAATTACTGTAATTTCAAAAAATCTAGTTTAGTGAATAAACTAGATTGTTTAATTTTTTTAAACAATATTTCTCTAGCTAGATTTACTTTTAACAATATTTAATATTTTTATAACATATTTTAACTCCCACATTATTTTAACTCCCACAATATTTAATAGATTCATGAGATAATACCAATTATTTCTCTATAATACTATTATTTCTCTCTCTCCCCCCATAAAACCCTAGGTCTAATTTTGAATCAAATTTATAACGGAGAATCAACTATGAGAGGCGCACCACTAATTCAAACCTTCTAAGACACCATGCATTGAAACCCTAAACAACAATCTACTAACATTCTCTCTCTCAAAACACAAGCATGAAACTCTCTAGCTTGATCTAGTTTTAGCTCAAAGTGAGAAGCACTAATGCAAAAAGAGCTATGAGAGGCATTAACTAACCTTCTTAAGCCACCTCCTCTAAAGAAATGAAGAGTAAAACCTCCCCCTTGTATTTTGCGATTTTTGGACCTCCATCCAAGTTCGCCACCAATAGATGGTGGCTCAGCTGAACAGTGCTGGTTAGGGGAGGAAGAAGCAGCATTTATGGCAAATGTCTTACAGGCAGTTGACATAAAAAACCGCCACTGTAAACCAGTATAAATGTTCATTTACACCGGCTATTTACAAAAGCAAGCCGCCAGTGTAAATGACCTTTACACTGACGGTTGGGTAATGCAAACTGCCAGTGTAAATAGACCGTTAGCACTGGCGGTTTTATCATAGGAACCATCTATGTAAATTCTTTTACACAGGCGGTTCTTTGTGCTGGCCCACATATTTCTCTCTATTGGTGTCACCTCTTTTCCAACTGCCAGTGAAAAAAAACATGGCGCCAAGAGAAGTCTATAGTATACTAGTGGACCATCTCAGAAACCATGCCTTCTTGTCGACTTATCCCTAAGATCTTTTGTGTATAATTATGTACAATCTGGTTGACTATTAAACATTTAAACTATCCGAGAATTGGCTCGTGTCATGTTTAGATGATTTTACAGAATTAAACTTTGATGATTACTCCGCATGGATGCGCGCAAATCACCGGTGGATACAAGTCACGGTTTTGAACTCTCATACTGTTTTTCTTATTTTTATTAAATTCTAGCCACCATTTCAAAATCCGTTCATATCTCATTTTAGACTCTGATTTCAAGTCTCCCACCGTCGCTCTTCTGGTCTCCCCCTCATCTGACCGCTACGTGGGCCCAGCGCTAGCAGTCGCACGCTAGTTAGCCGCACTAAGCTTCCGTCACATGCGCGCTACTCCGCTCCCTATCAAAACCACCTTTGGAGCCCGCTTCCTATGAGTGTAGGTACTCCCTCTATTCTAAGATAGAAGTCATTTTTGTTTTCTGAGAAGTTAGTTTTTTTTTAACTTTGACCAATTATATATAAAAAAATATTAATATTTATAATACATAATTAGTATCATTAGATAGATCATTGAATATATTTTCATAATAAACTTATTTGGAGATATAAATGTTGCACATATTTTCTACAAAACCTAATCAAAGGGGGTGTTTAGGTGTCACATCGGATATTTTTAGGTGTCACATCGGATATTTCATAGGTGTCACATCGGATATTTTTAGGTGTCACATCGGATATTTCATAGGTGTCACATCGGATATTTCATAGGATATCGGAAGGGTTTTCGGATACTAATCAAAAAACTAATTACATAACTCGTCTGAAAACCGTTTGACGAATTTATTAAGCCTAATTAAGCCATCATTAGCACATGTGTTACTGTAGCACTTAAGGCTAATCATGGACTAATTAGGCTTAAAAGATTCGTCTCGTGGTTTTTAACCAAACTGTGCATTAGTTTTTTTCGTCTATATTCAGTACTCCATGCATGTATTAAATATTTGATGTGATGGGATAAGAAATTTTTAGGTGAAACTAAACACCGCTGAAGTTGAAAAAGTTTCCCGTAACGCCGACTGTTAGACTAACTGCACTCGTATACTGTAAAAGTTCCTGGAGGACGTGGGTACCGGAAATTTCTCCGCACCGCTCTACGCTAAATCATCGGCTAGCCAAACGAACGGCCCGTCATCCGCTATACTGAGAGGAAGCAGCGGCCCTCCGGTACCTGCATGCAAGTGAGAGCGTGAGAGAGGTGAGAGGAGTGTAACACCCGAGGTGTTTGCCACCAGTTAAGCAGTGGGTTTGAGCTTAAACATGATAGATTAAGTGGAGATGAGGATGTCAAGGTCAACCTATGGACAGGAGCCCCAACCTAAACTTGGATGCTGCACCATTGCTTTACATATAGTCCATTTTCAAGATATATGCTCGGGTGGTGTTATTGCAATATCTTCATGTGTCTCACCTTAGTACCTATCTATATTGGTCACTGGAAAAGTTTCATGACGTTTGGAATCAAAAAGTTACATGAAATGATAAGTTATATGCTTGTTGGAATGACTTTACTAAGTGCTGGAATTGCATTATTAAGTGGATAGAAATATAGGTCATCGACCAAACCTTGCAACCTTGCCCAAAAGACTCTAGATGGACTCTACAACAAAAGTCATGAAAGGTTCGTGTTGAGCAAATGCCCAGAAAATGCTCCAATTGATCAAAAAGGATAATTTAAGCTTTATCGTGATCCTACTTTGGTCAAAGTAGAAATATAGTTTCTATAACAGTTTTGATGTTGGACCTTAAATAAAAGTTGTAGTTCATGTTGTGTAGAAGAAACTTTGTTTTTGGACCAAGAGCTAGATCAACTTGTAAGCTTGATAAACAGAGGCTCGAAGTTTGGATCAGCTGCTGTTTTTTAGCCCTAGAAATAATTCTAAGTCCTGGATTGACAGCAGTGAGTTGCTATGTTTGTGACCTTTTATCTTCCAAATTCATATGGAAGCTCAATTGGAGTCCTTCATACGAGTTGGAGTACACCTTGTGAAGGAAAGAATAGATCAAGTCTCACCAGATTTGGAGCTTGGTTGGACCTTCAAATTCAATTCACAAAACTGCTAGTTTCGTCATGTTCATGAAGTTGGACCGGCAACGACAAGACGGTTGGCACGTCGCGTTCTCGTGTTTTTGCTAAACAACTTGAGTTGAGCCAAAAATAAAAGTTGGAGTTTACATCTTGGAGAAGAGCATGCAAAAAGTTGGATTAAGTTTGATCAGGTTTTGACCTCCGAATGCGAGTTTCCGTGATCTCCGTCAACATGTTGGCATTGTCATCTTGGCATGATTTTATCTCCTAATCCGTTGGCCTAATGACCTTGGCCGCTTAACGAAAATTGTAGAGCAACTCATGGGCTACAACTTTGGTTTTGGGCCCAAGTCAAAATTCGGCCGGGACGAAGCCCAAATCGGCGCCCACCTGAGCCCCACCGACACACGCCAGGTGCCCGAAGAAATGCCAACGTGGCCGGCATGCACGAGTTCACGCCCTCCATGGACGCCGCGCGTCCACCTCCTTGCCGCGCGTCCTGCAGTGCCCCTGCTGCTCCTTAATGGACGCCAAGCTGCCCCAGGCACTCCCCATCCACTCCAGCATCCTCTCCCTCCCTCGCTCTCGCACTCCCGCTCGTCCTTGCCGCACGCGCCGAGCACGCCCGCCATGGACGGCCGGGCCGAGCTCGCTGCCATGTCGTCCTCGCTGCTCCGCACCTCCTCCGCCATAGATAGCTGCGCCCTGGCCTTCCTCACCCCACGCCGCTCCTCCCGAGCTCTTTTTCCAGCGCCGCTCGCGGTCACTGCTCCTCGTCGGCGGAGCAGTTAACGCCGCCACCGCTGGCCCATGTGGCCGGGCCACCTCGGGCCACCGCAGGCCGAGCTACGACCTTCTACGGATGCGCGCGAGGCCCCTGGTGGTCCCTCGCCCCTCAGCTGTCGACGACGAGTCCCCCTCCGGCCGGCACCGCAGCTACAGCGACCTCTCTGCTCAAAATCGCGTCAAGGACTTCGCGCGACAATTCGACTAAGTCCAGGGGCCTAACTGCACAGTCAGTGACTCAAGTGAATAGTGCTCTCGGGACTGATTCGTAATTATTTTACAGGAACTTTGAAAATTCATAGTAAATTGTAGAAAAATCGTAAAATAGCAAATGAGGACTTTTTGGAATCCTTGTGAAATTCTCTATGCAGTAGATCTATAATATGGCATGTTTTAGTTTAAAGTTTTCTCTGTAAAAATAGATTTGTACAGCTAGGTTTTTAATGCTAGATGTATTTGTTATTTTCATAAATGTAGATCTAGGGCTCCAAATGAAGTGAAATTTTCGTGGCATGCTACTCATGTGATGTTTGATGTGTGGTAAAAATTTCATGAATTGTGGTTGCCATTTGAGTGAGTTATTAGTGTATCTTTCTCTCACATAAATTCTTGCAATAACAATTTGTCTTTTTCATAGAGGTTGATATACATGTCCAAATGACTTAAAATTTGTACAGTAGACTATTGGATGTATATAAGAGCTACTGTAATTTTTATAGATTTTATTATGGACTTTTGATATATGTTTATTATTTCACCTTGCTATTAAAATAAATTAAGAAATGCATTAAAAGAAATTATTTAATGATGAGCACTATGCTTTTTGGTGATAATTTAACATTTACTTTATGATGGTTACATTGGTTGTGGCCAAACATATGTTTGGAATGTAAGTTAATATTTATTCTTGCAATTGATGTTTTCCTGGACAGTTTCTGGGACTTTGGTAATTGCACCATGAAAATGATGTTTGCTGAGAAACATGCTTATAACAAAGTTGTAGATAACTCATTAATAGAGCTTGTGTTAAATTTTGGTGGCATTTGGCTTTATAGTTTGTGAGTAATGACTGTTTCAAGTTGGGTTCCAGAAATAGTTGTTCTCTAGAATCTCTGGACCAGATTCTGTAATTATGCTTGTTTGACTTGGTTAACTTGAGAAACATGCTAAGATGATTAAAGATTAATTATAGACAATTTCATAAGCTTTCCAGAATGTCTTGTTGCATGGTTATTGGATTTGTATAACTCTAGTTATGATCCAAACATGTAGATGTTGTTTGCAGTCCAGAAATTGTCAGATGCTAGTTATGATTGTTTACTCCATGTGTTGCTAAGTGTAGCTTATACCGTTGATGATGGTCAAGTTAAGATACTTATGATCTTGTCAAACTTGTATTATGCTTAATGTGCTTGCCCTCTTTAATTGGTTGTGTGATGTTAGTTAATTAGCTTTTGGTGTCTATGTCGTAATCGTGTGTTTACATGAATGATTATGTGATGCATCTTGTGTTACCATTCATCATATTCATACGCATGCATCTTGCATCTCATTTAGGTTCGCTAGATGCATCACGTGAAGGATGAGATGTTGGAGCCAAATCTAAAGACGGTGTTTGGTGGACCTATCCCGAAGATAGCAGGACTAAACAAGTGTCGGGATGGGAGATGCTCGCCGAGCGAGTGTCATCTGTCAATCACTAACCCAGTGTTTGATCCCAGGCAAGCCCCGGAGCATTCTAAGCCTCCTACTTTACAAAAGCAATTGAGTATATATATGTTATATATGTATTGTTGCATTAAGTTATAGGAGTTGATTGAAAACACTTGCTGCATATATATCCTTTTCCTTGTCCCGTAAATATGCCTGAAATCCTATTTTGGTTCGGGATCGAAAATATTGCTTAGCCCTGCTTAGACCGGTAGCGATTGGTGATTTCCTGTCACCGGCAACTATAGGTGGTTACTGGAATACTTTAGCTATGGAATGGATGATATCCTGGAAATAACCAAGTGTTGATGGATAATTGGAGACCGGGCGGAATAAGTATGGGGCAACCAGACAGGGTTCTGGGGTGCTTGTAGTTTCCGCCTGTGTCGATTAAGGACCGACCGTTGTTGGGCCTCGAGTCATGTTGAACGCATGCCTCACATTTAGCTGGCCGAATAAAGTACCTTTCGACCGCGAAGCTGGGAGATTATTCGGGCCGAGTGGATTGCCCGCAACGCACTGTACCGGAGCAGTAGTGGCAGGAAACGGGGGCGCGATGATAAGGCCAAAGAGCAGTCGGACGGCCCCCGGGTACATGTGGTTCCTGGCAAGCTCGCGACTTTACCTGAATAGTTGACTCGGTGACCAACACCTCACTTTAGCGGGTGAGTGAGGTTTGTGTGAGGAATAAATTACCAACTGGTTAATAATCGATTCGAATCGCCATCGCTCCTGGATAGTGAGCACTTGACTCGAGTTACTGCATCGTAGTAATGATGATGGAACACAGATGGTTATGTGGATAATGTTGGAAATGCTAAACCTGAGATGGTAACCTTTGATGTTAATGGTTAATCAAGTGATTGCTTTAGCATAGGTGCTTACCTAGATTGAATAGGTTATAATAAATATGATGCAAAAGGACTTAAATTAGTTTATTCATGATAACTTATGCTTTTCGCAAATGAGTCAAGCTAGCCCACTGAAAGAAAGCCTTGCATACTCCTTGGTGTCATATTATTTCTGGTTTATGACGGGTAAGTCTAGCTGAGTACCTTCTCGTACTCAAGGTTTATTCCCACTTGTTGCAGGTTGTGATGTATCATAGCTACTGCAAGAATTGGAAGACTCCGGCTGTAGTGGCGGAGTGTGATCATAGGCATGATCCGTCTGAGCTATCTTATCTCTCATGCTTTTATGGAAAATTGACCTTGGTACTGGCATGTATTTGAGTTAAGGTGATATTAGTTTTCAAACTACTTTGCTTCCGCTACTTTTAAACTTGAGTTGTAATAACTCTACTGAACTCCGATATATGTTAAATTACTTATAAAATGGATGTAACATATGACCTGTTATGTTGGACCACTATGATCTTGGCTTGTATGTTGGTTGGTTTGAAATCCCTCGTGATTTTATTGGACTACCGGAGTTATAAGAGCTTAAGTACGGGAATTTAATCGCTCTGGCGATTGTTTTTGTACTTTTATTCTTATAATTTGGGCGGTTCCGTGACAAGGAGAGATAGTGTGGGCCCCACCATTTCTTTATAAAAAAATGTTATAACTCACAAACTAAAAAACCAAATTAAATTCTGATTACACCATTAAATTCGTTTCAATAAATATTTTAAACCAAGATGTCACATGAATATATTTAGATAAAGTGATAAGTGGGCCCTACAGTGGATAGAGGATGATATAGAGAATAGATAGATGCGGGAAAACTGTACATTTTGTGGATGGAATATTCATTTTAAGGCCAGTCTCAATGGGGTTTCATCAGAGTTTCATGGACATTAATTATGCTGATGTGGCACTATATTTATGAAGAGAGAGATGATAAGAGTTTCATGGGAGCAGAGAGAGTTTCATAGATGAAACTCTTCTGCACTGTTTCCAAAATTTAGATGTGTTGGAAATCGTGACATGAAATCCCCATTGAAACTGGCCTAAAGAATAAATATAGAGGTGATGAGTACGGATAGACCTATGGGACGGAGATAGGAGCTCTGAAAGTGCAAGTACCGAAACTCAGGCTATCTGCACTCATGGTCCTCTATATTCATCCTCTATATGTCCTAGTCAGCAAGATTCTCTCCTCTATAGTCAATTCTCCCGCACCCATCCATCCTCTATATCATCCTCTATCCACTCTATCTACTGTGGGACCCACTTATCACTTTATCTAAATATATCCATGAGTGATCTAGTTTTGAAGGATTTATTGAGACGAATTTAATGGTGCAATCGAAATTTAATTTGGATTTTTGGTTTGTGAGTTATAGCATTTTTTTCCTTGGTTTAGCTAGTAGGGCCCGCCACTGTGCACTATAGAGTAAATACTGTGCTACTCTAAATATAGAGTAAGAGAAAGGATAGAGTATCGTTTTAGAGTATCCAGTGCAGCAGTTTTTACTCTATATTCATACTCTAAAGCTTTAGAGTATCGTTTAGAGTATGCCACTGCGGACAGTCTCATAGCGGGTATTTCCAGATATATACAGGGCGCTGTAAAAGAGGAGTGCCCCTCTCTTTTACCGTTTTACCTCTCCCCCGACGCGCTCCCAGTCCGAGACTCCTCTGTCTCTAGGGTTTTTTTTCCCCAACTTCGCTTTGCTTCCCCACCTGCTCTATCTCTCACTCGTCCCCATCACCGTCGCCATCACCACCCCTCTCTCCTCTCTCACCGGCTCCAATGGCGGACGCCGACGCCAAGCCCCCGCCCCACGACGCCGCGGCGTCCCTGGTTCCCTCGATCTCCCCCTCCTCCGTAGGCGCCGGGGACGCGGCCGACGCAGACGCGATCGAGAAGCAGCTCGCCGGCCTGGGCATCGCCGTCGCCGGCAACAGAAGCGGGTTCCCCGAGCCATCGGGCTGGGACGATGGCCCCGTGCCAGTCCCCATCACGGCCGCCGTCCTTGTCGGCGGTGATGAGGGTGCCGACGAGAAGGCGCCGGCGCCGACGGGGGCAGTGGATGTGAAGGTGCGGTTCCCGCGCCGGCCCGGAGAGCCGGACTGCAGCTACTACCTCAAGTTCGGCACCTGCCGCTTCGGGATCAAGTGCAAGTTCAACCACCCTGCGAGGAAGAAGAAGAGTAGTAGGGTATGCGCCGGTGCCTTGGATTTGGGCTGGCCTAGTACAGTAATAAATAGTAATAAAGCTCTTTTCCTGTTTTCGGTGGGATTTTTGGGTTTTTTTTTTCTGGGGGGTTGGTGTGGTTCTTGTGATGGCGAGTTGGGGTTTGGTCGTTTGTGCTTGTGGCAAGGGTACTTAGAAAGTAGGCAAATTTTGTTTTATTTTTGTTTGCTCGGTGTGGTTGTGACCCTCGCGGATGTGTATGCAGGTGAGAGGCAGTGGGAGCAACAGCAGCAGCAATAAAGCATCGTCTCCTGATGATGATCAGGTGACTGGCCCTTCTACTCTTGCTGCTGCATGTGTGATGTGTTCCTGCTGCTTTTTGTGCATGCATGTTTATCTAAATTTGGCAACTCCCTCATACTGTGGAAGACGTCTGAATGGAGACTTGTATTTTCTTGTGCTTGTTGCGAATGCACGATTTTTTGTGGTTTGGTTGTTATGTCGGGAGTGGGTGAATGCAGGCTGGTTAGGGAGTCAGTTAGACTATGCTGTACCCATGTAATTGTTCCTTGACGACAGTGGCTGAGCTTAGCAGTAAACTCGGCACAGGTCAGAGAGAACAAAAAATTCAATGGATTAAGGGTCTGGATTGCTTCCACAACTGACCACAGGTTGCTACAAAAGCTTCGCTTTGTGTTTGGATGGCTTTCCTAAGCTCGCCATAAGTCTGGCACACCACAGATTTTCCTTCTGCTTTTAGCAGCAATCTGTGCCAAATCTCTGGCGAACAAAACGCTCTCTGTATTTTGGCTTGCCGCAACTACGGTGTGGCAAACTAAGGGGACAATACGAACATGCCCTAAGTAGGAAAGGGCTACATAGTACATAGTTTAAACTTTCAAGCATACTTGACCCAAAACGTTGACCCAGACCTGGGTACGCAGGGTCATTTTCGATCCTGCCTTGTAAAAACCTCTAGCAAGTAGTGTCCTCAACCTGGTTTCTCGACCCCCGTCGAGCGAGGAACATAATGGATGTTACAAAGGTGAGGAGGAGTGTACTGCCCATGTTTGCCTCAAGTCAAGGAAGTTCCTCCCCTGCTCGAGGCATCTGGATGCATTTCTAATTCGACTTCCTTATGTTGTTTAGAGATCAGGTTGGATGTTGGGTTTTATATATTGGCCAATGCATCTTTAATTCCATTTTTGCAGCTTATATGACGGTGTTTTAGTGATATGCGTATGCTTGTACTATATCCTTGCACTTAGAGGCTAGATTTTCCACCCATTCGATCAATTCATAGTAACCAGTATTGAACTCACACGATGTACACTCATCACCTAGTGTGATAAACAAGTGCCTGGAATAGGATACAAAATCTTTTGTACCACCTTCCTTTGTTCTTACCCCCAAGTTCAGCCAGGTCGCAATTCATCTCAAAAAGTTGAGTAATTGCGCAATTGGCATAATTGTGCTTTGATTTTGTCTCTGGATTCTTTGGCATTGGTCCAATGTGATGTTTGGACGTGCTATGCCATTTTGTTATCTTGTGCACCATAGTTCTTTTCCTTTTAATTGAAGATAGTTCAGTTGAATCTGTAACAAACAAACTGACATGAAAAGGCTTCTAGTCCTGAAATCTGAGCACAGCCAGTGCCACGAGGTTCCTGGTATGATGGGGGTTGAGGAATGGGTACTGACATGGATTGAGACCTTCCAAATTCCTGGTTCGAGGGGGGAGTATCTCTTTGTGATGCTGGTAAAATGAACCAATTACTTTTGGGACAGTAGTCCTGAATGATCCTCATTCATCAGTTAATCATGGATACAACAATTAAGTAGTTCTTTATTGCATCACAGCTTTAAAATAATGAAATAAAAGTATGGGAAAGCCTGAAAGGCACTGAAGGATAGACGAACTATTGAGCAATGTTCACCTCAACACTAAATGGTACACAGTTGGACACCTATTTTTCTCGAAAACGCAGTTGGACACCTATTGTTTAGTGTTTTTATTTGGGCTACATGGCGAGTCAAACGGGCTACATGGTCAGTTAAACGGGATAAGCGGCCGATTAAACGGAACAGCTGGTCAGCGTGTAGCGTTTAAACGGCATGTAAACAGACTACAGCCGTTTATGGCAACACCACTATTGAGCTTTCATTTCCTGGCCCATTCAGCCCAAAAAACGGCCCTAATCCTGAGCCTTGACTCCTCCACATGTAGACCCAACCAGCCGCCACCACCTCTCTCCCCTCGGTTCTCTCTCCTTACCTGAAGCGCACTGTCTCCGCTGCCTGAAATCTCTTGCCACCAGCCATCATCTAGCACCAGAGAACGACAAAATCAGTCACCTCTGTCCTCATTCCTTTGGCACTAGCTCTTGACCTCTGAAATGGCTGCCACTGCTGTTGCACTGCCATGGCAATGGTTGTCTTTGGCTTCTGCATTGGCAGCCTTGTCAACTTCACCAACCCACTTGCCCTCATAGCTCCTAATGTCCCGGTTGTCATCACGACAACGTCCCAACTGCCTTCCCAAGCATCGACCCAGGCATTGACTCACTTCATCCCTGATCCACTTTTTGGGATGACAATCTCAGGAATTGAAACTCCACGCCACCATTGCATTTGCTCTGAAGAAACACAGGGTCTTCACATCCCTGGTCCATGTTTTCGGATGATGATCTCAGGGCATGGAACTCCACGCCATTACTGCATTCGATCTGAAGAAACACAGGGTCTTCATATATGTTCTTTCATTTGAAGATGTATAGGCTAGCCTTGGACCTAGTGTCCTTATCTCCCTTTACAACCTACCATACTAAGTATCATCCACTTAAATTGTCTTCAGCGCCACACCTCCCCCCTCCCCCTCGTGAAAGAAAAACAAAATCAAATTGTTGACTGTACCGGAATAAGAAAACATTTTGTAACTCAAATTGGATGTCTGCTTGGTGAACATGTTTTTTTGGTAGCCTGATACCGTGAGATTTTTTAATAATGTTTCCAATTCTTTGTATGTGTCATTGACTACTGATTTCTGGTTTTCCACTTATTCTTTTTTTTTTGAAAAGAAACTGTGGAGCAAAAGCTCCCCAGCAAAGCACCAAATATATTAAAACAAAAGGGGGGGGGGTACAGGGGGACACTTACAGAGCAGTTAACCAAGAGCTAACTAAGCAGCGCCACTACACAAAAACTAAGTAGAAGGACCAGACTATAAACTATTGAGCCAATTCATTACAGACAAGTGAAAAGTAGGATTGATTCTATGCAAATGAAGTCTAATAGCACTGAGTCTACATGTGGTCGCCTGTTAAATATTTTTCTGTGTTTTCTTTAATTTAAGATGCCTTGTTCCATGCTGCCTTCATTGATTATTAGGTATTCTCGTAAGTAGCTGTTCTGGTTCTATCTTCACAGGGTAGTATTGTAGGGACTGTTTGAGACTCATGAATCGCTAGGGAATCGAACCATGAGTTAAAGTATGTGATATACTAATTCTTCAACCAAATACCAAACTATGAATTACCAACAATTTATGGACATTTTACTTGTTTCAAGAATTGCCAACAAATTCAATATAACCTAACCTGACTTTAAAACAAATGTTCACAAAAATGTGGTCATTGCTACTTTCCCACTGCTAATTTATCTCTTATTTCCTGTTATATTTCTTATATGCTTGGGACTTGGGTTGTATTCTATAGGTTATTGTTTGGTATGTTTTTGTTTTAATCTTCTAATTATAATAGGCTTATTCAGCATCTGAAACAGTTTATGCGCTTTGTGATCAGTGCTGCATGGCCATAATTGGAGTTATAACTTGTAGATACAAATTATAGTCCACTTTTGTAAGGTTCAAGGTTTATATTTTGAAATTTTCATGGATGTTTGTCAAACAATGCGCTGATGATCAGTGACATGTTCAGTTTCCACTTTGATGATCATAGTTCTTTGTAATAAACTGGCCATATCTGCATTTATAATTCTACATTTCTAGCCTTTGAATAAACTTTGATTGTTCTTTCTTATTATCTATTTAATTTTCAACCAGGCTCCTAGAGAAGAATACGAAGGCCTTGTTCCAGACATTTCGGATTCCATGGTGAGTTAACCTTTTGCTTTGTACACGACGTTGTGAAAAGATAAAGAAACAAAGAGTCAATGCAGTGGGTGCATTCCAAGTTAATAGGCATCTATCCCCACTTTGCCCAATGAAATGTCCAGGTTTGAGATTATCAGCATTGTATGACAAATGATGCCAACTTCCTCCAATTTTCTTTTGTTTTTGTTTTCCTTGTGACAAATAATGTACGGGTTTGTGTTCAAGCAACTGCATAGGTATGTCTGAGTCTATTGCTGTTGAAAACATAGGATGCAATCATTTTTGTGTAGTCATGTATCAAACTTATTGATTCATCAGTTCTTGGACTTGCTATTGATTTACTAGTCGATAGTTATTCTTTTGCCTTTTTGAGTTTGTGTTGTAGAATTTTAAAATGCTGGATTTTTTCTACAGGGCTTTGATGACAAGGGGAGCTTATCTAGCTCGGAAAATCATAGGAAGATGTCATATGAAGTCAGTATTTTTCTTTTAGCATATTAATTTAATGATTAAGTTCTCGATCTTTGTGAGCTGTGTTCTTTACCAGCATTATTGCACTGTACATGCTGATGAACCAGTGAAATGCCTGTTGCTTTGCTTTCATTACTAACTTTAAAAGGCCACACTTCTTCCGCATTTGTTGAACTCCACTTTTTACGTTTAACTATATGTCTTTACCTGTTGCAGGTTATTGATATGAAAAGGGGGAAACTAGAGCCAAAGGAAAAGGTTATGTCATGGATATTATGAATACTGCTCGAGATTGCTTAGTAGATGTAATTACGTTTTGGTACTTAAATTCTCATATCTTATGTTGGCAGATTTGTGAAGAACCTGAAAAGGGAATTTATTTTATGAAGTTAGACGAGACAAATGTCACAACCCAAAAGGTTAGGGATTATGCATTCAATCCCTTTAGCAATTTCTTGGTCTTCCACAGGCCAGTGTGATACAGGGTGCATACAGTTAGTTCTTAAGCATCTTTTGTTAGGATGGAGGGCCTTATATCAACTATCTAGTGTATTGTGACATCCTGCATTCCCAGAAAACTTGTTAATTCATGCTCTCTCAGCGAGGATATATTGAAGCATGTACAATGGAGGTGCTCGAAAAAAACCTTTTTCTTCAACCATTAGCACCTATATGACAATGCTCTGTCTCCCTAAGCACCTGTGTCTAAGCATCTTGCATTGTACATGCCCTTAGAGCAACTCCATTCTTGGCAGTGCCTTTGATTTAAACTTACAGCTATTGAACCAACTTTTTATTATACTATGCTTGCATGATGATATGTATACACATTCATTCTTAACCAAAACCCTGTAAATGGAAGGTTTATAAATCGATAATTTTTTATCTATTTTATTTTATGTAAATCCTTTGTTCTACTGCCACCTGATTGTTCCCTACCAACTTTTGAGATTCTGAAGGGTGCTAAAGATAAAAGAAAGGAAACCTTTGCAGAAGGCAACGCTCAGGAGGAATGCAAGGTTTGTGACCTTTTATCACGGTGATAGTTTGTTGATTTTCTGTGATTAACTTGCACTGAAAAGCTTTTGAATGTTTTCTCTTTTCTTTGCTCTAAAAAAACCATTAATGCCTTAATGATAACATATGTTAAGATTCAATTGGTATTGGTGCTGAGAACCAGCTCCTTGAGGTCAAGCCGGTGGTGTCCTCTGTCTTGAACCATGAGCCATCTTGAACCAAATCGAGTAGGTGGATACCATTCCATCTCTTTGCACATTTCTGTCTGAAAACCTGGGTTACATGGACACTGTGTGGGTGTTGGTGTCCATTTCGGGTGCGGGTGTCTGATTCGGAGATATTTCGGAGACACGCCAAATTGCACTTGGTATCCGACATGGGTGTTGGAATCTGACACAGGTGCAGGGTTGTCTGACTTGGCAAAAAAATGTAAGACACTGTTGTCCAGGTAACACTGCTGAAAACCAACTTCATGGCTTCATCTCAGGCTAGCTTATGCTCCACATCCACAGTCCACACTGGTGTAACTACAGTGGCTTTCAGGAACTTCCTTTTTTTTTTTGAGGGCTCAATGGGGAAATTCCCCCCACCTGTTTTTTTTTGGTATTAATTTCAGGAACTTCCTTGTTTTGTACATTAATTTTTCTGTTAAGTGTACTTTGATGCAATGCTTGTTCTAGTTGAGCATTTTTTTCCTGTTATGCACTTCTTTTTGTTGCAAAATTAGTTTTTTTTTTGACAACGTTGTTGCAAAATTAGTTGTGATCAGCAATGGAGCACAGGTATCAGACTGATATGGATACATGGATATGCCATTATAAAAAAAACATGGATATGTTTTATTATTTTTTAAAAGAAAATAATAATTGACATATAATAGCAGGAACAACAAATTATATTGTGATTTTACGTTTGCATGTAGGCTGCAAAAAACAAGCAGCATCAGTTTAATTGGAGACAGGATCATCGAATGATGCCTTCAGGTCAATGCCTCATTGTAATTTGTAAAGACAAACACAATGTACACATGCTAATAAAGATGTTAATCTGGACAAAGTATATATTGTTGGAGAGTAATTCTCTATTGCATAGGGCTAACCCTAGAAGGGTAGCTAAATAGGTTCCATACATGGGCCACATGGGCCTTAGCCTCATGGGCCTAAACACATACTCCAACACCCCCCCGCAGTCTGAACTACCGGCGCAACGGAGTTCAAGGCTGAACAAGAAAGAACACACACAACCCCCCCACAGACGCAACTAGCCACCGGTGATGTTGAGGCTGGAGCGAAACTCGGTGAAGGTCGAGGACGGGAGGCCTTTGGTGAAGATGTCCGCGAACTGGGAGGTCGTCAGAACATGAAGGACCCGCACCTCGCCTATGGCCACCCGATCACGGACAAAGTGGAGGTCGATCTCCACATGCTTCGTCCGCTGGTGCTGGATGGGGTTGGTGGAGAGGTAGACCGCACTGACGTTGTCGCAGTAGATCAGGGTGCTCTGGGAGGGCGGAGTGTGCAACTCCGCAAGCAGCTGCCGGAGCCAGGCGGCCTCCGCCACGCCGTTAGCAACGGCGCGGTACTCCGCCTCGGCGCTGGACCGGGAGACCACCGGCTGGCGCTTGGACGACCAAGACACCAGGTTGCCACCCAGGAAGACGGCGTAGCCGGAGGTGGAGCGCCGAGTATCCGGGCACCCGGCCCAGTCAGCGTCGGTGTAAACGGTGAGGTCGGTGGAGGAGGCCCGGTGGAGGAGGAGGCCGTAGTCAAGCGTGCCTCGGAGGTAGCGGAGGAGGCGCTTGAGAGCCGTGAGGTGAGGCTCTCGGGGGTCATGCATATGGAGGCAGACCTGCTGAACTGCATAGGTGATGTCCGGCCGGGTGAAGGTGAGGTACTGAAGGGCCCCGGCGAGACTCCTGTACGCAGTGGGATCAGCCACCGGTGGTCCCTCAGCCTCAGACAGCTTGCCCTGAGTGTCGACCGGAGTGGAGCAGGGGTTGCAGTCAGTCATCCCAGCCCGCTCCAGGATGTCCCGAGTGTACTATCGCTGGTGAAGTAGGAGCCCGGTAGGACGGTGCTCAACAGTGACACCGAGGAAGTGGTGGAGCTCACACAGATCCTTCAGCAGTCAGTCATCCCAGCCCGCTCCAGGATGTCCCGAGTGTACTGTCGCTGGTGAAGTAGGAGCCCGGTAGGACGGTGCTCAACAGTGACACCGAGGAAGTGGTGGAGCTCACCCAGATCCTTCATCGCGAACTCCTGCTGGAGAGCGGTGATGATCCGGCGGAGAAGTGGCGCACTGGAGGCGGTGAGGACAATGTCATCAACATAGAGCAGCAAGTATGCAGTGTCGGCTCCATGGTGGTAGATGAACAGAGACGTATCGGACTTGGCCTCCATGAACCCCAGGGTCAGCAAGAAAGCGGCGAACCGGTGGTTCCACGCCCGAGGTGCCTGCTTGAGGCCGTATTGAGGCCGTAGAGGGACCTGTTGAGCCGGCGACGAACCCCGCCGGCTGACTGCAGTACACCGTCTCGGTGAGAAGGCCGTGGAGGAAGGCGTTCTTGACGTCCCGCTTGTCGGTGTTCGGACCCCGGGGGGTCCTAAACCAACGAGTAAAATGCTGCGTGTCCCTTTCCTGGATGGTGATGCAAGGAGAACACACGGGGGTTTATCCTGGTTCGGGCAAAAGAAGGCCCTACGTCCAGCGGGGGTGAGAGAGATTTGTATTTCCTTGCACCGAGGTGCTTGCGTAGGGGTTACAAGCTTGCGAGAGAGGGCGACGAGCCCAAGTCTCAAAGGAGAAAAAGAAAGAGTACAGAATGATTGCTTGAGATGTTGATCGCTATGTTGTGTATGACTGGTTGTCCGTCGTCTTCTCTAGGGCCCTGGCCTACCCTTTTATAGGACGGGATGAGGCCAGGACGATGGGAGCCTTGAGATGATGTTTTGTCGATCCTGTTGAGTCGGCTGTAGCGACGTGCCTCAGGAATGGGAGGCCATCCTCTGGAACGTGATGTCGTGGGCGTCGAAGTGACCCGAAGCGTCGTGCCATACCGTCCTTTCTTCCCTGTTGCGCCGTGTCGGTGGTCGAGGTCGGGTCGAGGTAGGGTCGAGGCCGAATGGATAAGTCCGAATCCCTGGAATCCTGGTGTACGGGCCTTGTCGTATCCTCCCTCGAGGGTTAATAGTGACACACAGGATGAGGCATGGCGAGTATAGTGACGTTTTTCACCTCCCATCACGGGATGGGGGATAAAACAGTGAAAACTGACACCGGTATTGTTCCCACGTCGACCCAGGCCGTGGCCATACCGGTAGGTGGCGGTTGGTAGGTTGCATTAAACGCTTTGACTTTTCGTCCCGTGGTAGGTGGGGACTGAGGGGGTCGAGCGCCTCGACCCGGGCTCACGCGAGTCGGAACGCCCGGGGCGGTCGAGCCCCGTGCGGGTTGGAACGCGGTCGAGGCCTCTCGTCGAGGGGGGCTCGTACGAGTCGGAGACGGGGCGCGGTCGAGGCACTTCGTCGAGCCGGCCTCGTACGAGGCGGACCTGTCGCACGTAGTGGGCTGTGCTTTATTGCGACTTAATCGTTTTAGTTTTTATGATCGTTAAATGTGGGGTACCCCTATACTATTGGTACCGACAGTAGCCCCCGAGCCTTTAGGTGAGTGTACGTTCACTCTCCTAGAGGTTTTTAGCCGATGAACTGGAGTCATAGCGCTGTTCGCTTCCTTGACAGGGACATCTGAGTGCTTCCAGGACTTCTTCCGGTGGGGGCGCGCGAGCGCACCCGCCGGGTGTAGCCCCCGAGGCCTCGGTGGAGTATTGAGAAAGTCTCCTCCGAGGTCTTTAATCGTGGTTTGCTAGGGAACAGTTGATGCGGTTGAGCCCCCGAGCCTCGCGCGCACAAGGTCGATCGGAGTTTCTGCCGTCTTTCGTTGTCCGTCCCTCACGCTCATCCCACGGAGAGGAGGAGGAGGGGTGGGGATCGTCGTACTACCCCGTTCGGGCGAGTGCGACGACCTCCGGTGAGCTACTAGCGGGGGGATTCGAGTGAGAGTCCGTGCTCCAGTCGTTAGGAGTCGGCTTGGGACCCGGGGGCACTCTCAAATGATGCCAAGGAGTGGTCGTGCGGATGTCGGTTCCCTGCGACGGGATCCGAGGGCTCGATGCCTCCCCCGAGGGGATTCCTGCTCCGTCCTCATCCTTTGGCCTCGAATACGTCTCGGGGTGCCTCGAGAGCGTGGCTCGAGCCCTGGCCGTGTACGGGCGCATCCCTGGTCGTCCCTTGCTCTGTTGCTCGAGGGCGGCTGTCGAACCCAGGTCGAGGGCCAGCCTTCGCTTCCTCGAGACTTAAAATGGGCCCGGAGCCCGTTAGCGGAATCTCGGAATATCCGTCCGCGGATCTCGCCCCGCCCGTTTAGCCAGGCGCGCCTTTTTAGGGCGAGATCGGCGCGGTAGTGGGCGGCGTGGCGTTCGGTTACTGCGTGAGGACGGCCACGTGCCCCGCTCCTGTAAGGCAAGAAGGACGGTTAAGTGGGCGCATTTATTACGGGAAACTGTTGCTACCTTTTCGCGCGGCCGTTGAACTTCTTCCCGGTCTATAAAAGCGCGGCCCTGGGGTCTGTGTTCCCCTCCGGTTCTTTGCGTTCTTGCCATCCTTTGCCTTAGGAAACCCTAGCCCCCTTGCGCTTTCCGTCCGCATTGCCGCCGCCGCCGCCCTTTTTCCCCACACCTTTCCTCCCCGCCGGCGCTGATGGCTGGAAAGAGCCAGTTTCTCGCTACCGACGGCTGGGCCTCCTCTTCCGTGACGGAGAAGAAGCTGGAGGAGCTGGTCGCGGATGGGTTGCTGCGGCCGAGGACGAGCCGGTCGCGGCCGGAGTGGATCGCGCCGCCGTCGACCCATCGGGAGCCGGCCCCCCCGGAAGGCTACGTGGTGAGCTTCGTAAGCTTCCACGAACGGGGGTTCGGTATCCCGTCGTCAGCCTTCATGCGGGCGCTCCTCCACTACTACCGGGTGGAGCTCCACCACCTCGCCCCCAACGCCATTGCGCAGGCCGCTATCTTCGCGGCGGTCTGCGAGGGATACCTCGGGGTGGAGCCGCAGTGGAACCTGTGGCTCCACCTTTTCAAGGCCGAGCTTTTCGCGCGGAACGCGGGAGCGAAGGGCGCCTTCTACGCCGTGCGAGTAGGGAGCTGCGTCCTCCAGTTGAGGTCGAGTCGGACGGAACAGTACATCCCGGCGCGCCTCATCTCTTCGAACAGCGGGTGGCATACGGGCTGGTTCTACCTCCGCAACGACGAGAACCAGCTGCCGAGGTATACCGGCCGCGTGCTGACCGCCCGGGAGCACAACTGGGTGTACGGCGTGCCGGACGTCGAGAAGCCGCGCCTGGACCCGCTGCTGGCGGCGCTGCAGCAGCTTCGTGCTCGAGGCCTGACGGCGGCGGCAGTAGCGACGGCGTTCCACCGTCGTCGGGTGATGCCGCTATGCCGACGCCGCCTGCGCCTCGACCAGATGACCCCGGAGGCGTCTTTGGAGGGGAGCCGGATGTCGCACGAGACCCTCACCCCCGAGGAGGGGCTTCGCCGAGCCCGCCGGATGGTGGGGACCTTCAAGGCGGAGGAAGCCGACCTGCTCCCCATGAGGCCCACTGAGGGGTTCGAGCCCGTGGTAAGCTCCTTAGTACGCTCGTCTTTTTAGTTCGATTCGCGTCTGAGACCTTCCCCTGACCCGGTCGACGCCATTGCGCAGGACTTATCGGCGTTGCGGGAGACCCGACCGCCGGTTCCGGAGGACCAACCTGCTCGGGACGCTCGACGGGAGCACGCCTCGAAGCAGAAGGCGGCCAAGGAGTCGACCAAGAAGCGAGCGGCCCGGAAGTCCAGGGAGAAGGAGGCGCGGAGAAAACTCCGGCGCCAACAGGCCCTCGACGGGCTCCCTTTAGAGCCGTCGCCCTCCGAGACCATGTCGGGAGAGGACGACGGCAGCAGCGGCGAGGATGACGACGCCTTGTCGCGGTACGAGGCCGCGACCGGGCTGGGGAACCTCCCCGACGTCCGCCCTCTGCTGGAGCCCCTCGCGGGGCCATCCTCCTCGGTCGTTGTGGTCGAGGAGGTCGAGGAGGACGACGAGGAAGAGGAGGAGAGGAAGAAGAAGGAGGAGGAAAAGAGGGAGGCGGGCCCCTCGGCGGGAGGGGTCGCCTCGCCCCGGACCCAGCCAGGGGGGTCGACAGGGGCGCCTGACCCAGCCCAGGCCCCGCAAGCTCAGGCGGGGACGGGGGTGGGGGTGCCGACATCGTCGTCGGCGGCGCCTTCATCGGGCGTGAAGACCCGAGGCCAGTTGGCCTCGGAGGCGCAGAAAGCACGTAGCGGCGCACCGGCGAGAGCCCCGAGGAGCGCCCGGTCCGCGGGCGGGGCGGCCGCGAGGCCGCCGCCTGCGACCTCGAGCGGCTCGGACCGTGGGGGGTCGAGGCCCCTGGTGCCGATTTCTGGGTAAGCTTCTGAACAGAAAGGGACTCGTCTTATTTCCTGATTTCATCGATCGACTCATCCTTTACTTTTCAGGCTGAAGCGGAAGGCGGAGACCATGGGGCCCACCCCCGTGAAGTCCCTTCGAGCCAGCGCCTCCGTCCTTAACCGGTCGGCGGCACAGGACGCTGCCTGGGTCCGCGAGGTCGAGGCGGCGAAGGAGCGTCGTCGGCAACGGGAGGCCGCGGGTGCCTCGACGGCTGTCGGCCCCGATCCTGCGGTGGCGGGGTCAGAGCCGGCAAGGACGGCGGCGCCTGGCCCGGTCGAGGCGGAGCCCAAGGCGCTGCCCTCGGCTGAGGCCACCGTCGAGGTGGCCACGGAGGAGGCGGCCGCAGAGGCGACCGCGGGGGGGGGCTGCACCAGCGCCGGAGCAGGAGGTGGCGCCGGCGAGGGAGCCGCAGCCGCAGGCCACACCCGCGCCGGAGCAGGAGGTGGCGCCGGCGAGGGAGCCGCAGCCGCAGCAGGACCTACTGGTGCGGCGGGTGGGCATGACGGAAGGTGGGGCCGTCGGGCCTTCTGCCGGAGCCCCGGAGGCGGCGGCGCCGGAAGTTGAGGCGCCGGTCGCGGGGGTACCGGCGGTGGGAGCGCCGGCGTCCGAGCCGCCGTCGGGCGAGATACCGGCCGCAGGGGCGTCTACGGCAGAGGTGACGGCTCCGGAGGCACAGGCTGCCGAGGGGCCGGTCACTGCCGAGGGACAAGCGCCCGTGGTCATCGTCCTCGACGACGCCCCCCTGGACAAGGGAAAGGAGATCGTGGGGGCCGAGGAGGGCGAGACCACAAGCCGGGCGGAGGCCTCGGCCCCTGCCGGGGGTGCAAGCGAAGCCGGCCCTTCGTCCGGGCCGGGAGGTGCCCCGGCTGGGGCGTCATCGTCGTGGCCGGACTTCGCCGCGCTGGCGATAGCGCGGGCCGAGGAGGAGATCCCGAGGTGGGGAGGGCCGCCCCTTGCGTTCAAGGATGCCGCAAACCTCGACGGCGAGCCCATCCTCGTCCTGAACGACAGGGATGAGGTCCACCGCTGGCAGTACCTCGAGGGCGTCCGCCAACACCTCGCTCGGCTGCTCAGCGTGGCGTCCGACGCTGTTACGCGGGGCATGCTGGACGCCACGGAGGTATGACCAAGTCGCCGGCTTACTCCGTGGGTCTTTGTGTCTTTTTCCCTTGGACTCATTACGTTTTTTGATTTTTCTTGAATTAGGAACTCAAAGAGGCCTCCCGCCGAAAGTCACTCTTCATCCGGGGCGAGAGTGGTGTGTGGGCGTCGCTGTCTCGGCAACGGGCCCTGGTCGAGGAGACTCAGAAGAGGCTCGCCGATCGGTCCGCTGAGCTGGCGGAACTGCGCACCGCCTTCTCGACGGTGAAGGAAGAGGCGATGCAGGCGTGGGCGGCGGAGGCCTCGATGCGCACCGAGGCAGACAAGGCCCGGGAAGAGGCTGCCCAGGCCCGCCGAGACCTCGAGCCCCTGTCGGCGCGGGTCAAGGAGCTCGAGGAGGACGTCTCCCAGGTTGGCCGTCAGCGGGACGCCCTCAACGTCCAGATCGGGCAGGTGACAGCCCAGCTTGGCGCGCTGAAGGGCGAGGTCTCGGTGCTGAATGGGGCCGTCCAGGAGAAGGACGCGGCGCTCCGGACCGCCCTCCAGGAGATCGAGGCCCTGAAGGCGGCCGTTCGTGAGAAGGACAGCGCCCTCCTGGGGCTCGAACGGACGTGCGGGGGGCTCGGCGACGAGGTCGTGGGTTTAAAGACTCACGTCGAGGGTAAGTACAATCTGTTGTAGTTATGCCGTCGGTGCGTCGTATTGGGTGCTAATGTTAGCTTGTCGTTTTCCAGAGCTGGAGCGCGAGAACCAGGAGGCCCACTCGACCGCGAACTCCCTGCAGAGCCTCCTGGAAGCCGAGACTCGGAGGACCCAGTTGCTCGAGGGCGCGATCACCACCGTGTGCGACGGTCTGGGGGTCGGACCCGACGCCGACACCGGAGAGGACGCCCCAGGGAACTGCTTCATCCGTCGGATGGCCGCGCTAGGTCATTTTGCCCGGGAGAAGATACGGGACAGCCTCCACCACGGCGTAAAGAGGGCACTGGCCGTCGTTCGCTCTGGTTTTGTGTTCGACATGGAGCTCGTCGCCGACGGCTTCATCACAGACCCGGAGCGGACGGACGCGGAGAACGCAGATGCCTGCTTGGATCTGATCGAAGCTGCGGAGGGGCCTGGGAGCCGCCTGGCCTCGCTCTTCGAGCCCGAGGTGGTGCCGCCTGCTGACGACGAAGGCCTGTGAGCCAAATCTGGGCACGGAGGCCCGTGTAATAAGTTAGTTATTTTGAATTTTGATCGTGGTGGCCCTGGGGGCCTTAAGAACTCAAAACTTAAACTAGTTTGTGACGAATCTAGTTTTATTCGAGCCTTTTTTCCCTTTCGGCCTGGGTTGTGTTCTCATACGATTTACTTAACGCGCAGTCACGCCCTTTGGCGTGGGGAGCGAGCGGAGGTACCGTAGCCTCGGGGGCGTAAGCGATCTCGTGGCTCGACTGCCCTCGAGCTTCAGGGTGCTCTTGCGGCCTTGTAGATCGTGTGAGAAACTGACCTAAGCGGCAGGGAGTGTGCTACTCTCTTTCAAAGTTAAGAACCGTTATAAGACCTACTTAGCGTGCGGTTGCGCCCCTAGAAGGCATGAGGGGTGAGTGGAGGTACCGTAACCTCAGAGGTTGAAGTGATACTCCTGACTCGAGGGCCCTTTCGAACCTTAGGGTGTTCTTGCAGCGAAGTCGATTGGAAAAGCGGTTCTTAAATTTTTGAAAGAGAGTACAAGTTTTTTCAGGGACTGGGGGGTCCCCCCCTTGTAGCCCCCGAGGGAGGGTCGATTCTGGGAGTGTAGAGTCGATCCTTCCTCAATGTGAAACGAAAGCTTGAACATCGCTGTAGTCTTTATTGATGAAAAAGGAAATACAAGGCCTCGAGGCTTTCTAAGGAAAAAAGCGACGTAGCTGTTCAATGTTCCAAGCGTTGGTGAAGATTTCGCCCTTCTCGTTGGATAGCTTGTAGGTGCCCGGCTTTAGTACTTCTGCGATGATGTACGGTCCTTCCCACGGTGGCGTGAGTTTGTGGCGTCCCTTGGTGTTCTGGTTCCGGCGCAGCACCAAATCACCGACGTTGAGGTCACGCCTGCGTATGTGTCTGTCGTGGTAACGTCGGAGACCCTGCTGGTACCTGGCAGAATGCAACAAAGCCACGTCTCGGGCTTCCTCGAGCTGGTCGAGGGCGTCCTCTCTTGCGGCGTTGTTATTTCCTTCGTTGTAGGCTTTTAACCTTGGGGATCCGTACTCTATATCTGTCGGAAGCATAGCCTCGGACCCGTAGACTAAGAAGAACGGAGTGAACCCCGTGGCTCGACTCGGCGTTGTTCTCAGGCTCCACAGGACCGAGGGTAGCTCGGTGGCCCATCTTTTGCCGTGCTTGTTTAGCTTGTCAAAAATTCTGGGTTTCAGGCCTTGTAGGAGCATGCCGTTGGCACGCTCTACTTGGCCGTTTGTTTTTGGATGAGCTACGGCCGACCAGAGCACGCGAATGTGATGGTGGTCACAGAAATCCAGAAACTTTTTGCCAGTGAACTGGGTGCCGTTATCAGTGATAATGCAGTTCGGAACCCCAAATCGATGGATGATGTCGGTAAAGAAAATCACGGCTTGTTCGGACCTGATACTGGTGATGGGACGAGCCTCGATCCACTTGGAAAACTTGTCGATTGCGACAAGCAAATGGGTGAAGCCACCAGTAGTTCTTTTCAGCGGTCCGACGAGGTCGAGCCCCCAAACGGCGAACGGCCACGTGATGGGAATGGTTTGCAGAGCATGTGCCGGGAGGTGAGTCTGCCTTGCATAGTACTGACAACCTTCGCAGGAGCGTACTAGTTTGACGGCGTCGGAGACAGCAGTCGGCCAATAGAACCCTTGTCTAAAGGCGTTCCCGACGAGGGTTCGAGGCGCAGCGTGGTGACCGCAAGCCCCCGAGTGCAGGTCGTTGAGCAGGTCCCTGCCTTCCTTGTTTGTGATGCAACGTTGGAGAATGCCCGTAGGGCTGCGGCGGTACAGCTCCCCACCGTCTCCAATGATCACAAAGGTTTTGGCCCGTCGAGCGATCCGTCGAGCCTCGGTCTTACCCGAGGGGAGGTCTCCTTGGATAAGATAGTCGAGGTATGGTGCGCGCCAATCAGTCTCGATGTCAGATGGGGGGGTCGATCTTTCCACCTGCATGGCCTCGGCCCCGGTCGAGGGGGCCTCTGCCTCAGGTGGGGGGTCGAGCGACGACCCGTCGACCCCTCCGTCCAACCCAAGGTCGACGGATGGCCTTTGGAGATCTTTTGCGAAAACGTCGGGTGGGACCGTAGTTCGACTTGACGCGATTTTTGCGAGCTCTTCAGCGGCCTCATTATATTTGCGTGCTATGTGGTTGAGCTCGAGGCCATGAAATTTATCCTCGAGGCGTCGTACCTCTTGGCAGTAGGCTTCCATCTTGGGGTCGCGGCAGCTCGAGCTCTTCATGACTTGACCGATCACTAGCTGGGAGTCGCCTCGAACATCGAGGTGTCGGACCCCGAGCTCGATGGCGATTCTTAGCCCCGTGACGAGCGCCTCGTATTCGGCGACGTTGTTGGATGCAGGGAAATGGAGCCGGATGACGTAGCGCATGTGAACCCCGAGGGGTGAGACGAAGAGCAAGCCCGCGCCTGCTCCTGTTTTCATCAGAGACCCATCGAAGTACATGGTCCAGAGCTCGGCCTGGAGCTGTGTGGGAGGGAGCTGGGTGTCGGTCCATTCAGCCAAGAAGTCTGCCAACACTTGTGACTTTATGGCTTTGCGCGGTGCATAGGACAGGGTCTCGCCCATGAGCTCGACCGCCCACTTGGCAATCCTACCCGTGGCTTCCCGGTTCTGGGCTATCTCTCCCAGGGGGAAAGAAGAAACCACAGTAACTGGGTGGCCCTCAAAGTAGTGTCGGAGCTTACGCCGTGTCAAGATGACAGCATAAAGCAGTTTCTGGATTTGGGGGTAACGGACCTTGGTTTCTGAGAGCACTTCACTAATGAAATAGACCGGCCTTTGGACGAGCAAGGCATGAGCTTCCTCGGCCCGTTCGACGACCAGGACTGCGCTGACTACCTGTGATGTCGCAGCGACATAGAGTAGGAGCGGCTCTCCTGGGGTTGGAGGGACGAGAATTGGAGAGTTAGAGAGTGTGGCCTTGAGCTTGGTGAGTGCTTCCTCAGCCTCGAGGGTCCAGGAAAAATGCTCCGATTTCTTTAAGAGGCGGTACAGAGGGAGCGCTTTCTCGCCGAGGCGCGAAATGAAACGGCTGAGCGCCGCTAGGCAGCCCGTGACCCTCTGTACGCCTTTCAGATCTCGGATGGGGGCCATCTTGGTTATGGCAGAGATTTTTTCTGGATTGGCCTCGATGCCCCGCTTGGACACGATGAACCCCAGAAGCATCCCTCGGGGGACGCCAAAAACGCACTTTTCTAGATTGAGCTTGATATTCTTTGCTCGAAGGCATTTGAAGGCGATGTCGAGGTCATTTATTAGATTGTCGGCTCGTTTGGTCTTGACTACGATGTCATCGACGTATGCCTCGACGGTTGGTCCGATGTGTTCTCCGAAAACGTGCTGCATGCATCGCTGGTACGTCGCCCCTGCGTTCCGGAGACCGAAGGGCATCGTAACGTAGCAATACATGCCGAAAGGGGTGATGAACGAAGTCGCGAGCTGATCGGACTCCTTCATTTTTATCTGATGGTAACCGGAGTAGGCATCTAAGAACGAAAGAGTTTCACATCCCGCAGTTGAATCAACGATTTGATCAATGCGTGGCAAAGGAAAGGGAACTTTCGGACATGCTTTATTTAAACTAGTATAGTCTACACACATCCGCCACTTCCCACTCTTTTTCCTAACTAATACAGGATTAGCTAGCCATTCGGGATGGTGAACTTCCTTGATGAACCCGGCCTCCAGTAGCTTGTGGATCTCTTCGCCGATGACCCTGCGCTTCTCCTCGTCGAAGCGGCGCAGGCGTTGCTTCACCGGTTTGGACCCGGCCCGGATCTCCAAGGCGTGCTCGGCGACTTCCCTGGGTATGCCCGGCATATCCGAGGGACTCCACGCAAAAATGTCGATATTTGCGCGGAGAAAGTCGACGAGCACGGCTTCCTATTTCGGGTCGAGGGTGGCGCTGACGTTCAGCGCCTTCCCATTGGGATCAGCGGGGTCGAGGGGCACGAGCTTGACGTCTTCCGCGGGCTCGAAGCTGCCGGCGTGTCGTTTCGGGTCGGGAATCTCGTTGGCGAGACCGTCGAGGTCTGCAGCCAAGGTTGCCGATTCCAAAACCGCCTCGCCGTGCTCGACGCACTCGACGTCGCACTCGTAGGCATGTTCGTATGAGGGCCCCACTGTGATGACGCCGTTTGGGCCGGGCATCTTGAGCTTGAGGTAGGTGTAGTTTGGTACGGCCATGAACTTGGCGTAGCACGGGCGTCCGAGGATGGCGTGGTATGTCCCACGGAATCCGACCACTTCGAAGGTGAGGGTCTCCTTCCTGAAGTTGGCCGGTGTGCCGAAACAAACGGGCAGATCGACCCGTCCGAGGGGTTCTGCCCGCTTCCCTGGCACGACACCGTGGAAGCCCCCGACGCTAGGTTGCAGGCGCGCCCTCTCGACCCCCAGGAGGTCGAGGGTTTGTGAGTAGATGATGTTGAGGCTGCTTCCGCCGTCCATGAGTACCTTAGTGAGGCGCGTGTTGGCGATGACGGGATCAACGACAAGTGGGTAGACCCCCGGATTGGGGATGTAGTCCGGATGATCATCACGGTCGAAAGTGATGGCCACCGCGGACCAATCAAGGAAGCGAGGGACCGCCGTCTGCACGGAGAAGACCTCACGCCGCTCTCGCTTGCGCTGGCGCGCTGAGAGGCGGGTTGAGGGTCCTCCGTAGATCATGAAGCAGTCGTGGATCTCGGGGAATCCCTCCTCCTTGCCATCACCCTTTGGGTCCTCCTTCTTGTCGGCGGCCTTGTTGCCAGCGCCCTCAAAGTACCTGCGGAGCATATGACAATCCTCGAGGTTATGGTTAGTGGGCCCCTTGTGGTAAGGGCACGGTTCCTTGAGCATTTTGTCGAAGACGCCCCCGCCGGGGGGGCCTCGAGGCTTCTTGCGTTCGGTAGCAGCGACAAGCTCGTCGGCCGGGGCCTCGAGCTTGCCCTGCTGGCCCTTCTTCTTCTTGCGGTTGTTCCTTTTGGAGCCTCGGGCGGAGCTCGCAGGATCGTCGGTCTTCTGCTTGCCAGTGCCCTGCTCGCCGCCAAAGATGGCACCAACTGCCTCCTCGCCGGCGGCGAAGTTGGTGACGATGTCCATCAGCCCGTTGGCAGTGAGCGGGGTGTGACGCCCCAACTCTCGGACCAACTCCTTGCAAGTGGTGTCCGAGAGGAAGGCCATAATTACATCAGAGTCGGTGACATTGGGCAGCTCGGTGCGTTGCCTGGAGAAACGCCGAATGTAATCCCGGAGGGATTCACCTGGCTTCTGCTTGCAACTCCGGAGGTCCCACGAGTTGCCGGGGCGCATGTAAGTTCCCTTGAAGTTCCCCTCGAACACCCTTACGAGGTCGCCCCAGTCGTGGATCTGTTGGGGCGGCAGGTCCTCGAGCCAGGCTCGAGCGGTGTCGGAGAGGAACAGGGGGAGCTGGCGGATGATGACTCGGTCGTCGGTGGCCCCGCCCAACTGACACGCCAAGCGGAAGTCGGCGAGCCAAAGTTCGGGTTTGGTCTCGCCGTTGTATTTGGCGAGAGTCGTGGGAGGGCGGAACCGTGCTGGCAGTACCGTTTCGCGGATTGCCTTGCTGAAGACCCGAGGGCCCGGAGGCTCGGGTGAAGGGCTGCGATCCTCCGAGCTGTCGTAGCGCCCGCCCCTGTGCACGTGGTAGCCTCGAGCCACACCGTCACCGTGCTTGCGCGTGCGGCGCTCGACGACGTTGCCACGGGTGTCTCGAGGTTCTTGGTCATGAGCGACGGGCTCGGGGGCGGGAGCCATCCGGATCCGTCGGGCAGGTTCGGGATGAACCGAGGCCTCCCTCTCCTTCCGAGAGGGCTCCGCGAGCCGCTCCGAGGCGGGCTCGCGTCGCCTCGAGGCAGAGCTCTCTGCCTGCTGCAGGGCAGCAGTCTCGAGGAGTTCTCGGATCTCATCTCGAGCCCGGCGCGCTTCGGGGTTCGACGGCTCGGGCATGTTGCGGAGGAGCATGGCGGCGGCGACGACGTTCTGGCTGGCTCGAGCGAAGACCGGGGGATCGGTTATCCGGTCCTCGTCGATGCGACGGTTGACGTCGCGAGCTCTTTCGCGAGCTCTCCCGCCAAGTACGCGTTCTGCGCGCTCATGCTCGAGAGTTTGTTGGAGTAGACGCAGATTTTCTCGTTCCTCGTCGAGCCTTTCCCGCAACTCGCGGATTTGGTCGAGCTGCGCCCCCTGATCCGCAGGGAGCTGAGCCTCGCCTTGCCCGGCAGGGTGCCCGTCGTGAGGAGGCGTGCGCCCTCCTCCGACCGGCTGTTGCTCCTGCGAATCCGACGCGCTTTCAACATCGACGTTGAAACACTCGCGGGTCGGATCGTAGGTATCGTCAGCCGAGTCGGAGTCAGGGGCGCCGAAATAATAGTATGACGGGGGAATGCACGGTCGTTGCGAGCCGCTACCGGGGTTGCGGCGTGGGGAAGCGGCCACACGGGGTTCTGTTTCTGGCGTCTCAGTAGAGTCCAGATAATCAGAAGCCGGCGTGGACGCGACGAGGTCAAGGGCGAAGCGTAGGTGGTGCCCAGGGAGTTCCTCATAAGCACTCATACGAGTGCTTACGGAGGAAGCGTATGCTTGGGCGGCCGGAACCAGCCCAAACAGAAACGGCGAAGGTGATGTTGCCGCCCTTGCCGGGAGGGAGGCACGGGGCAGCGACGTTGCACCAGGCGGAGGAGCGGCGGGGTTCTCCGCTGGCATGCTGTCCTCGGCCAGGCCCATCGTGCCCAGACTTTCCACGAGAAAATCCGGGCCGGCGTCTGACTGGGAAGCGCCGAACCGGGGAATCCCATTGCCCTCCGTCAGGTGGAAACGATGGTTGCGCCGGGCTCGCCGCCGCCGAGCGGCTCGCGCCAGCCTGGAGCGACGGTACCGGCGGACTGCTCCCCCAGGCTGGGAGAGCTCGTAATCCTCGTCGGTAGGGTGTCTTGGCGGGAGCAGGACCATATCGTAGCCATAGCCGAGCGACATGAACTCCAAACTCCCGAACCAGATCACCGTGGCCAACGGGATAGGGCGTTCGGGGTCAGCCATCCAGGGAAAAGGCGGGAAAGCGACGTTAGCACGCAGCGCTCCCCTACCTGGCGCGCCAACTGTCGGTGTTCGGACCCCGGGGGGTCCTAAACCAACGAGTAAAATGCTGCGTGTCCCTTTCCTGGATGGTGATGCAAGGAGAACACACGGGGGTTTATCCTGGTTCGGGCAAAAGAAGGCCCTACGTCCAGCGGGGGTGAGAGATTTGTATTTCCTTGCACCGAGGTGCTTGCGTAGGGGTTACAAGCTTGCGAGAGAGGGCGACGAGCCCAAGTCTCAAAGGAGAAAAAGAAAGAGTACAGGATGATTGCTTGAGATGTTGATCGCTATGTTGTGTATGACTGGTTGTCCGTCGTCTTCTCTAGGGCCCTGGCCTACCCTTTTATAGGACGGGATGAGGCCAGGACGATGGGAGCCTTGAGATGATGTTTTGTCGATCCTGTTGAGTCGGCTGTAGCGACGTGCCTCAGGAATGGGAGGCCATCCTCTGGAACGTGATGTCGTGGGCGTCGAAGTGACCCGAAGCGTCATGCCATACCGTCCTTTCTTCCCTGTTGCGCCGTGTCGGTGGTCGAGGTCGGGTCGAGGTAGGGTCGAGGCCGAACGGATAAGTCCGAATCCCTGGAATCCTGGTGTACGGGCCTTGTCGTATCCTCCCTCGAGGGTTAATAGTGACACACAGGATGAGGCATGGCGAGTATAGTGACGTTTTTCACCTCCCATCACGGGATGGGGGATAAAACAGTGAAAACTGACACCGGTATTGTTCCCACGTCGACCCAGGCCGTGGCCATACCGGTAGGTGGCGGTTGGTAGGTTGCATTAAACGCTTTGACTTTTCGTCCCGTGGTAGGTGGGGACTGAGGGGGTCGAGCGCCTCGACCCGGGCTCACGCGAGTCGGAACGCCCGGGGCGGTCGAGCCCCGTGCGGGTTGGAACGCGGTCGAGGCCTCTCGTCGAGGGGGGCTCGTACGAGTCGGAGACGGGGCGCGGTCGAGGCACTTCGTCGAGCCGGCCTCGTACGAGGCGGACCTGTCGCACGTAGTGGGCTGTGCTTTATTGCGACTTAATCGTTTTAGTTTTTATGATCGTTAAATGTGGGGTACCCCTATACTATTGGTACCGACACCGCTGATGGACGGGCCAAGACCGAGCAAGCGCCAGCGATAGCACGGTACGGACGGTGGCTGGCTTGACCACCGGGCTGAAGGTCTCATCGTAGTCGACGCCAGGGCGCTGAGTGAAACCCCGGAGGACCCACCGAGCCTTGTAGCGCTCGAGAGAGCCGTCGGCCCGGCGCTTGTGGGTCCAAATCCACTTGCAGGTGACGACATTGGCGCCCGGCGGCCGGGGCACCAACTCCGATGTCTGGTTGGCGAGTAGCGCGGCGTACTCCTCTTCCATCGCGCGGCGCCAGTGAGGGTCCAACAGGGCATCGCGGACGGAAGAGGGTACCGGAGAGACCACCGCGTCGCCGGTCGAAGCCTCGAAGGCACGAGGCGGCAGTGTGCTAGCCGCGTGTCTGGTCACCATCGGGTGAACATGTCGCGGGTGTCGGTGAAGCAGCGGCGGGTGGTAGACCGGCGGGGCACCACGAGCCGGCGGGGACTGCGGCGGTGGTGTCGGTGTCCCCGGTGGAGAAGGGAGCGCGAGCGGCGGCGGCCGCGGCCTGCGCTGGTACACCCGTACCGGCGCGGCGAACCTCGACGGAGGTGCCGGGGCAGGTGCCGGGACGGGATCCGGCATCAACGACAGACACGACCCCCGCCGGGGCAGAAGCGGGGGACGAAGGCCCCGGGGCTGCACCAACCGGAGAGGACGGGGCCGCGCCCGAGGACGACGGGCCCGGACCCGCTGGGGATCCGGGACCGGGGCCCGGCCCGGCGCGCAGCGAAGCGGTACCTGCAGGAGGCCACGAAAAAGGTGGCTGGACCACCGGGTCAGTGGGAAACAGGGAGGGTAGGTCAGGTACCGTAGGGGTGGTAGTGCTGGAAAAGGGAAAGACGGACTCATCGAACACCACATGGCGAGAGATGAGAACCCGTCGGGAGGTAAGGTCAAAGCACCGGTACCCTTTGTGATCCGGAGAGTACCCGAGGAAGACACAGAGCGTGGAGCGAGGGTCGAGCTTGTGGGAAGAAGTGGCAACGGTGTTGGGGTAACACGCACACCCAAACACGTGGAGGTGATCGTACCGAGGAGGGGTACCGAAGAGGGCGTGGTGAGGAGTGGGAGCGGGGCAGGCCGCGGAAGGAAGGCGGTTAAGAAGGTAGGTTGAGGTGTGTAGGCCCTCAGCCCAGAAGCGAGCGGGAAGAGAGGCCTGAAACAGAAGAGTACGCACGGTGTCGTTGGTGGTGCGAATCATCCGCTCAGCCTTGCCATTCTGGGAAGAGGTGTATGGACAAGACATGCGGAGCTGAACACCGTGAGAGAGAAAGAAGGCACGGGAGGCGGAGTTATCGAACTCACGACCATTGTCACACTGGACGGCCTTGATGGTGAGGCCGAACTGTGTGGACACCCAAGCGAAGAAGTGGAGAATGGCGGGGAAAGCGTCAGACTTGGCACGAAGAGGAAAAGTCCATGAGTAATGAGAGAAATCATCAAGCAGCACAAGATAGAACTTGTGGCTAGAAACGCTGATGACAGGAGAGGTCCAGAGGTCGCAATGTATAAGATCAAAGATGTGAGCCGCCTGGGAAGAACTATGGAAAGGAAGACGGACATGACGGCCCAGCTGACACGCATGACACAAATGCTCATCGTGAGTCCGAGGACACCGAATGTCAGAACTACGACTGAGCTGCATCAGGGCATCACGACCAGGATGGCCGAGTCGCCGGTACACTCTCAGCTCATAAATGAACTAAAGGCCCACCAACCCTCTCCCTTGAGCCTAGGCAACTAACCCTCAGCCAATCACCCCCATGAGAACATAAGCTAGCAGCCTAGCAGTCTTCTCCAGCTCCCCATGACTACCAGCCACAGCCGCCGCCGCCGCTGACTCTCCCTCTGCAGCAGCAGAGCATTCCCATGGCTCACCCACACTAATCCTCAGCAGCAGCATCTTCTTTTTGCTTTCCTCACTCACATAGCAGATTGGTTAGCGGCGGCGGGTGCCGTGAAGCAGTGGCCTAGTTTGTGCTCTTTCTTCTCTGGCTCCCTGCACACAGGGCCGTATCGTACACATACGGTACATATCACTGCAAGTAATCCACCACGCACCTGTATCCGATACGGGATTCGACCCTTACCTGCTGTAGCTGGGTAACATAGGTGACCGGTATCACTGTATCAGCTGATAGTATTGCATAGCATAAACTGATGCTTATGTATCTTATATGTAAAATCTAAGGCATGAGCTAGGTATTAGATCTTTCATGGTAATGTTATTCTTCACCTGTCTGACGTATAACACAATATTCCTTGCAGTATTATTCAACACCTGGAGGATGCAAATTCGGTAAAGCTTGCAAATATCTCCACCGTGAGGGAAAAGAAGGGAAAACAGAGGTTGAAAAAGCTGAGCTGAACTTTCTAGGTCTTCCACTGCGACCAGTAAGTCTGTCATTACCTGTGCAGCTCATATACTTGTTCATTTCAGTGTAATTAAGGGCCTGTTTGGCAGAGATTTGGTTCAAAGAACATCTTTAGCTTCTAAAATTCTTGGTGCTGGAGCTGTGGCAGAGATTGTGGGTACTTAGTTGAGCTATCTTGTTTTTTATTTGGCTGAAATACAAAATTTTCAATTTTTGTTTTGTCCTGACAATAGTATACCACTGCAAGGTGCAAAATCATATCTAGGTGTAATCATGATAATTGATTCAGGCACAAATTAACATGAAACTGAAAGCTTTGGATGCACTTATCAACTCAGTTTACCTTTGTATGCAGTGTTATCAAGTCATCCATTAATCGCGATTAATCGTACGATTAGTTGTCCTAGTCGGTATCCTGGACTATGGGCTATGACTCGATTAGTCCGATTAGTTTCCTGGTCGTCCGATTAGTTGTTGGCTAATCGTGATTAGTCGGACGACTACGGGGTGGATGGCCAGAAATGGAATGCAATTGCTGGGAGCTTAGGACATGTGCTGCATCTGGGCTTTCATGTTTTTCTGCCCAATTTGGAACCCTACATGCAGCCACCACCCTAGAGTTATCTTCATGCTTGATTATATTAGTATAGATATATATATATATATATATATATATATATATATATATATATACTAATATAATCAAGCATGACGAATAGGACCAACTAGGGTCGACTAGTCACCCTGATCAACGACTAATTGTGATTAGTCGCCTGGTCAGTCCCATGGCGACTAGGATCGACCAGACGACCTGATAATATTGTTTGTATGGAATTATGGAAGGCATAAGCTGTTGTTTTAATGTTGCAGGGTGAAAAGGAGTGCCCATACTATATGCGCACTGGGAGCTGCAAATTTGCGACTAACTGCAAGTTTCACCACCCAGATCCTACTAACGCGCCTTCAAAAGAACCAGGGTTGGAACATGAGAATGCGGATACACCACTGCAAAATGTCCAAGGATCCTCTCAGCCTAGCCTTCAGATATGGCCTGACCAGAGAACATTGAATGAACAGCATGTTCCTTTTTTAGCTCCAGCACCGTCATACGGTGGAGGGATGGTTCCACCTCAAGGAATGTATCCATCTCCTGATTGGAGTGGGTATCATCAGGTACTTGTACACATAAAATAATGCCTTTCACTTAAGCATTTGCCATGAATTGGATAATATTAGTATTTGTTGTCCTTAATTTACTTTTTGGTAAATTGAGAACCGAACATGCTAGTTCATTTGCTGGCGTGTGTTTGTAGTTCCTTTGAGTTGCTCTTTAACTACGTCTTTTTACATAATTTTACTATTTTTACAAACTGCTTTAAAGTTAAATACTGTGTAAGTTAGTTGATATCATGTTTGGTCTTTATGATTATGCTTTCAAATACCTAGGCTTCTTAGCTTGGGAAAAAGCACACAGTTCTTTTGAGCGAAATTATTTAGCATAGTTTTCTATGTTGTTTCATTCCTATCGGTAAGATTTTCTCAGTTCAACTACCAAGTGATACTATCTGAACCCAAAAGGGTGCAGCCATTTTGTTTATTCGTATTGACTTCCATTGTGATTTCTCAGTATCATGCCAAGAGAATAGTGATGCCAAGTGGAAATATTCTGTTCGACACATTTAGTAATTTCCTGGTATGCTTGATATTCATGCTTTCTCTTGGATAACTATTTGATGTGTGAATATTGGTTTCAGGTACCTTTGAATCCATATTACCCTCCTGGTGTCCCTTTTCCGCATTTTCCAGCTGCCCATATGAATCACCCGATGTACAAGGCTGCAGATATACCAGGAAATCAACCACTACCTTCTGATGAGTATCCCGAGAGACCTGGCCAACCTGAATGCCAGCATTTTATTAAGAGTGGTTTCTGTAAATACAGGATGAAATGCAGATTTCACCATCCAAGGTCGTGCCAGTCTGCACCACTAACAGGTCTTAGCCCCATCGGCTTGCCTATCAAACCTGTGAGTTCCTATCCAATCGTTTTACATTCCCCATTAAGGCTGCCCCTTTGATTGCACTGGAATTCACTAATATTGTAGTACATAGATCATTTGCATGGAGAGGAAAGAACAGATGCTCTCCATATTTTGCTTGAGCCTTTTCCCTCTGTACCATTAAAAAAGATGGCCTTTTCCTACAGGCCATTAAAAAGTTCTAACTTACCTATGTGCCATGACACTTTATTTCTTTGCCCCCCAAGCCATTCCGTCCATATTCACTGCTAACGGTGGCTAACGGAGCTGCAAAATGACTTAAATGCCCTCAGGCTAGAGAAGCGAGATAAAATTTTATTTCCCCCTATGCCACTCCCTCGATGCCTTGCTGAATGTTTTGGCACCAAATTGATTGACATAGACCATTCTTGACCGTAATAATTTAATTAGTATTTCAATTATTTGTAATATTTTTAGTTTTTTAATATTTTTAGTTTTTTAGTTTTGTAATATTTAGGCGAGCGGGCGGGGGGCGAAGCAGCGTCAGCGTGTGCCTGTGTGCGTCCGGCGAGACTGCGAGTTCGTCGCCAGTGCCGCGCGGAGTGGACGCACTCGCTGGCTGGAGACTCTGCCCGTCCAGGCAGCCCAGTTTTGAATAAAGCGTAGCGTAGGAGGAGAGAGAGAGAGTGCGTGCAACGCAGTAGCAGCAATAATTAATAAAAAAGAAAGCTGGAAAGCGAGAGCCGTATTTTATGGCCAGCTCGACGTCGCCACGATCGGTAGCTCGCCCACCTGGCTGTGCTCGAGCAGAGCTCCGGCAGCCATGAACGACACCGCGGAGGCTTGCGCATCACGCAAGCTGCAGCAGAGAGCCACGTACGCCAGCTCGTCGTCAGTGAAGGACAAGGAGGACTGCGGCCAGTGCAGCCACTCGAAGTACGGGTTGGAAGGTCGGCATGATGGAGGAAGACAACCTATGTTGCCTGGATACGGATACGAGTATCGGATACGATACGTATCGGATACGTGAATACGCCATTCTTGAAAAAACAATGACACAGGGATATGGCAGATAAACATATTTTAATATTATATTTAGTCACCAAATAACAAAACAACATTCAGCAAGGCATGAAGGGAGTGGCACAGGGGGAAATAAAATTTTATCTCGCTTCTCTAGCCTGAGGGCATTTAAGTTATTTTGCAGCTACGTTAGCCACCGTTAGCAGTGAATATGGATGGAATGGCTTGGGGGGCAAAGAAATAAAGTGTCATGGTACATAGGTAAGTCAGAACTTTTTAATGGCCTGTAGGAAAAGGCCATCTTTTTTAATGGCACAGAGGGAAAAGGCTCATTTTGCTTGGGGACATCTCGTCACCTTCATAGGACAGTTAGCTTTTGGTAGACGATTAGACAAAAGATTTGCATTCTACAAAAGAAATGTATAAGCTTGTTGCAAATGATTTATTTGTTACTACTATTAACTTCTGCCAGGCTTGGCAAACCGTTTTAAAAATATGATTCTGGTTAAGTTTATTTTATTTTTGCCTTGTGTTACAGGATCAACCTATGTGCACGTATTATGGCCGCTATGGTTTTTGCAAGTATGGGCCAGCTTGCATGTTCAACCACCCCTTCAACTTCGGCCCTCCCGTGCCGGCAGCAGGACCAGCCCTCCCCGGGCAATACACTATACCTGGAAACTTCACTGTCTAGCAGGCATGGGATGAGCGATTTTTCTGAGGTCGCCACGAATGCTTGTAATAACTAACACCTGTAAAATAGCGTAGACAAAAGCTGTACGTGGTTGACGGTAGAGATCCAGCATGTAGGCGCAACGAAGTTGCATGGAGCTGGGTACGTTACAGTTGGTATTCATGGAAACCGATCGAACCTGTGATATTATTGCAAACTTTACGCTGTACAGCAAGTTACAGTTCGTGCATAAACTGCCGTTGCATTTAAAATCCTGAATTGCTACATGCATGTTTTGGTTGCATAATAAGATGGTATTAAAGTCCCATTAGTAGTAACAAGTTTGGTCATACGTGGGCTAGGGTTTTGTGGAATTATATCGTCTCCGTGCTCAAATCGTTTCAGGGTTGAGTGGCAGAATTTAACAAACGGTCATTAAATATTGAATGTCAACTGAACTAATAATTGAGAAAGGGCCCAAAACCAGGGAAAATATCTCCTTTGCTTTCTATTATAAGTTATATGACGTTTTGACTTTTCTAGGTATAATATAGCTTTTGTTATGTACTTACTGTCTTGACACAGTTAAAATAATGTTTTTAGAAAAGTTAAAACGTCTTGTAATTTGAAATGGAGTAAATACAAAATGAGTTTTATTTGAGGAATAGGTTTATATTTGTCTCCTCAATTCTTGGGTTTGTATAATTTTAACCCTCAATTTTAGTGCTATTTGGTTTTGTGTTAAAATTTCTACGATTTTCTAAACATAGTAACCTAGCACATATTGTCCTTGTTTGAAACGATGCATTCACAATGTAAATGGAGACAAGAATGAACACAAGATTAAGAGAATGAATGATCTATGTTACATATTCATACACAGCGAATAGACGTATAGACGCAGGATGGATGGCTAGAATTTTGACCATAGCCTTTTGTGTTTATGTAGAAAAGGTGTGGTTTCATATTCTAAATTGATTCTTGATGTGGTTTAATGGAATGAATTTTGTAGCAAATATGTTTTGCTTGTTGGGAGCGCAAAAGGTTAAATAGCATATCAGGGCTTTTTAATGAGGGGAAAAAAATGAGTACTTTACATGTTGTTTGGATTGATAACCAAAGACCGTAGAATTCGTGGAACGCATATTTCATTTGACTACTCATACGCACTATTTAGAGTTCAGATCAAGAAGTTGGGCAAAAATAGTGAAGGGAGAAAAAATCCTATGATCAACAAAAGGAGATGCAAAGCGAAACGGGTATCTGGAGATGATCAACTAGTGGTGCTAGATCTCGTTTCCCCTCTGTTTTTCTTGTTGTTCATCCGCGAAGAAAACCTAGGTGAGTATCCCCAACCTTTTCTCGTGCTTATCCATGGTTTTCGTCATGTTCAAGTCTAGATGACTGAAGATCTAAGTCATCGTTAGGTCGGATGATCGCTGCACACAATTCTGAGTTTTCAGATTGAGCAGTCCCGTTATGTCGTGCCTTTTCTCTAAGTTAAAGGTTGAATTAGCCAAACACTTGAATACAAAAGTCATAGATATTTTTGTATCCTTTTGCTCATGAAATTTCATGATTTTAGGCTCTATATTTTAAGAGTTATGATTTTTTGAGTGTGGTTGTTGCTATTCTAACGATGTTATTGATAGTAGTATATTGATTCAGTTTTTTACCATGTGACAAGTCAAACTAGGTTTTTGAAAGTGCATCTAGCCCTCTAGTGGGTTTTGGTGGATTGAATGGCGGCACAATTAAAGGTCTAACAAGTTTGCTAAGTGTTGAACAAGAAATTGAGTATATCATATACACATGAAGATTGCATAACAAGATGTGTACCAAAGGTTCAACAAGAAGACACGTTTGATGGTATTCCACAAAGTATCCAAATGAAGGCCAAAATTGTATTATTGTATTGGAATATTATGGGAACAATCTAGTTCATGTAAAAGACAACAGTGCAAACCAAATTGATGAAATGACTTCTATGTTGTGGGACATCAGAGCATCATGTGGAAGCAAGCATATTTAGCAAATGGTAAATAAGACATAGGTTGATGATTTTGGATTGGTCTCAATAATAGCTTGCTTTGCATGAACAAGAAGAAAATGATACTTGACTTATTGTTGACAACCAAAAGTGGTCAAAGTTTGTAATAGACTCCACTATTATATTTCTATCGTTAAGATGGTCAGAAAACATATTTGAATCATCTTATTTAGAGCCCGGACGAAGAAACAACGATTCGGGAGTGCTGGCCCAGCCAGAACCGGCTAGGCCAGTTCCTAAACCAGCCAAGCCGGGTTGGGCAAGTTCTTCAAATGCAAGATTTTACTGGACCATTTCATTCCTCTCGTCGAGCTGATCGAAAATCATATATGGTTCGTCCCGTTTGGAGTTCGAATGAATTAATTGTGATTTTCGGAAGCTGTTTTGCCCTCGACGCACAGCAGACCGGCTAGGCCAGTTTGGCTGTAGCAAAACCAGCCATGCCGGTTCCAGAACCGGCTAGGCCGATTTGCCTAGTTGTAGGGCTGCGCAGCCCCCGCAAAAACCGGCTAGGCTGGTTCGATAACCAGCTAGGCTAGTTTGCCTGTGCAAGTCCAAACCAAACACTTTTCAAATTAATTTTTGGACGTGTTTTCGCATTGAAAACTTGGAGATCATGATCCGGAGATGTTTCCTATTGGGATATGATCACCCCGTCTATATATACAAGGATCCAACACTCAATCATCAGAAAATACATCTGTTACCTAGTTTTACCCTTTTCCAACCTCTTGCTATTCGTTGCATCTCTCCGCGAGATTTATTGGCGTTCTAGGTGGTCTTGCTGGTCATAGAACAACCCTAGGCGTGCTCCTCCCTGACGGGTCCTCCCGGGAGGCGTTCCCAGGTTTTTGCGGCATTGGACGAGCTCTAGATCGACCTAACCGTTCTCTAGATCGGTTTAGTCGTTCTTAGAGTTGTTTGCTACGTGTTTCAGGTTATGTGCAACCTAGGTCGAGCTAGCCCTTGCTGGTGTGTGGCTTAGATCACAATCTAACATCAACACATTTTTTGTCGACTCTGCTAGAGAAGATCAATCAAGAAGCCCATATGGCGGACAATAAGCCCAAAGATGGTGAAATCACCAAGTCGTCCGGTGAGGATAACATCATCCATCCTACTACTTTGGATCAACTTCCGGAGTATCTTCGCAAAGATGTGGAGGCAAAGAATGCCGCCAATGTAGTGGCTACAATGGCAAGATGCTCGTTCAAGACCCGTTCAAGTAAGGTGGCCAAGCAAGACAAGCAAATCAATCTACAAGTCTTCACCTTCGACGGAACATCTACCACATCGACTAAGGTATCTCCACTCGTAAGTGAACCCCCCGCTGGTCTATTTACTTCAGAGCAATTCAAGTAGATGGAAGAACAATTAGAGGCACAGGAAGCTAAAATTATCAATCGGATGAATACTATTGAGCATAATGCTAGTCTTAAGAAACCGATTGAATCTGAAATTGTTGTTCCTAATTATTCTTTATTAGCACCATCGGCTTCTAAGCCCATAGATTATCCTTATGGCATGCTGATGAATGCTTCTAAAGGACAAATTGGCTCTTCGGCTTTTGTGGGCACTAATGCTATGATTAGTCATCCTGTATATACTGCCCCTATTACTAGTGTTCCTCAAACGACTAAAATTAATGATTGAGTTGATGATAATATGAGTGAATTAGTCGGTTTTAAAGCTCCTTTTACCACTGTTGCCTATGGGCCTAGTATTCCTCCTGAGGGCATTGATGAGCCAAATCCCATGCCTCCTTATATTTTTAATCAACAATTTAATTCCTAACAAAACAAACAAAGCCGTGAGAGGCCGGTTCATGACATCGGCCATACTAATGTTGGTTCATCGGCTAGACCGACTTTTCAAGTCGGACATGCCAATCATCAACATGGTAGAACTCATTTGCTAGAAGTAAAAGAGGTTCTCGTAGAACATGAAGCTTCTATTATTAGAAAGATAAAATATAACCTTAGTGTTGATATTAGGGGTCATACAACGGTTTATCAAAAGCCCTACCCCTCTCGTTTTGATTGGGCTCCTTCTGCTACTAATTTTCGATTGCCTAATTTTATCAAGTTTAGTGGAGAAGATAGTAGGAGCACTAGAGAGCATGCGAGTCAATATTTGGCTCAATTAGGAGAAGCTAGTTCTAGTGAAGCTTTAGTAGTTCACATGTTTCCTTTATCTTTAACTGGAACAAATTTTTCTTGGTTTGCCTCATTAGCTCCTGGCTCAATTAATTCATGGCTTGATTTGGAGAAGAAATTTCATGAGCACTTCTTCTCCGGTTCTAATGAGCTTAAGCTTTCTCACTTGATATCGGTTAAGCAACAACATGATGAGTCCATTGTTGATTACTTTAGAAGGTTTAGAGACACCAAAAACCGATGCTTCAATGTTTTTATTGCTGAGAAAGATTTGGCTGACTTGGCTTATAATGGTTTGCACTCTTATTTTAAAGAGAAGCTTGATGGTTTTGATTTCTTTGCTGTAAACCAAGTTATGCAGCGAGCTTTGGCCATTGAGAGCCGAAGTAAAGAGGCTAGGGAGCATCATAAACAACATCGTCCTAATACACATGTTATAGAATATCATTCGGATGCTTCGGACGATGATTGTGGTGATTGTTTTTGTTAACATTTCTTAACATCGCTACTAGGTTTGTGTCCCCAGCAACGGCGCCAGAAATGTTTGTTGATATTTCTCATGCTCAAGTAGATAATTCCGCAAGCGCACAGAATATCATTGTAGCATTTCACCCAAGAGTATTCTAGGTTATCGTTATTTATATTTTACCATAGGGAAGCAATAGTTAAAGATGGTGATAGTTAACCATCACGTATCTACTAACTATAAGTGATATACAATCAAATGGGTGAAACATAAGGATCCAATCATGGAAAGGTAAATTGAAAACATAACTAAGTAGACGAACAATAATAAAGAGAACACAAGAATCCAAAGTTACTTCTATTCAAGCACTACTCTAGCTAGTGACTGTGGCTATACAGATAAACTAAGATAATGCAAGGTAGGATGCAATAACATTTTGGATGTACCTACCCCAAACTCACCCAGAGGGTTGATTGGGCACAAAGCACCTCTGCCCTATGATTTAACAACTAGATCTATCGTGGGGGAATACATAGGATGGACAAGGCTGTCACCACCTGCCAACTACCCCAGTCTATCCGGAGACCTAGCCACGTTGCAAGGTACCCGATAGTATAAGCACCACGCTTACACTATTTGATATTACCCTAGCCTCATGTTAAGACTAAAACATCAACTAGTGACGAACAACGCATGCTACTGAGAGCCCACTTATCATAGGAATTATAAGCATAACCAAAGTGTAACTAGAGAACAAGACTAATATTTAAAGTAAAAGACTTGAAATAATACTAACATAGAAAGTAACATAATGAAATAAATAAAGTACTTACAAAAGAAAGACAAAGCTATACCAGACTCCTAAAGACTGCTCTAGAGCTCTGTTGATATTAGATACGCACACGAAGGAATTTAAGAAATAATTATCCGCAAGCGCACGAATATCAGTGAGCACTTCACCCGAGAGATAAGTCTAGAGTATCGTATTTGTTTTATCCGCAAGGAGAAAGCGTGCGATGACTAACCTAGTCTTTACTATTACCCTTGGGCCGCACTACAAGGTGGTGAAGATATAAGCGATTAGAGAGAACTACGACGACAGTCTGGTTCCAACCTATGGCAAGCTATGATACTATTGGTCTTAGGGGAAATACCGATAGAAAAGAGACACCACAGAGGATGCTTGACCAGGGTACTTAAATCCTACCAAACCTTCTGACGGGAGGAGACTCCAAAGGTAACAATGGGATTGTCACGTCCCACGCTACTACTCACTAATTCAGCCAGATAGGGGATATCCACGAGTATTGCTAGCCCAAGCACCACGCTTACGCTACGAATGATTACTCTATTCCCTATGCAAAGCGAATAAAGTAAACTCGTAAACCAAAGAACAATAATAACAACATACTTACTTAGTATTAGAAGTTGAATTGCCGAAGAATCCTAGAACCAAGCCTCGGGTTAGGAGACTTGACCCCGTAGATACAAGCTTGGAGAGGAGATACCGACAGGCTAGGCTTCCTCCAATCTTCTACCTCCACTCTAACTCTCTCAATCCAGAAGAATAACTCTAATCTCACATAGAGACTACAAAGCTAAACTCTCTTGTATGTGCCCTAGAGAAAGATCCATTCAAGGGACCCCTCTCAGGCGAATTCTCTCTGGAAAATATGAATTAGGGTTTCTGAACTCTCTCCTCCAGGGCTCAGGGCCTTGCTTATATAGCCATCTAGGAAGCACCACAGCCCTCGGATCAAACCGACCTTGATTAATGATTTTTATTCATCCTCAAAGGCGGTGGAGGCAGGATCCGTGAGGTGGAAGGTGATTGGCTCTCTAGGTGGGGCGGCCACCCCTAGGGCTAGGCGCCTGCCCCTGTCACAGTGATAGGTGGGTCCCACCTCCCAGGGTTTGGCTTCTCAAACCTTCTAGATTATACTTTTTCCATCCGTGGCCCTTTCTCTCTATGTAAACCTAACATGTGGGCCATCTTTGATTATTTTCAGCTGGCACCTTGCAGAAATAGATATTCACCAAAACTCGTGGAATTCTGTCAGTTAAACACCTAGTCTATGGTGGTAATTAATTTTATAGCATTCTTTTATTTAAGTTGACGGTTAAAAATGATAGCTAACTATCATCAACAAACTCCCCCACACTTGGACTTTTACTCGTCCTCGAGAAAAGAATGGATTACCTTAGGCATAATCTCTAGCCAAGACATCAACAGTAGATTTATTCCTTAGTCACACCTGTACTGTGGGATTCAAAGTGTCTACCATACCATTTTGGGCAGTTGAAGAATGGAATAGCCTGAAACAGAGCTCCTTTCTCCTTTCAACCTGTCACTTGGTGTTTTTGTATGTATTTGAAATAAAAAACATAGCTTACCTTCTACCTCATGTGGTACTCTCAAGTCACTCAAGATATGTGGTATTTGTAGACCTCTCTGAGGTATGACAAATGCCTTATAGCACATCCTATTCTACAAAAGCTTATTTGGAGTTGAAGGTATTTCAAGGATGTAGTATACTTACCTTGCATATATTGCCCAGTCAAAACGGGATCCAAGGAGGGGAGTGACATACCCCTAGATCAGGACGTGCATGTGGTGTGGTTTCAAAAGGATAAATATAGTAGGAAATATTTGTGGAAGGTAGAGGGGGTGCAAGATAATTCTACAATGCTCCTTTACAAAAGATTCACTTATTCAACTTTGATTTGAGGAATTGCAACTTGAAACCTATACTTCACAAAAGGCAAAATCAATACTTTCTTTTTCTTTCTTCTCTCTTTCTTTTCTCTTTTTTCTTTCTCTTTTTTTTCTTAACAACGTAATATACTGAACTTTGATGGAACATTTATGAGAGGATGATAACATTCTGGAGCATTTTAGAATCATGGCTAGCAATCAAGAAAAAACCTATAGGGAATATATTTTTGATTGTTTACTCCCAGGGTAGGAGCATAACAAATTTTTGAGTGGATCTAAATAGGTAATATGGTGGTGCGTACTTCCAGGGTAGAAGTAGCAAGGGGTGCAAAAATTAGTGTGAATCCTGATCTTGGGAGCATGGTCCACCTCTCAACAAGGGTCTAGCACGGGTTGACCAAACTCAACACAAAGTAAATAACTTATGAGCTAGTTTTTTTATATATGTAAGGCTCTACTAGGCATTTATTCTTACCACAGAGGAGAAGCATAGCTAAAAATTTTAAAATTTTTGTAAAAGAAATTCTTCAAGTGACAAAGTATCAGAAATTAGGTTCTCATGATTCTACTATCTCTTACTCCACAACAACTTAAATGATATGGGGTCCCTAAAAGTTAAGTTCCCAACAGTAACAGGACTCCCAGGAAAGAATCATGGTGTGAGTCTATAAAGAGATCATGACTAAAATAATCTATCTTCTTTAAATTCAGCATTAAATAAGTTGTACTTAAGAATTCATAATGTGAATCGTAACAGAAAGTGTGTATATAAAAATTGGAACGTGTAAGGAGCATACCTGACCATGGTCGAAGGATGGAGCAAGGAGGGCTTACCACCTGGGCGCCTGCCCCTAGGTCTGGGCGGCCGCCCCACTTGGGGTGGACTTCCAAAGCCAGCTTCGACGTGTAGAGTCCTCGTATCATGTATCTTCAAGATTTTTCATTTGTGTGGTAAAATCTGTTCATTATATCATCGGGTGCCTCCCCCACACTTATTTCCTATTTTCCTTTATACAAAGCATGGTGGAGACAAAAGCACAAGCAAAATATATCCAACAATAATAAGAAACCAACTCTTTATTCAGTATCATGTAAGGCACTTTGTTTTACAATGAAAAGAATTATGAATAAAAGAATTAATCTAAGCAAAAAAATTTAAACAATTTCGCGACTAATCTCGAAGGTGCCTTATCAACTACTAGACGGACTCAATCTACTTCTTTGGCTTAGGAGGCTCTAAAGCACTTACACGCTTTTCTAGTTCCTTATTGTTCTTCTCTATGTCCTCTACTTTCTCGTGCGTGCGAAGAAAACATCTACTCTGAAGGCATAGAGTGGCTTCTATAGAGGAGATAGTAGCTTGTTGAGCCTCTATCAGCTTTTCTAGATCAGCTAAAGTCTTGCGACACTTGCGCGGAGCTTTAGCCTTAGCAAGGGCGTGTTTAGGAGCTTCCTCGGGTGGAAGGAATTTGACTTTGCTTGGATGAGCGCGAACCCCTTCGAAGTAGGTGCATTCCCTAGTGCTGTACTTGGCGCAGACGATCTCTCCTTTCTTGTTGGTCTTCACACCAACAAGCGTCTCATTGTGCTTTGGCGGCAAGAGCTTGGTTCTAGCAGGTAGCTTGACGACAGGCCCCTTCAATGGTTTATCTTCTAGCACGAGGGGCTACCGAGGTGCTACGAGAACTGGCTGAGCAAAGTAAGATTGGCTATAGCTATAAGGTCTTGGTGGAATGGTAGCGAGGGGTTGAGCATTGCTAACTGGGATAAGAGCTTTGCAATTTAGATCTTCCTTGGGGATGGAGTTGAGGACGAGAACGTAGGGGATGATCCTCTTGTCGTGGTTGGCCATTGGAGCTTGGGAGAGAGATCTAGCAAACTTCTAAAAGGAAAAGAGGAATGATCTGATGGAATGAGGATGGCTGACGTCACGGGGCATTTATATAGGAGGGTTCGGAGGACCAAAACGGCACCTAAACAGTATCTCATGATAAAAACACCCGAATAAGCTAGGAATAAACTTTTTCTAAAAGAAGAATGTAGAAGAATCGCGAAGACAAAAGGCGGTGGTGAAACAGCGCAGGGGGTGGGGTGGCCGCCTAGCCCTAGGGGCAGGCGCCTGGCCCATGAGCCCGGCTCTAGTCCACTTTTTCGCAGTATTTTCTAAATATTTTTGCTACTTCAAAAAATATGTTGGGCCCCAAAAAATGAAAACTAAAAAGGTCAGGCCTAACAATACATAAGTAATAAAGAAATTAATAACATCTAATTCTTCTAATTCTTTATTGGGCTCTAAAAATAATTTAAGACGTTGACCATTTACCTTGAATAACGTACCTTTGTCATTTTGAAGCGTGACCATGCCATGTGATGATGCGTCTACCACTTAAAATGGTCCTTCCCACTTACTTCGTAGTTTTCCATGTCCAAAAAGTTTCACCCTGGAACTAAAAAGTAATACCTTATCTCCTGGGGTGAACTCCTTCTTAATTCTCTTGTCATGCCATCTCTTAACTCTCTCTTTATAAATCTCTGAATTGTGATATGCTTTTTTCTCCATTCATCTAACTCTGAGAGTTTGCATTTTTCTCCTTATTCTGGCAGCATCGAGGTCCATGTTCTATTTCTTGATAGCCCAGTGAGCTTTAAATTCTAACTCAACTGGTAAGTGGCAAGTCTTCCCATACACCAACTGATAAGGAGATATCCCAATAGGTGTCTTGTATGCTGTTTGGTATGCCCAGAGTGCTTCAGGAAGCTTGTCCTTTCATCCAGTACCCATCTCATTTACTGTCTTCTGCAGAATGTGCTTGATTTGGTTATTTGATGTTTCTGCTTGCCCGCTTGTCTGAGGATGATAGGGGGTAGCAACGTTGTGACGTATTCCATGCTTAGACAAGTAGTGCTCAAAGCGCTTGTCGATGAAGTGTGATCCTCCGTCACTTATCACTATCCTTGGGACTCCAAACCTAGGAAATATTATCTCTTCAAACATCTTCTTGGAATTTATGTTACCAGCCTTCTTGCATGGCAGGGCTTCAACCCATTTGGAGACATAATCTACTGCCACCAAAATGTACTCGCATTTCCTCGATGGTGGGAATGGTCCCATATAGTCGATTCCCCAGACATCAAAGAGTTTGATCTGAAGGTTGTTGATGAGTGGCATGGCATCTCTTGTATTGATATTGCCGTGCCTCTAACATGGTCCACATCTTCGGATGAATTCTCTTGTGTCTTCATACATTGTTGGCCAAATTGCCAAATCTTTGCATGTGTGCGGAATGCCCCATAATGTCCTCCATATGGTGATGAATGACATCTCTCAATGATTTTTATTCCTTCCTCAATAGGTACACATCTCCTGAGTAGGCAATCTGAGCAAACTCAGAAGAGGTACGGTTCATCCCATATGTGAGTACGAGTTTCCTGGATGAGTTTCCTTTTGTTTGCTCTTGGTGGTACATATCCTGAAACCATAAAATTAACAATATGTGCATACCAGGGGTCAGATCTGTTGATCCCATAGAGCATGTTGTCCTAGAGTGAATCATCGATGGGCATTTCCTATGAATTCTCAAACTGCATTCTAGACAAGTGATCGGCAATAGAATTTTCCACTCCCTTTTTATCTTTTATTTCTAAGTCAAATTCTTGGAGTAACAAAATCCATTGTATCAAACGAGGTTTAGCATCTTTCTTAGTGAGCAAATATTTAAGAGCAGCATGATCAGAATAAATAATTACTTTAGCTCCCACTAAGTAAGATCTAAACTTATCGATAACAAAAACAACAACAAGGAGCTCTTTTTCAGTAGTTGCATAATTAAGCTGAGGTCCTGTTAAAGTTTTGATAGCATAGGCTATTGCATGATGCTTTTTATCTTTAGTTTGTCCTAAAACTGCCCCCACAGCATAATCACTTGCACGACACATAATTTCAAAAGGTAAAGACCAATCAGGCGGTTGAATGATTGGTGCTGAGATGAGCGCTTTCTTTAAAATTTCAAAAGATCTTAAACATGCATCATCAAATTCAAAAGGAACATCCTTGGCTAGCAAACAAGTAAGAGGTCTAGCAATAAATGAGAAATCTTTTATAAATCTACGATAAAAACCAGCTAGCCAAGAAAACTTCTAATTCCTTTTACATTCACAGGTGGAGGTAGCTATTTAATTACTTCAATTTTAGCCCTATCTACCTCTATACCTCTTTGAGACACTAAGTGTCCTAGTACTATTCATTCTCTAACCATAAAGTGGCATTTCTCCCAATTAAGGACTAAGTGCTTTTCTTCACATCTTTGCAAAACTCTATCTAAATTTTCAAGACAATCATCAAAAGTTTTTCCATAACAGAAAAGTCATCCATGAAAACTTCCATAATCTCTTCAATCATTTTAGAAAATATAGACATCATACATCTTTGTAAAGAAGCTGGAGCATTACATAACCCAAAAGACATTCTACGATAAGCATGAGTTCCATAGGGACATGTAAAGGTAGTTTTGCTTTGATCATTAGGATGGATAGGGATTTGGTGATACCCCGAATATCCATCAAGGAAACAAAAGAAAGAATGATTGGCTAACCGTTCTAACATCTCATCAATAAAAGGCAACGGAAAATGATCCTTCTTAGTTGCTTTATTAAGCTTTCTATAATCTATGCACATCCGCCATCCTGTGACTGTACGTTGAGGGATCAACTCATTCTTCTCATTCTTAACAATAGTCATGCCTCCCTTTTTAGGCACAACTTGGACAGGGCTTACCCACTCACTGTGTGGCACGAGATAAATAATCCTGGCATGCAAAAGTTTCAAAACTTCCTTTTTAACCACCTCCCTCATCGCATTGTTGAGTCTACGTTGTGTCTTTCTAGAAGGTGGAACAGTAGGATCTGTTGGAATGTGATGGGTGCAAAGGGCAGGAATAATTTCTTTAAGATCTTGGAGCGAGTAGCCAAAAGCTGATCGATGTTTCTCTAAGACAGCCATTAAGCAAAAAGTTTGCTCCTGAGTGAGTTTATCACTTATGATCACAGAAAACTCTGGATCATCATTTAGAAAAGCATATCTCTCTATAGGAGGTCTAGGTGGCTCTGCAAACTCATCTAAAGGTTCAGGCTCAGAGTAATCATCCTCTTCTTCTATGAAGAATTGAGCATCACCCTCTAGACCTGAGTCAACTAAGAACTCTAGAGAAGTAGCCTTAAATTCCTCCAGCAAGTTAGATTCTGGATAAGATTCGGTCCTAGTACTTAGAGAATGAGCTATGGACATTGGGAATTAGAATTTCTTTCTAAAACAAATGTTTATTTTCCCTATTTGTCCTTCATAAAGGAGTCTTCTAAAAGGTTGTCCTATCAACAGGTTGAAGTTCCATATGCGGAAGACATAAAAGCTCAAATGAACCAAGGTTCCTTCTACCTGGATTGGTTGGATATGTAAAATTCCTAAACTGGGGACAATGTGTCCTGAAAGACTCTTCATCAGTTTTGTAGTTGGGGTTAAGTCATGTGCCTCATTAAATGATGTGTAAGTGAAACAGACATGATTTTAGTGCCCACAACTGGATTATAGAGAGCATCTATGTGATCGGAATTAAATGAGCACCGTATTGGAAGAGAGGGTGAATCCAAATGGATCACATCAGAGGAAAGCTCTGATTCCTCTAACCATTCACTGCTTATGACCGACACTAGCCCTACTGAAGTGCTTCTATAAGAAATATTCTTAGAAGGATTCAAAGATTCTCTAATGTGATTATGATGATTCTGTGGTTTCTTTATAGAATAATAATTCATAATGTTTCCAAAATCAGAAAAAAGATCGGGTTTGATATCAAGCATAAAATCAGGAAACATAATTTCTTCTTCTTCTTGCTCAGAACTTAGAATAGCTGAAGTAGATGGTATATCTGGCAAAGAATTTGCTTTAGCCACTTGAGGTTCTTCTTCTAGGAGATTATCTAATTCAGAGGATAGGATTTGATCTAAGATTAATCTTGCTTTTTCTGACGAAACATGCAAGAATGATCCTCTAGAAGTTGTATCAAGCAATTGCTTACTATTTTTATGAAGACCTTTATAAAAATGTTGAAGAAGAATAGGGTCTTGTAAACTGAGGTCTAGGCCAGATGCTAAAAGTGTAGTGAAACAATTCCAGGATGGGGCCAAAGGTTCACTAGGTTCTTGCTTAAAAGTCAGAACCTTGACTCTAAGGTCGACGATTTGGGAGATAGGGTAAAAATCTAGGCAAAAATTAGAACATAAGGATCCCCAATCTTCTTGTTGCTTACCTACGGCTTTATCATACCATTGTCTAGCTTTTTCCTTTAAGGAGAAAGGAAATAGCTTCCAACGTAAAGTTTGATCAGACATGCCCTCTATGCGAAGACAGTCACATGTTTGCTCAAAGTCTCTAATATGAAGGTAAGGGTTTTCGTCTACTCCTCCTGAAAAGGATAGGCTTTGGACCATTGCAATCAACCGCGGACTCAGCCTATAGTTAGAGGTTTGGATAGGTTGTGATGACTCCCACGGCACTAGGCTGGTCTCTGTGGGTGCACAAAATTGAAAGATAGGGATTGAATTTGTGTTGTCCATAAGGATAGGCAAGAATAATAAGGTAAGAAATAAAAAGGAAAAGATAAAAGTATAGGTACAAGGTAAAGCAAGACTTAAGGTTAACTCAGCTGACGTATTTCTTCCCTAGCAACGGTGCTAGAAATGCTTGTTGATATTAGATACGCACACGAAGGAACTCAAGAAATAATTATTCGCAAGCACACGGATATCGGTGAGCACTTCACCCGGGAGTAAGTCCAGAGTATCGTATTTGTTTTATCCGCAAGGAGAAAGCATGCGATGACTAACCTAGTCTTTACTATTACCCTTGGGCCGTGCTACAAGGTGGTGAAGATATAAGCGATTAGAGAGAACTACGACGACAGTCTAGTTCCAACCTAAGGCAAGCTATGATACTATTATTCTTAGGGGAAGTACCGATGGAAAAGAGACACCATAGAGGATGCTTGACCAGGGTACTTAAATCCTACCAAACCTTCTGATGGGAGGAGACTCTAAAGGTAACAATGGGATTGTCACGTCCCACGCTACTACTCACTAATCCAGCCAGATAGGGGATATCCACGAGTATTCCTAGCCCAAGCACCACGCTTATGCTATGAATGATTACTCTATTCCCTACACGAAGCGAATAAAGTAAACTCGCAAACCAAAGAACAATAATAACAACGTACTTACTTAGAATTAGAAGTTGAATTGCCGAAGAATCCTAGAACCAAGCCTCGGGTTAGGAGACTTGACCCCGTAGATACAAGCTTGGAGAGGAGACACCGATAGGCCGGGCTTCCTCCAATCTTCTACCTCCATCCTAACTCTCTCAATCTAGAAGAATAACTCTAATCTCACATAGAGACTACAAAGCTAAACTCTCTTATATGTGCCCTAGAGAAAGATCCATTCAAGGGACCCCTCTTAGGTGAATGCTCTCCTCCATGGGCCAGGGGCCTTGCTTATATAGCCTTCTAGGAAGCACCATAGCCCTCAGATCAAATCGACCTTGATCAATGATTTTTATTCATCCTCAAAGGCGGTAGAGGCAGGATCCGCGAGGTGGAAGGTGATTGGCTCTCTAGGTGGGGCGGCCGCCCCAGGGGCTGGGCACCCGCCCTTGTCACAGTGATAGGTGGGTCCCACCTCCCAGGGTTTGGCTTCCCGAACCTTCTAGATTATACTTTTTTCATCCGTGGCCCTTTCTCTCTATGTAAACCTGACATGTGGGCCATCTTTGATTATTTTTAGCTGGCACCCTGCAGAAATAGATATTCACCAAAACTCGTGGAATTCTATCAGTTAAACACCTAGTCTATGGTGGTAATTAATTTTATAGCATTCTTTTATTTAAGTTGACGGTTAAAAATGATAGCTAACTACCGCCAACAAGCTTCCACTAAGACTATCTACTACTAGGAGGGCTACATCTTGAGAGAGTATAGAGAGAGCTACATCTCTTGTGTAGTATAGGTGTGTGTTACAAGTGAGGGGTGAGGGTCCTATTTATAGTGCTAGGTGGAGTAGGGGGTACTCCATCGCCACTTTATTAATCCGTGTGCACTGCATCCTCCTCCATTGGATCAAACCATCATATAATCAATGACGGAGGATGATTGAGCATGTGCTTCATTGCATGGAGGCATACAAATGGTGGTGGAGCCACTGAGGGGCGCTGGGCGGTGGGAGGTGGCGTCGACCGGCCACCTATGACAAGTGGGGCCTCCCCCTTCTTCTAGCAGCTTGGCCCACATGTCATGAGTGGGTGTGGATGGTTGTAGATGTTTGTCACGTTGGTTATGTTGCCATGACACGTCAGTGATCCGCATGATGCTTCATTTGAGCCTTTGATGTTGAACCGACTTGAGATCAGTGGTGGAGAAGCCTTGGAGGACCTCTCCCATGGATCAGTGACGTTGCATAGGTAGGTTGGACACCGAGTGGAGCCCTTGTGGGGCCAGCCAGTGTGGCGAAGTGGGCTCAAGGCCCCCTGCCACGTCTACTTGCCTCCATCTATTTTCTTCACCATTTTGCACAAATTTTGCTATAATTCCTGCATACAAATAATTCTACAAGTACAAGTGGAACTAGCTGCATTATAAATAAAATTCAACACATGTGATGATGTTTTAGCTCACTTTATCATGCTTTTGGGTGGAATGTTGATAGTCAAAGCAGGTGTTAGTGACCATGAATAGTTATCTTGCTAAATTTGCATGGCCTCCTACTTTAAAAAATGTCACCATGCCATCTCTTAAGCCGATTTAGAAGAATCAGAAGGATGACATGAAGTTTACCTTTGATCCGGCTAAGTGTGATAGAATTTTTGATGAATTGCTTAGAAATGGATATATTAAATTATCTCATGCTCTACCATCACCTGAAGAATTAAAAAGAAGAGATTGGTGTAAATAGCATAATTTTGGATCTTACGCCACTAATGATTGTAATGTTTTTCGTCGACAGATCCAATTGGCCCTCAATGAGGGACAATTGAGTTTGGGTGAGATGCAGGTTGATAAAGATCCTTTTCCGGTGAATGTGCTTGAATGCAACAACCCAGCTGTCTTGGTTCAACTAGAGAAAGAAAAATCAACCGCCGGGAAGAATGTGGTGATTGGTGAGCCAAGAAGAGATGAGAAGAAGTATCCTCACCGTCAAGTTGCTCTTAAGAAAGATGAGATGGGCAAGAACAAGCTTACAATTACCATTGGGCCATCTTCTCAGAAAAAATCAACAAGAAACAATCATCAAGAGCAAGCAAACGGCGGCAAAGTGGTGCTGGATGCTCCTCAAACCAGCCAGGCCAGTTTGGAAACCAACCAGGCCAGTTCTACTGACTCAGGTGGTTCCGGGGGCGTTTGCACACCTACAAGCCCCAACATCCAGAGATTGGCACATGGAAATCCAATGTGCCAAAAAATGTAGGGAAGGTGGTGAAATCTTGCTGTACTTTTGATAAACTCATGGATAAATATAAGAAGAAAAAGGCCGATTCTTTGAATCGGCCCTTAAGAAAAGAGAGCGGCCCCTACCCAAGCAAGAGGAGTCAAAGCAAATTGTGCTAGCTTTGGCTCCAGATCAGCAGAGAAAAGCTCCTTGTGTGTCTCGTTGGGGTCCTTCAGTGCAACCTCCTACTCTTCCTATGTGGGGGCCCTATGGTGTGTGGGTGCCATATCCACCAATGGCGCCTATGATACAACAAATCCAAGGAGTTGTTGCTGGTCCTTCACATCCTTTGGTATGTCGATTGGACTTCGGTCAATCTAGCTCAAGTCATGAGAAACACTTCCACAACCACCGAAGGTATTGCTGGCTCATGAGATTTAGGATCATGTCAAAGGGAAGGCACAAATCAAGCAAGTATATGTCCCTAAGAAGGAGAAGAAGATGCCCTCTATTCCTACATAAAGAATTGGTCCTCTGTTTCCTTTACAACCGGCTCTGCCAGAGTGGCCATTATTGAAATTAATCTTTTTGAGAGATTGCTTGGGTTGGCCTGTGTCACCGACCAGCTGCGCCTCGCTGTTTTTAGAGATTGTGGAAAGATGTCGGGGTAAGAAGCAGATGACAATCTTGTTCCTATGTGCAGGTGCCCTATGGTCCATTTGGAAGACTCGCAATGATGTGGTGTTCAACAAGAAGATTTTGTCATCCCCGGTGGCTTTGATCTACAAGATGTTGATGCTGTCCAAGAATTGGCGCCCTTTACTCAAACCGAAGCTGGTTCCTTTGGCGGACGAAATGATGCTTAAGGTCTCGGTTAATGCCGCTACTGTAATGTAATGTTCCTTTGGGAAAACTAAGTAGCCTTTAGTTGCTCTGAGTTAGACTTGTTTTGAGTTAGTCGTTTGCTGTCAAGAGCCTTTTGGTGGAGTTGTTCCTTAGTCGAGTTTTTGTGTCTTGTTCTCTGGTCTGCGTTGTAAAGCTGGCGACCCCAGCATCGGATCAAAGGTCTTCGTTACGCTTTCTAATAAAGTTGGGTGAATGCCTTTGGTCTAAATTATTGAAATTAATGAGCTGATTGTGATTGAGGAGCCAACTACAGAGGTGATGAAGGAAGTCCCCATGGGTACTTCTACAAATGATCAAGAAACCAAGAGTAGTAAGAGGGACTCCAAATATTGCTAGCCCAAGTGGTGCCTGTTGGGATTATCAAAAACCAATAGGTGGAAATTACAACACGCACTTCATCACAAGCAAAAGAAAGAAAGGATGGAGAAGTTGAAGGAAGACATTTTCAATTCCACACATCATTTTTTTCTTCCACTAGCAAGAAAAGCATCGCAAGGCATAGCGGTGGCCACCAAGACTGGACAAACCAGCTAGGCTAGTTCTACAGCATAGCCACCCAGTCCAACTGGCCAAGCCGGTTCTAAAACCAGCCAAGCCGGTTCTGCTACTGGTTCTACACCCCAAACTAGCCAGGCTGGTTTAGAACCGGCTAGGCCGGTTCCTTTGCCTCCTGTGCAAGACAGTACATCTACTAGTGATTCGACTCCTGATTTTATTGCTCCAGCTATTGCTGCAGAGTCTGAGGATCTCTAGGGGGTCATGATGAAGAATTGGTGGATTATGAACCATCTCCAGAGTGTGTGGATATTAATGTTGTATATTTATCTGTCGATTGTTATTTTCTTAGAGATGATGCAAGGACAACTAATTTAATTTTGCTACATAAAGTGTCATCTTTGAGAAACCAAAAGATTCCGTGAATCATCTCAAGCCACTACATGTGAAGGGCCACATCAATGGCACACTGGTTCATAACATGTTGGTGGACAGCGGATCAATTGTGAATTTAATGCCATATTTGCTTTATAAGAAGCTTGGTGGCACGGATGAGGAGATGATTAGGATCAACATGATGATTAGTGGTGTTGGTGGTGGTGAGCCAATTCCAGCAAAGGGTGTTGCATCGATGGACCTTACTATCGGAAGCAAGACATTGGCTACCGCTTTCTTTGTTGCAAAAGTGCAAGGGAGCTACAACTTGATCCTTGGGCGAGATTGGATACATGCCAACCGTTGCATTCCTTCTAGTTTGCACCAGCTCCTTATTCAATGGATTGGTGATGAGATAGAAGTTGTCCACGCTGACTCATTGGCCCAAGTTGCTATGGCTGATGCTCCTTTGCTCGGGGGGCATGATGGTATTGCTTGTTTATCTGGATGTGACCTTACTAATTTTGAATTTATCAGTGTCACCAAGGATGGTTTTGTCCCCATTCTCTAAAGCCAATTGATAATCACCTCAATATCATCATGTAGTAAAAAGTTGATGCTGTCGACCAACCCATTGGAAAAGTTGATGTTTGGGTGGCTTCATGCTTAGGCTGACGTTTGAAAGTTGAGGCTTGGAATTCATATATGCTGGAGACATTATGAAGCAATTGTCTCACTAGAGCAATGTACATAAGGTGTTTGAAAAAAATACTTTCTAAGTGTTTGGTGCTGACCAAGCAATGGTCGATACATGTATCGCCCTTAGAACAAATTTGGCTGATGTATACATCGCCCTTAGTCGCTAGATAGCCGATGAGTTGGACATCGTTGCTATTTAGTTTCTTATGTTTTCAGGTTCACCTAAAGCTTTACCTAAAAATAGGGGGCATATGTTGACAACCAGAAGTGGTCAAATTTTATAGTAGAATCCACCATCATGTTTATATCATTAAGATGGTTAGAAAACATATTTGGATAATCTTATTTGGAGCCCGGACGAACAAACAACGATTCAGGAGTGCTGGCCCAGCTGGAACTAGCCAGGCCGGTTCCTAAACTTGGAAACTTGGAGATCACATGTTTTCGCATAGGAAACTTGGAGATCATGATTTGGAGATGTTTCTTATTGGGATAAGACCACCCCCTCTATATATACGAGAGGATCACGGCCGATTGAAGGATCCAACACTCAGTCGTCAAAAAATACATCTACTACCTAGTTTTACCCTTTTCCAACCCTCTTGTTGTTCGTTGCATCTCTTCGTGAGATTCATCGGTGTTCTAGGCAGCCTTGCTGGTCCTAGAACAACCCTAGGTGTGATCCTCCCCGATGGGTCCTCTCGGGAGGCATTCCTAGGCTTTTGCGGCATTGGACGAGCTCTAGATCGGCCTAACCGTTCTCTAGATTGGTTTAGTCATTCTTGGAGTTGTTTGCTGCTTGTTTCATGTTGTGTGCAACTTAGGGTGAGCTAACCCTTGCTGGTGTGTGGATTAGATCACAATCTAACATCAACACTTATATTGATCAAGTTGGAAGCATGAAGAAGGAAACTATCAAGAGTAATGGTATTATGAAGTAATGGCAATCCAAGGCATAAAAGTATAAAGAGACATAGTCTGATGCATATCTATGGCCTCATTGTTTTGGATTGAGCTTACATCATGAAGGTAGACATTGAGCTAAATATTAAAGGTGTCAAGCCAAAATGAAGAGGATATAAGAAATCATGAATTGGCTTGACCATATTGATGGTGATTTATATATGTCAATCTATAAGAATCTAATCACAGCTTGATTGATCTCAACATTCACATCTAGAAGATATTCAAGCAAGGATCACAATATTGAAGAAATGGTTTTCATTGGATTCTTAATATGATGTGACTTGAGTATGGCTCGATAAGATGAAGATAGCAAGGAAAGGGCTTCGTAGGACTAAGCGAAGGTGAAGGACAAGCGACGGCTTGGAGACCGAGGTACCATGGCTAAGGTGAAGAAGAGAGTACTTGCATTAAGTTGAGGTACTAATTGAGATGTGAGGAGTCATATTATGTTGAGGATCAAATCATTGGAGGATGTGACTTGAAGCCATGGATTGAACTCACATGTGTTGAAATGATTCAAGTCACATGCTCAAGGTGTATTTGCTCAAAAGATGAGACAAAGATGATTGCAACCCCTTATGAAGTGATATTGAGAAGAAATGGCATATGAAGGTTTTGAAGAATCAAGTGGTTGAAATGGTTCTATTCTCTTGATCTTGAGTATAGGTATGTCGTACTATCAAGGGGGATGCAATATGAATCATAGACAAGTCTCAAGTGCTCAAACTAACCAAACACAAGTGCTGACATGAAAGAAACACATTAGCACAACACTTGCACCTGTTGATCTTGGGCTTGTTCTTGTTTGGGTTGGATAGACCTCAAAATAAGATTTTTAGAAAGTCCAAGATCACTCAAAAAGGAGTTTGAAGTAAAAAGTTATGGCGTTTTCCGTGATGTGACAAATGCTTTTTTAGAGTTGTGAAAGTGCCATGAAAAATGCAGCAGAGCCGCACCACGACAATGGTGTATTCTGAATAACCATAATGGCTAGTTTTTGACCTCTAACGACTAGTTTTTGTGAGCTAGGTATATATACCCATCACACGTCTCCTGGTGAGGCTGCCAGTGTCTAGAACATTGCAAATCCATTCCAAGCCTTGTGTGAGCTCTCTCCAACCCCTCTCTTTGTGAGAGTGAGTGATAGTGTGTGATTAAGTGTCAGAGAGTGTTGGTACTTCCTAGCATCACCACTAGTAATGACACTAAGAAGTACACTTGGTATTTAGTGTGATTTAGAAAATAATATATTTGTATATGAGGAATTCTGCAAGCGCATAGGTATACCATTGTAGCATTTCACCCAGGAATATTCCAGGTATCTTTATTTATATTTTCCACAGGGAGGAGCGGTGGCTAGAGATATTGATAAATATGTATACTTATGATGAGATCATTAACTAAACACTTACTCTAAGCAGGGCTAAGCCTAATGATATATAAATGTAAGTGTAAGGCAATAATGATAATCTAGAGATAGAAATAGATGCTCATAAATGTAGTGTAGCTAGACTAAGTAATAATACGAGAGAGAAAGATTCCTAAGTCATTCCTATTCACCAAGTCTTATATACAGCCTAGCACATATACTTTCATCTATAGCATAATTAACTCTTCATCTACATATAAGGGACATTACTAAGGAAGATCAAGAATAGAGCTTGACTTCCATCGCAACCACATCCTACTTGGCCTACAAATGGGAGGTGGACTACAAAGGACTCAATGAGACTATCACTCCCACGATCTACCACACGATCCGGAATGTAGGGTGCATCCGTAGGTAAATAATCTATAAGCACCACACTTACATAATGTCGACCACTTAACCCACTTGAGTATTGGGCTAAGAGCTTTGCGAACCTATGCATAAACTTAATATTAACTATGACTACATCAAGCATACTACCAAAGCAAACTAAGAACATGATAGATAGAAACATAATATATATTAAGCATAAAGTCATGAATAATAAAGGATACAATGGCTATACTAGCCTCCAAATGATGAATCCAGAATCTTGAGCAGTAGCCTAACTCTATTTGGATCTTACTAGCTAGACTATACTAAGGCTTCGAAGTATTGGAGATCTAATCTATTCTGTTTGGTTGATCTTCTTGGATAATTGTGGTATCTCTTGATTGAAGATGAAGATGCCCGGAGATGTGGGCTATTTATAGGGGGAACTAGGAGTCCTATGGGCCCATGAATCCATGGCAACGTCATATCTGAGCCCTCGAATCGAACCAACCTTGAGCAACGACATAGATTGAACCTAGGAGGTGGTGGAGAATCGACATTCGAAGCGAAGGCTGACACATGGGGCTAGGAGGCTGACCAGCCTTTAGGTGGGGCTGGCTAGCCCCACCCAGTGGCCACTCAGGTCGGGTCATGGTGTATTGTCTTTTAGATGCTTCTAGAGTCTTCCTAAGTCGGTTTCGTCGTGGATATACGTGATTTGATCTGACAATTGGGTCCACCTTGCTTGTTTTCTGAATAAATCCTCCTGCAAACACAGATTCACCAAAACTTGTAGAATTTATTAGTTTAAACTCCTATACATATGTTGGTGATCCTATTCTTGCATTTATATAAGTTATATTGATGGTTTATGATGAGTGTTAACTACCGTCAACAAACTCCCCCAAGCTCAAACATTGCTTCTCCCTGAGTAATGCTAAACTCAACAATGGATCAGGAGTTTCATCAATGTGTTCACTCCTCAAAAGTACACATGAGTTCAAAAAAATTATCCTCTAAATTAGAATAAACTGATCTGAGTTTTAAACTTACCCATATTACCTTCAACCATGGGGCTTCTTAGCCATCACTTGGGTCTTGAGCAATTGAAAGGCAGAACGATCAAGTCAAGTACTGTGTCTTAAGTTCTTTGTTCTACCATTATTCCAGAGTTTTTATAAGTTTTCAAAATAAAACTCAGAGATTCCATTGTATGACAGTCTCAAGTCTCTCAATATATGTGGTATTTTTGGACCTCACCAAGGCAAAAAATGATGTTGTGCCTTTTTATCTTCCTACAACTAAGGCTTATGTGTAGCTCATAGGAGTGGAAATAGCATGAAAGAGCATACTTGCAATGCATATATTGTAAAGTCAAACCTTGGATCCAAAGATAAATGAGTCATACAATCAAATCAAGATGTGCATGTGTGTGTGGATGTATGTGGTGGATATATATGATGGCTAACCTAATTCTACTTTGCTCCTCGAAAACATCTCTCTTTTGAAACTTGGAAATATTTTTGCAAGAGGACAGGGGCTATCTTTATTCTTATTTTTTTAGACAGGTATCTAAGTACCCATTGTTTTAAATATATCGGACACTTTTGTGTCCATTTTTCTCAACTCTTTTCTCCTTTTTATGAATAACTTTTGCATAGCTCATGCCTCTTTTCTGCAACAAACTTTTGAGAAATAGCAACAAGAACTTGGAGCCTTTATTTGGTGGATGAAAAACCTGTCAAGCATGTTTTTGTGTTCACTCCCAGTGTAGGAATAAATTTTTTTTGGGTGGATCTAAATGGAATGGCATGTTTTTGCGCCTGCCCCCAGTAGGAGTGCATATGTGGGTGGTGTGTATGAGATCTTGATTTTAAGAGCATGGCAAATCTCTCATAAGAGTCAACAAAGCTTGACAAAACTCAATGCAATACAAGTAGCATATAAATGGAAGTTTTCCTAGCCTAAATATCATGTATTGCTCTGGTAGGAATTCAAGCTTTGTCATACAGGAACTTATCATGTAGCATTTTTATGGTTTTCAAAAAGATAAATCTCTAGAACTTTAGTGTCACTAGGAACAAGATAAATAGCAGCTCAAACCTTCTTATATTATATCCATCAATTACCTAGACTTAGATCAAGCATATGCTACCCACGAGTTTCAAGTTCAGAGTAAATCCTTATATCAAAATAATTTTATCCAAAACTTAGGAGAATTCAAGGCTGAAAATTAGGTACGAAAGGAATTACAATTGAACAACTATTTATCATTTCTATTTCAAGAGATTATCCAGAGAGTCCTTTTTGTTTTATTCAGCTCTTAAAAATCAAACTTAAAGTAAACTAGACACACACTCTTTTTACTACTATAAGGATAAATATTTATTTATTTTTGTTTTTAAGTTTTGCAGATTTTTCTTTTTTTAGATATATAACAAACTCAAAATAATAAAGGAGATACTTAGCTAGATACATGGTGGATGTTCTCCCCCAAGCTAGTAGATGAAATTGAGCTAAGCTTGAAAAGCGTTGCACCTCGGGGCTCGGTATTTTTCCTCTATATACAAATGTACATATATGCTATGCAAAAAAGTATTTTATGATGCAATGAAATATAACTAAATGTATCATATTTTTTGTATATATATGCCACCACGGTGAATATTCTTACAGGTTTTTACACATCATAAAATTATTTACATGGGGCTTAAGATTTTGTAATGCAATAATTTTTATTTTATTTTCTAAATGCAAATGCAGAAAAGTAAATATGCTAAAGTAAAAAGATAATTCATGCAATGTGAAAAAGTAAATATGGATAACTACCGATTTTACCTCCTAACGAGGGTTCGGGATTTTGAGTCCGCCAAACCGGACTTCTCCAAATTTGTTCATTCTTCGGGTGCATCAATCGGTCCCGGTGATGGAGACCTTGATGGTTGCACTTCCTTCTCACGCCACACCAATTTAGAGCATTGCTATGTTCTTGGCTTGAATGCGAATCACTCCTGTAACAACCCGAGTTTGTTACAATATAGGCAATCATTTTTGACCATCAAAGGAAGTGGTCAACTAAACTTCTATGAAGATCCCTGGTGCTCTAAACAAGGTAGATCGGTGAGAATCCATCAAAAGTACCCCGCAGGCATCCCTGGATAGCCACAGTTAGGCTCACGCCCAAAGCAATTGGAGAGATCCCTAATTGGATTAAGAGTCATCCTATTGACATCATCAACACCAACTCAACGCTAGAGAGTACCCTAAGACATGGCACCTTGATCCCTAGTATCAACCCACTCAATGATTGAATCAATTCAACAAAGACAGTGATACGCCAGACAGTCTGCCTGACCTACCAGACCATCTGATAAATCTCAGAACTGTACCAGAAGATGGGAAATGAGTTGTTTGCCACTTAAGGGAGTAGGACCCACATGTCAGCATGAAACGAGATAACTCTCAGCTGAAGCTACTCTCTCTCACTCATCCTCTCATTTGCAATACACTCTCTCTACCTACCCAAGAATAAGCAAGAACCCTAGAAACTAGAGGTGGGAGAGATTGGAGAAGAGATTGGAGGAAGGAAGGGAGAGGAAGGAGGGAAGCATTTGTAACGGAACCATCCAAATTATAAGAGCACAAGTACAAAAACAGTCACCGAAGTGATCAAATTCTCGCACTTGAGCCCATATAACTCCGGTAGTCCAATGAAATCACACGGGATTTCAAACCAACCAACATACGAGCCAAGATCGTAGTGATTCAACATAACAAGTCACATGTTACAACCATTTCACAAGTAGTTTAATATACATCGGAGTTCAACATAGTTATTACAACTTAAGTTCAAAAGTAGCGGAAGCAAAGTAATTTGAAACTAACATTAATCTTATTTCAAATACATGCCAGTACCACGGTCGACTTCCAACAAAAGCATTAGAGAGAAGATAACTCAGAAGGATCATGCCCGTGATCACACTCCGCCACTAAGGCAGGAGTCAACCAACTCTTGCAGTCGCCAAGATACAACACAACCTGCAACAAGTGGGGATAAAACCCTGAGTACGAGAAGGTACTCAGCTTGACTTACCCGTCATAAACCAGAAATAAAGTGACACCAAGGATCATGCAAGGCTGATATAAAGTGGGCTAGCTTGACACATTTTGCATAAAAGCTTAATATGGATAAGTAATCATTAATGCTTAAGCATCAAGTTAATTATCATTAACATGTCATCTATATTATAACCTATACTAGAGCACTCACTTTATTAGGAGCAAACAATATTAACCATAGCAGGTATAAATTGAGGCAACCTTTCCATCGTTATCCAATTAACCATCCATTCAATTTAATGGAATCTACGTTGCCGCTGCTCAAGTCAAGTGCTCACTAACCGGGAGCGACGGCGATTCGAATCGAATTCCTATCCAGCTGGAGGGGTATTTCTAACACTCACTAAGTCACGCCTGGCGAGGGCTGCTCAGGTCATCTTTCGTACAGTTCAGGAATCGCGGGTCCAAATGATGTCACGTCCCCAAGGGCGACACTCTGCCAGGTGATAGGGACTCTAACCCCCCCTTGGTCTCACGCCAATGTCCCCAAGCACATCCTTTCTCTCCTCCAAGATGCAACCTACCATTCGATTCCCGGCCTGAACCATACTACTCGACTTCGCGGTCGGAACGACTTATCCGGCCAACTAAGTGTTAGACTGCGTTCAACATGACTCAAGGACGTACAGCGAATCGGTCCTTAAACGACTCAGACGGGGATAGTTCTACACCCAAGACCTCCATGCCTTGTTGTTTCACTATCGTCATCCCGCCCGGTCTCATTTCATTTTATTAACACATGGTTCCATTCCACGATAGCAAATATAGCCAACCGTGCCATATATGAATATCCCTATATCTCGCAGGTGACAGGAAATCACCTGACTTCTACCGCTTAAAGCAGGGCTAAGCATCTACTCGATCCTAGTCTATGTAGGATTCAAGGATTCATATATCTGGACAAGGAATGATATAATGCAGCAAGGGTTTCCAACCAACTCCTACCACTTAATGCAACAATACTTATAACATATATATATATATATAATTGCTTTGAAGATAGGAGGCTTATAATGCTCCGGGGCTTGCCTGGGATCCGACACAAGTCAGTGGTTGTCAGACATCACTCGCCGAGTACTTCCATCTTCGGGATAGTTTCCCAAACACCGTCTTCGGGTTTGGCTCCAGCACCAAATCCTTCACGTGGTGAATCTAGCGTACCTAAATGAGATGCAAGATGCAAGTGTATGAATACCTGAAAATACAATGGATGATGCATCACACACTAAACAAGGCAAGTACAAGGTTATACTAAAGACACGTAAGCACATCACATTACTTAAGTAACCTTACACAAACAAACATGCTAAAATAGCAAAGAAAGCAATACCAAGCATGACATAAGATTTACAAAGTCTCAGGTGTACTAGCTTAATCACCAAAGACATGAATCACACTTAGCAATACGCAAGCAAAGTAACCAAGCAATCATGTATTTTCAACAATTCTGGACATACGTGCAGTAGCTGAGTAAATCAATCATATCTGAAGTTCTACAAATCCAAATGATATGCAATAAGACATTATAGAAAGCTTATGAAATTCTCTACATTTCATTTATAATCATCACAGCATGATTCTAAAGTTTAACATGTCAAATTTACACAAACACAAAAACTGGTCTAACAAGACAAAGAGCAAGCAATTCTGTAACCCAACTTTAAACAACTATAACTCCTAAACCACATGGCCTAATGCCACCAAATTTTAACAGAGGCTAGATACATAAATTATCTACAACTTTTGTATAAACAAGTTTTACAACAAAGCACATTATCATGAAGAACTTTGCTAAGTTTCCAGATCTGTCCAGAAACCTCATTTGCAAGAAATAATTATTAACTTATGTTGCAAACATACAATTTGACAAAACCAACTTTACCAACATGTCACACATGACTAATGAACACAAGAAAACATAGTGTCCATTCCTAAATAAATTCTTTTAATGCATTTTCTTAATTTATTTAGATAATTAGGTGGAATTATGAACACCTATCAAAAGTGCACAATAAATTCTACCAAAATTACAGTGGCCTACATATGCTCCCAATAGTTTACTGTACAAATTTCAAACCATTTGGACATATATATCAACCTCTATGAAAAAGACAAATGACTATTGCAAGAATTCATGTGAGAGCAAGATGAATCAATAACTCACTCATACTACAACTAAAATTCATGAAATTTTTACCACACATCAAACATCACATGAGTAGCATGCCACAAAAATTTCACTTCATTTGGAGCCCTACATTTGCAGTTATGAAAATGACAAATACAACTAGCATTGAAAACCTAATCTGAAAGATCTATTTTTACAGCAAAAACATTAAACTAAAACATGACATATTATAGATCTACTGCATAGAAAATTTCACAAGGATTCCAAAAAGTTCTCATTTGCTATTTTAGGAATTTCCTATGATTTACTATGTATTTTCAAAGTTTCACCCGATTCACCACAAATAGGTCCCTCGAGGCACTATTCATATGAGTCTATGACATTGCAGTTAGGCCCCTTCTTTGAGTCAAATTGTTGTGTGCAGTCCCTGGTCGCGAATTTGAACAGAGGAGGCGGCTGAGCTCGCGGTTGAGGCCGGAGGAGGGCTCGCCGGCGGCGTTGGAGTGGTGTGGAAGCATCTCCATCACTGGGCGCATCCATCCGGGCGAGCGTGTGCACGAGGTGGAGCGTGACAAGGTGAAGGCGGTGGTGTATGCGGCCGTGGCTATGGTGGGGTGCCGAGACGGGAACGGCAGCGGCGGCCGGAGCTCCAGCTCGGCCATGGCGGCGGCCATGGCGAGCGCGTGCTCTGGCGCGGTAACGACCAAGCAAGGGCGCTACGTGAGCGGCGCAAGGTGGGGAGCAGCTAGTGTGGCCGGTATTGGAAGAGGAGGAGGGAGCGACGATGGCTGCGAGCGACGCAGCAGCTCGGCTGCTCGGCCATGTTGAGCTGGAGGCAGAGCGAGAGAGAACAGCGGGAGAGCGAGTGAACAAGAGAGACCGAGGGAGAGCAGGCCACGCGCCGTTTCTACTCCCACGGGAGCGCATGCAGGATCAAGGTGGCGAACGGGCGCGGCATGGGAGGCCACGCGGCAGCGAAGTGCTGTAACCAGTCGGCCATGACGCAGCTCCAGTTTGAATCAACTACCAAGCTATCAATACTACCTCGAATATACCACTGAAACTTGATTTGTGTCCCCCTCCATCTCCTAATCCGATTGTCCATTGATCTTGGTGCAAGAGATAAAATTGTAGAGCTTTGCACGGTGAACAATATTGGTTTAATAATCAAGAGCTAAATCTGCCCAGATTAGAAGATATCGAGCTCCAAAGGAGGGCACCTCAAAACTCAAGTGAAATGCTATAGTCATTTCATGTGGTTGTTTCAAGATACATGCTACACATGTTCCACTAGGGTGTTCCACATGTGTCCAAGATGTGTTGCACATATTGCATTTGTATGTTGCACAACACTAGTTCCTATGGGATGTAAGGCAGGTTTCAGTCATAATCCAAACAAGCATATAACTTATCATTTCATGTGACTTTTTGATTCCAAACTTTACGAAACTTTTCCATGGATCAATATAGATAGTTATTGATGTGAGACATGTGAAGATACTTTGATAACAAAACCCAAGCATATATCTTTTAATTGAGCCTATATGTAAGCAAGGGTGCAATATCCAAGTTTAGGTTAGGGTTTATTTCAATAGGTTTGACTTTGGCATCGTCATCTCCACTAATCTATCATGTTTGAGCTCAAACCCACTGCCTAATTGGTGATAAACACCTGGGGTGTTACAGCATTAGTAGCAACTGTAACAGAACCGCCCAATTATATGAAATTTAGTAAGAAAATCATCCAACAAGCGAACAATTTAGCAAACTTAAGCCCATATAACCCGGTAGTCCGTGAAATCACGACGGATTTCAAACCAATTCACATACTAGCCAAGATCGTAATAAGTTTAGCGGTCACCATCACAAGTTACATAAAAGTTCGCATCACAAAATACATCAGAGTTTAAACATAGTTATTACAAACCAGGTTCGAATAAAAGTAGCAGAAGCATTAGTTCAAAACACACATGCACACAGTGTTTGAAATAAAGTGCCAGCTCATGATCACTTCCAGCAAAAGCATCAGATGAGACGTAGTGAATGACCACTGCTCATGGTCCTAAGCTTCGCCCATCGCAGGATAGAGGCAGTTGATACAGTAGCCGTAATACATCTGCCCATCTGCAACAAGTGGGAATAAAGCCCTGAGTACGAGAAGGTACTCAGCTAGACTTACCCGAAAGAACCAAAAATAAAAAGACACCAAGGATCATGACAGGCTTTATGGTGGGATAGCTGACTCATTTGCAAAAAGGCATATTTAATCTTAACAAATCTTTTCCAAAAGCCTGCATTAAGTTAATCTTTATTAATCTGTCAACTATGTTTGCACCTGTACTAGAGTAACATGTAATTAAGCAAGTAAGGATAACCAATGATCATTAACAACATTCATCATGTCATATTCCACGTAACTATACAAGTGTTCCATCAACATTACTATGATAAAGTAGCTCAAGTCAAGTGTTCACTATCTAGTGAATTGATTATTAACCAGCTGGTAATTTATTCCTCACACAAACCTCACTCACTAGCTAAAGTGAGGTGTTGGTCACCGAGTCAACTATTTAGGTAAAGTCGCGAGTTTGCCAGGAACCACATGTACCCGGGGGCCCCCGACTGCTCTTTGGCCTTATCATCGCGCCCTCGTATCCTGCCACTACTGCTCCGGTACAGTGCGTTGCGGGCAATCCACTCGGCTCGAATAATCTCCCAGCTTCGCGGTCGAAAGGTACATTATTCGGCCAGCTAAATGTGAGGCATGCGTTCAACATGACTCGAGGCCCAACAACGGTCGGTCCTTAATCGACTCAGACGGAAAACACTACAGTCTGAAACCCTGCAAGTCTCCGTCTGGTCTCAATTTCAATTCGACACTTAGTTATTCCCATATGACATACTTTTCAAACAGATCTAGGTAACCACCTATAGCTCACAGGTGACAGGCAATCACCCGACTTCTACCGGTCTAAGCAAACTAAGCATTTCTTGACTGCGAATACCAAGGTAACAAGGATATGGTAGAACAAGGGTAAACAAGGTATAATGCTGCAATGGTTGCAAACAACTCCTAAACGTATTGCATCAATTAAGTAAAATAGTTAATAAAATATTTGCAAACCGGGAGAGAAATGCTCCGGGGCTTGCCTCTCTCGAAAGAGCTCGGACGGTGGTCGGGGCACTCTAGAAGATCCTCACCGACCTCCTCATCGGCTTCGGGCACCTCCTGCTCTTGCACCTCGGACAGCTCTTCCGGATCCTCGGGAACTGCTACAGGGGTCACTTCCTGCGATCCTGTATGATGCAGATGTATAAGTGCTCATGCCTAGGTGTATTGCAGAGATGACATGATATGATGATGATGAATGAGATGTAGATGAATAGGTTACTTTATTTGGATTAAGTGGAATTACAACTCTTCTACAAGGTAGTCTACATCATCCAAGAACATGTACTCATAAACTACCACCAACATTTTCTACCATGCAAGGCATTCTAGCACCCTAAGATGCTTCAAAGATACACCAAAGCAAAGTTTACCAATTAATCTTACATTAAAGTGTTAATTTAAACCCTAGTTAGTACTATGCTTGAACAGCAACACTTATTTTGGTAACCTAGAAAAATCTAATAAAATTACAGTGGATTACTATCATGTACTTCAGTATGTCACAAAAATTCCATTGCAAGTTGAGTACTAGAACTATCTACACAAAAATAACAATCTAGGGTCTAAAAATGAGCATAAAAATACTTTATACTATGAAAAGTATCAAACAATAGATTTATCATTTTTCCTAGATTCTACATAGTAAACAATCACTGTATAAAAATTATCACTTGCATGTTTTATTCATATTTTTCTATCTAACAAAAATAACAAATATTAACAATAAAAAGCACTTGAACTACACATAAGAATTCTTCTACAAAACATGCATGACACATATTTTTCCTAGCAAGTACATTGCACAAAAAGATTAACAAACTTGAAACCATATTTTTCTGAGTTTTCTATAACTTATTACATATTTAACAAGAAAACAACAATTTCAATGATTAAATAAAAACCCTACAGAAAAGTAGTGCAATATTTACATGCAACATTTTTAGATTATAGATCTGGTTCTAAGAAGCCCATAGAAATTTATTTCACAATTTTTGGAGCTAAATTAATCACACAAACAATTCTTAAAGCATTTTTATTCCCAAATAATAAAAGAAAATGAAAACCAAATTCTCTTTTCGGTAACAGGCCGGTCCAGTGAAAGAATACGGCCCGATCCGTTTTCGGCCCAGAGGCACACGCGCACGGGGAAAAAGGAGACGGCCCGGCTCAGCCTACGGCCCAAAGCCGTTCGCTCGCGAGGCTGGGGGGAAACGGGGTTGCCGGTGACCGTGGCGTCGCGGCCGAGCGGCGGTCGGGCGGCGGCCGTTGCCGGCCATGACCGGGCGCGAGGAGGTACGCACCGGGTCCGCAAGGAGAAGGCGAATCTGTCTAGGCCATGAGCGAAGAGCGAGGAGTAGCGGAGAAGCCTTTCCCACGGTGTGGTCGCGCACGGAGGAACCATGGCCAACGGTGGCGAAACGGCGACAATCACACCCACCTGGCTCAAACGGTGAATCCAAGGCGAGCACGGTGTGTTGGAGATGAAGGCGGAGCGATGTGCACGGGAAGAAGGGCGGTGGTGGATCACCGGCGGCCAATTTGGCCGGCGGAGGTGGCGGCGGCGCGGTGAGCTCGGGTGCGTGCTCGGTGCGGGTGGAGAAGATGACCGTGCGGCGGGGAAAATGGAGAGGGCCAAACGGAAGCGGGAGCGCAGGCGACTTGAAGGGCGTGTCGCGTGCTGGCGGTGGCCACCGGCGGCCAGGTGTCGTCGGCGAGCGGCGCATGCCGGCCACGGGGCGAGCGGCGTCTGCGCGGCCGGGACGTGTCGCGGGCGCGCGCGGGCGAGGCGGACGCAGCGCGCGGGGCTGGGCCGGGCCGCATCGTGAGCAGGCCGAGAAGGGAGGCGGCGGCCCGTTAAAGCAAGAAAACGCTTTTCATTTTTAGTTTCTAGAAAATTTTCAAATAAATTCAATTTATAGTTTTAAAATTCAATTTTGAGCAAGAAGATGACTTTTTCTGAAAATGGTCTAAAAATGAAAGTTGCTTAGAATTTGATTCCCTACAACTTTTATTAAGGGGCCAACTCTAAAACTCTTACAAATTTTGAATTGGGGAATAAAAGCTAATTAGGGAGGGTTTGTTTGACTATTTTCGAATAACATTTTTAAAAGAAAATTTTTGACAATACTTTGGTCATTAAGTTGCTCTAAAATTTGCACTAATTAATTCTAGGTGATCTAAAAATTATAGCTACACTTAATCTAACTAGTATAATTAGTGTGAAATAATTATAAACATATTATGCAACACTTGTTCCCTAAAATTTGCTTTCACTAAAGGTGCACTCTAATCCACATGTGATTATGAATGAGATGACATGGTATGTTTATGATTTGCAATGCTAATGCTTGCGTAACACCGGGGTGTTACAGCCCTCCCCCCTTATAAAAATCTTGTCCCGAGATTTGGGTTACGAACCATTTGTTATAAAAATCTTCATAAGCTTTTTGTAGATATTCACCCGTTTCCCAAGATGCATCTCCCTCATCATGATGACTCCATTGTATCTTATATATTTTCACCACACTGTTTCGAGTAGCCCTCTCTTTAGAGTCCAAAACTCGAACCGGTTCTCATGATATACCAAATCTGACTTGAGCTTTATGCCTCGGGGTTCAATTCTTTCCTCTGGAACGCGCAAACACTTCTTGAGATGCGATACATGAAAAACTGGGAATATAGCACCCATTGTTTTAGGTAACTCCAACTTATAAGCTACTGGACCTTTTCTTTCTAAGATCTTGTATGGTCCCACAAATCTGGCGGCAAGCTTTCTGTGTACTCCAAACCGCTTCTTCTTCATTGGCGTGACTTTCAGATAAACATAGTCACCAACTTCGAACACAAGCGGTCTTCTCCTTCTATCTGCATAGCTTTTCTGGAGTGATTGAGCTGCTTTCATATTTTGCTGAATGATATGAACTTTCTTCTCGGCTTCTTCTACAAAGTCAATACCATAATACCTTCTCTCTCCTAGCTCGATCCAGTTTAGAGGTGTTCTACACTTTCTGCCATACAGAGCTTCAAAAGGTGCCATTTTGATACTTTGTTGATAGCTATTATTGTAGGCAAACTCTGCTAAAGGTAACAATGACTCCCATGAACCCCTGGAAGACAACACACAGGCTCTTAACATATCCTCTAGCACAGCATTAACTCTTTCGGTCTGACCATCTGTCTGAGGATGATAGGCAGTACTACGAATTAAACTAGTTCCCAAACCTTTGTGCAAGTGCTCCCAAAAGTGAGCAGTGAATTGTGACCCTCTGTCGGACACTATAGTCTTTGGTATGCCATGTCATCTCACGATCTCGGCAATATATCTCTCAGCATATTGAGGTGGTCGGTAATCTGTCTTGATAGGCAAAAAGTGAGCTGACTTTGTAAGGTGATCCACAGATTACCCAAATCGAATCATGGCCTTTCTGAGTAGTGGGCAAACCCGTGATAAAATCCATATTTATATCATCCCACTTCCAACTAGGTACGGACAAAGGTTGTAACAATCCAGCAGGTCTCATATGAATGGCTTTCACCCTACAACATGTGTCACATCTAGCCACATAAGCTGCAATTTCTTTCTTCATCTTTGTCCACCAATAACGAGGTCTTAGTTCTTGGTACATCTTACTACTGCCAGGATGAATGGATAACTTAGAGAGGTGAGCTTCATCCATAAGTTTGTTCTTAAGCTCCCTATCCTTGGGAACAACAAGACGGTCGTCAAACCACAACACGTCCTATTCGTCCACTCTAAAGTGCTTGGATGGTTCTTCTTTAATTTTCTCTTTGATGTGAAATATCCCTTTGTTTGTTTTCTGGCCTTCTATTATCTTATTCTCCAAGGAGCAACTGATGTGAATACTATGTAACACAGCAGGGTGCATCAGATCAAAACCATCTTCGAGCAAGGGTTGCACATTCAGGCAATGTGACTTTCTACTCAAAGCATCTGCCACTACATTGGCCTTCCCAGGATGATACTGTACATTCAAGTTGTAATCTTTGATTAATTCTAACCATCTTCGTTGTCTCATGTTCAACTCTGGTTGGGTAAAAATGTACTTGAGACTCTTGTGATCGGTGAAAATATTGCACACATTACCAAGTAAGTAATGTCTCCAAATCTTTAAGGCATGCACCACAGCGGCAAGCTCAAGATCATCTGTCGGATAGTTGATTTTATGTTTTCTCAATAGGCAGGAGGCATAAGCAATGAATCTTCCTTCTTGCATAAGAACACAGCCTAATCCTGTTTTCGATGCGTCGCAAAACACATCAAAAGGTTTCTCAATGTCCGGTTGTGCAAGAACTGAAGCAGTGGTCAACAATTTCTGCAAGGTGTGGAAAGCTATCTCACACTCCTCTGTCCACACAAACTTGTGATCTTTCTATAACAGACTCGTCATCGGCTTAGCGATCTTCGAGAAATCTGGTATAAAACGGCGATAGTAACCAGCTAATCCTAAGAAACATCTAACTTCCGACGCCGTGGTTGGTGTCTTCCAATCCATGACCTCTTGCGCTTTGCTCGGATCTACTGAAACTCCATTTCCTGATAGAATATGACCAAGGAAAGAAACTTTCTTCAACTAAAATTCACACTTGCTGAACTTAGCATACAACTTATGGTCTCTAAGTCTGGTCAAGACAATTCTTTGATGCTCTTCATGACCTTTCTCATTCTCGGAGTACACTAGAATATCATCAATGAACACAACTACAAACTTGTCCAACTCTGGCGCGGACGCAGCACGTGGGCGAGGCAGACGCAGCGCACGGGGCTGGCCCAGGCCACATCGCGAGCAGGCCGAGAAGGGAGGCGGCGACCCGTTAAAGCAAGAAAACGCTTTTCATTTTTATTTTCTAGAAAATTTTCAAATAAATTCAATTTACAGTTTTAAAATTCAATTTTGAGCAAGAAGATGACTTTTTCTGAAAATGGCCCAAAAATGAAAGTTGCTTAGAATTTGATTCCCTACAACTTTTATTAAGGGCCAACTCCAAAACTCTTACAAATTTTGAATTGGGAAATAAAAGCTAATTAGGGAGGGTTTTTTTGACTATTTTCAAATAATATTTTTAAAAGCAAATTTTTGACAAAACTTTGGTCATTAAGTCGCTCCAAAAATTGCACTAATTAATTCTAGGTGATCTAAAAATTATAGCTACACAAGCTTTCTTAATCTAACTAGTACAATTAGTGTGAAATAATTATAAACATATTATGCAACACTTGTTCCCTAAAATTTGCTTTCACTAAAGGTGCACTCTAATCCACATGTGATTATGAATGAGATGACATGGTATGTTTATGATTTGCAATGCTAATGCTTGTGTAACACCGGGGTGTTACAATAACTCATGGACAACCTTCACCCCTCAACCCTTTCATGGTGAGCTCAAGATGAATCCCCCATTTCTTAGATTTCCCCTAGAGGCCTAATCCTTAGTCTTAATGCAAGATTGAAGATTTCTTGCTGGTGGTGGTTCCATCGTATGCAGAGTAAGTTCAAGAAATCCTTATCTAGCTCAATCACTCAAGCATCCCATGGATTATCCTTTGATTCATCTTTTTTGTATGTTGCAAGAGGAAGCTCATGAGCAACCCATCTTTTGGATAAAGAAGCAAGAAGTAGAAAGGAGTTGGATCTTCAAATTTTGGCTACGGAAGCTCTCAAATCTCAGAGATAAGGATCCATCTCAATCTCACGATTTTATCTCCTTTTTTGGTTTAATCCCAAACCCATAGCTACACTTAGCAAACCAAACTTCAAACCTAGCTACCTTGAGCCTAGTGAGCTACCTAAACCACCTTAGGAATGTTTTGCACATGCATAGATCATAGCTCAGCGCATCTAATTTTGAAACCCAAGATCACCCAAGAGCATAGGTTTTGTTGACCGATTTGTGGAGTGTCTGCCATATGTGGCTGAGTGTCAGCCAACTTAGAAAGTTAGCCAATAGAGCCTTATCTCAAGTCGACATGAGCTAGCGGAGAGTCCATGACATCTCGTGGAGCATCCGCCAGTTTATATAGACAGAAACCCAACAACCCGAGAGCACCAAGTTCTCAGCGGAGAGTCCGAGACATCTCATAGAGCGTCCGCTGATTTATAAGCCTAGTCAACCAGAAACCTGAGACCTCCTAGTTCCTAACGGAGTGTCCAATGCATGGCTCGGACCGTCCGATGGATGATGTAAACCCTAGGAACGCCTAAGTCATAAACCATCAGAGTGTTCTCTAAAGCATCTGACCAGTAACAGAGAATCCATCATCTCCAATGGAGCATCCGTTAACCCAAACAAAGTCAAGCCAGACCTAGCTCGAAGCCCGATCCGACGGAGAGTCCATCAAGATAACAGAAGATGTGAGCTTGTTCAGAAAGATACCCAAGAGGTCAACAATACTAGGTTAAGCTTAGTTACAAAAAGTGCAATATTAGAGCCACAGTTAGATGTCTCTTCCCAAGTTCCAAATCAAGCCTTCATCTTGAAGTCCCATTGGTTATCTTCAATCTCGATTATTGTCTGAAGAACCAAGTAGCGTGAGGAACGTGTACAAGTCATCATCGTTAGCTTCAAATTTGTTTGAATGGCATAACTAGGCAGACACCCCACTATTATAAGCTCTATTTTTGGATACTCATTCTGTTTCATTATGAGTTATGCATTTCATGTAGATTTGGTTAATCAACTTAATGATGATTCACTAAGTTAGAACTACTCATTGATTAATTAGAGCCTTCACCTAATCAACGGGATTGGTAACACTCAATTGCTTATTTGCTTAGATAACGGTAGAAGTCGAGTATGAGGAAGGGAACTCATACTTGCGCGTGTAGATTGCTACACCGGGATAGTTAATTACTAAAATGAATGAGGGTTACAACTTATCTATTTCCCTAATTTTTTATAACTTATCTATTTCCCTCATTTTGATTAAGGACTCAACATAACTTTGTGATATGATCAATTTTGGTAATTCTTGCTCAAGCAAGGGGTAGGTCACTGTGAGTGTGGGATCTCAAGTGACATAGCTCGTGGAGCAGTTAAGAACCATGCATTGGGATACATGAGTCTGAGTAACTGCCCATATAGACCACATGCTAGGCATGGGGCTGGCAAGCCTATTAACTAATCGCGACTGTAACACCTCAGTGTTACGCCAGCATTAACATTGCAAATCATGAGCATAACATGTCATGACATTCATAATCATATGTAGTAAGATTATACCTTTAGTGAAATAAAAGCTTTGAAAATAGTATTCATAACATGATGTGTTAATGTACTAATTACATTCATCAAATTTGTGCAACTATAAATTTTATACCACTTAGAATTATAGGTGAAATTTTTGGAGCAACTAAATTACTCAAAGTTTTGTCAAAAACTTGTTTCAAAAATGTTATTTGAAAATATTCAAAAATCCTCCCAAAATTAGCTTTTATTCTACAATTCAAAATCTATAAGAGTTTTGAGGTTGGCCCCGCAATCAAAGTTGTAGAGAATTAAATTCTAAGCAACTTTTATTTTTGGGCCATTTTCAGAAAAGGTCCTTTTCTTGCTCAAAATGAGGTTTGAAAACTGTATTTGGAATTTGTTTGAAAATAGAAAATGGAAAATCAAATTCTAACCTAAACAGGCCGCCGCCTCGTTTCCGGCCCGCTGCTGGAAGCGGCCCAGCTCCACGCGCACGCGCCCGCGCCTCGCTGGCCGCCGCGATAGAACGCGCTCGCCGCGTGTCGGCCATGCGCCGTCGCCGACCTCCGCGCGTCGCCTCCGCTCTGCCCTCCCACCAGCTCGAGCGCGCTCAAGTCCGCCTGCCGAACCCCCCTCGCCCTCTCACTCCCACTCCCGCTCGCCATCCACTCCTCCCTCCAAAAACCGAGTGGGCAAGCGGCTCACCACCGCGAGCTCCACCTCCACTCCCCCGTTCCGACGTCGACCATCCACCACCACTGAATTCGTCTTGCACCGAGCTTCGCCACCCCCTTGCCTCCTCCGAACGAGCCCCGTTGTCCTTTTGCTCGCTCTGGTAGGGCGTCAATTCGTCTTCCTCACCGCGCCACCGTGACGGAGCCGCTGCGCTCGTGCTCCGGCTACCGGCTCCTCCATTTTCCCCCTTATCTCTCTACCCCGCTCACTTGTTCACCGTTATCCCGCGGCCGTTTTGCGCACCCTGCCTCGCTCGCTCGAGTACTGTAGCAGCAGCTGGCCATCGGCGGTCGTCGCACCGCCGCGGTGGCGAGCACCCGCTCGGCCACGCGCGCTGCCCCGCTCGCATGCGAGTGAGGCGAGTTGCTGGGCCGGACGGTCTCAACGGGACACGGCCCGTTTTCGTTACCCCCGCGCGCGTGTCTCTAGGCTGAGCAGGCCGGGCTGTCTGCCCCTTTTTGGTGTCGGCCCGTTTCAAAATAAAGATTTCAGTTTTTATTTTCTTTTATCAATTGGAAATAAAAGTGCTTAGTAATTATTTGGGTGATTAAATGTGCTCCAAAAATTGTAAAATAAATTTGTATGAGTTCCTCACAACTAGATCTACCATGTAAAAATATTGCATGTAATTTTTGCACTACTTTTCTGTAAGGTTTTTATTTAACTTTGAAAATTGCTATTTTCTTGTTAAATGGATAGTAAATTGTGGAAAATTCAGAAAAATATGATTCCAAGTTTGTTAACCTTGTTGTGCCATGTATTTGCTAGGAAAAATATGTGACATGCTTGTTCTATAGAAAAACTTGGATGTGTAGTGCAAGTGCTTTTATTTGATGATTTTTGTTATTTTTGATAAAGATCAAAAATTGTATAAAACATGTATATGATAATTTTTGTATAGTGATTGTCTACTGTGTAGAAAGTAGGAAAAATGCTAAATCTGTTGTTTGATACTTTTCATAACACAAAGTATTTTCATGCTCGCTTTTGGGCCTTAGCTTGTTATTTTTGTATAGACAGTTCTAGTAATCCAAATGCAATGAAATTTTTGTCGCATGCTAGAATTGATGATAGTAATCCACTATAATTTTCTAAGATTTTTCTGTGCTACCAAAATATGTGTTGCTGTTCAAGCCTAGTGCTAACTAGGGTTTACATTCAACCTTTGATGCAAGATTAGTTAGTAAACTATGCTTTGGTATATCTTTGAAGCATCTTAACTGTCAAGATGCCTTTTCATGGTAGAGAATAGTGATGGTAGTTTATGAGTACATGTTCTTGGATGATGTAGACTACCTTGTAGAAGAGTCGTAAGTTCCACGTAATTCAAACAAAATAACATGCTCATCTACAACTCATTCATCATCATCATCTCATGTCATCCCTGCAATGCACCTAGGCATAAGCACTTATAATTCTGCATCATACAGGATCGCAGGAAGTGACCCCGGTAGCAATTCCCGAGGACCCGGAAGAGCAGTCCGAGGTGCAAGAGCAGGAGGCGACCGAAGCCGAAGGGGAGGTCGGTGAAGATCTTCCAGAGTGCCCCGACCACCGTCCGAGCTCTTTTTAGAGAGGCAAGCCCCGGAGCATTTCTCTCCCGGTTTGCAAATAATTTATTATTGACTTTACTTAAAGTGATGCATTACGTTTAGGAGTTGTTTGCAAACGTTGTTGCATTATACCTTGTTTCACCTTGCTTTACCCGATCCTTGTTACCTTGGTGTCCGCGGTCAATAATTGCTTAGTTTGCTTAGACCGGTAGAAGTCGGGTGATTGCCTGTCATCCGCGAGCTATAGGAGATTACTTGGATCTATGTGAAAGATGTGTCATATGAGATTAACTAAGTGTCGAACTGAAATTGAGACCGGGCGGAGACTTGTAGGGTTTCGAACTGTAGTGTTCTCCGTCTGAGTCGATTAAGGACCGACTGTTGTTGGGCCTCAAGTCATGTTGAACGCATGCCTCACATTTAGCTGGCCGAATAACGTACCTTTTGACCGCGAAGCTGGGAGATTATTCGGGCCGAGTGGATTGCCCGCAACGCACTGTACCGGAGCAGTAGTGGCAGGAAACGGGGGCGCGATGATAAGGCCAAAGAGCAGTCGGGCGGCCCCCGGGTACATGTGGCAGAATTACATGTTACTTGCTTAATTACATGTTACTCTAGCATAGGTGCAAACATAGTTGACAGGGTAATAAAGATTAAATTACTGCATGCTTTTGGAAAAGAATTGTTAAGTTGAAAATGCTTTTCTTGCAAATGAGTCAGCTACCCCACCAGAAAGCCTATCATGATCCTTGGTGTCATTTTATTTTTGGTTCTGTCGGGTAAGTCTAGCTGAGTACCTTCTCGTACTCAGGGCTTTGGTCCCACTTGTTGCAGATGGGCAGATGTATTACGGCTACTGTATCAACTGCCTCTATCCTACGATGGGCAAAGCTTAGGACCATGGGCAATGGTCATTCGCTACTTCTCGTCTGATGCTTTTGCTAGAGATGATCATAAGCTGGCACTTTATTTCAAACACTGTGTGTGTGCGTGATTTGAACTACTGCTTCCGCTACTTTTATTCGAACCTGATTTGTAATAACGATGTTTAAACTCCGATGTATTTTGTGCCACGAACTTTTATGTAACTTATGATGGTGACCGCTAAACTTAGTATGATCTTGGCTGTTATGTGAAATGGTTTGAAATCCGTCGGGATTTCACGGACTACCGGGTTATACGGGCTTAAGTTTGTTAAATTGTCCGCTCGTTGGATGATTTTCCTACTTAATCTCGTATAATTGGGCGGTTCTGTTACAGCTGGCATCGGAGCATGGTTTAGCGTGATTACTGTTCATAAGTATATTTAAAATAAAATTTTGTTTAAAAAGTGTGATTTTCAAACTAAAAGTGTGCCAGTGGTCATATCCTGTATGCCCAGTTAAGGACTCTAGGTGGCTATTTAAGTACTAACTTGGGGTTCTTGCACCATATTTCTCTTTTCGTTGCTCATACGGCGTGCTATTGTATGAGTGCCACTTAATTGAGTGGTAATGTATGGATCAGTTACCTCTACGCTTCGGTAAGTGTGAGGTGTGAGAGCATGATCGGATACACCGCCGATCTAGGGAGAGTGCTTATATGATACTAGAATAATTACATGTTCTACACATGTTTTTATGAAAGTATCGCATGTGTGGGTTGTCACACCCATTTTTAAGGACAAAAATAGGATGCATAAAGTACTCATGTGCGCCCCAGGTCATGATCGCACACATAAGCAGACAAATTACATAGTATCATCACAGTGCTTATTACATAACGAATATATGTTTAAAACATAGTCTTGAACAATAAATAATAATATCTAATAATAATCTTCAGCGGAAACTCCACACAGGGACACGGTTGACTGGTTGACACCAAGACTAGTACTCATTACGGTAATCCTCATCATAATCTTCATCTGTTATGGTGGAAATAGCAAGAGTGAGTCCATGTCGAACTCAACAAATATAACACAGGGTTCATGAGGCTCAAATGGCTAGACACTGTTTAACTGCGGTTAGCTTTTAAATATTATAACTTTCAATTGAGTAGCATCAAGATAGACCACTTCCCATTTAAGAACCAATGATCCATTGCAATAATGACAACGAATAACATTAACAAGAGCATAATATAAATCAACAATATTTAAACATAATATAACAATGGTGATCATCTATCTGTAGATGTTCCAAGGCCGCTCGTATCCGTGAGCACGGCTAGTATACCAGTTTTTAACTCTGCGCAGAGGTGTACACTTTCACTGTGAGTCATGATTTCCAAATGAGTGGGGAGATCAAGCCCAAACACCCAAAAACCATATAAAGCCACCCAAGAGTTCGTCTAACAAGTTAGGGCCATTAGATTCACTCGGCAGGCAGATGTAGAACCCCCCTTCCCTGTGGCACAACAACCGCAGCCTATACACACTAGGCCAGGGGCTCGCACTACACCCAACGTGGCAAGCCATTCTTACGCCATTTAAGGTAACCTCTAACAAGCTAGAAAAGGTCTCTTGAACAACTAAAGCCAGAGCCATATAGCCCTCACAGCTGTACTGTATATCCCGGATGATCACGTACAGATAAGTCCTTACGGAGAGTAACTAGAGCATCAAAAATAATACACATGCTCTAGCCCCCTTTTAACAAAAATTAAATCATCTTAATATTTGGTTGCTTGATCCATTAATCATATCGCAAGATCATTGTTCTTTGTATAAGCACTAGCCACAGCTACCCATATGCATACCCAAGGTTGACAAGGAATCAAGACATCAAACACTAAGTTATAATCTCTAGGGTTGTCAAGGTAAGCATATGCATATGTATGATAATTTTAATGAATAGGTAACAAGGATAATCCTGTGTTATACTTGCCTTGATCAAAGCTCTCCAAGTAGTACTGCTGACTTGGCTCAAAGTAATACTCCGAATCGTCCAAATACTGCTCACCTTCTATTCTCGATCATCAATCAACAACATACATGCATCCAATCAAACATACACGAAGCAAACAAATAGATATAATTAGAACAGTACACCAACAGTAACAAAACAGTAATAAAAGTTTATAAAACTCTCCTACACGTTTCTACGATCACACAGACGTAAAGATCACCAAAATCGGAGTTAAAACGTAGAAGTTATGAATTTTCTAAGATTTCCTATAGATCAATAAATACTTAATTATAAACTCGAAAAATAAATTATCAAAACTAACTGTAAAATTATACTAACATGTAGAGTTCGCAATTACGAACCTAACGCAATTTGAATGGATCAAATCGGAGTTAAAACGAAGTTTTTATGGCTAAAACAGTGCTAGTGGCAAAACTGTAAATCACTGAAAACGTATTTTTGAATTAACCGGTAAAGATTACGCTTTCAAAACGCAAAAACGTATTTTTGAATAACCTCGGAAGAAAATACGCCTTCAAAACGCGAAAACGGATTTTCTCGGAATGCGCCAAGGACCGCGGGTTTATTACTAGAAAACACAGGGTCTCTTTATGAAGTTTACCCCGCGAAGGGGTATGATCTAATCTCGGCCATCGGTGCAAGATCGGACGGCTCACGTTCATCATCAACTCCACAGTAGCTATTCCGGCTGTCTTCTCCAAGTCCGGCTGCCGGCCACCACGCCACCTCGCCGGAAAACATCGGCTCCGCCGTTCCCGAACGCCAAATAACCCGCGACCTGGTCCAATCTAAAGAGAAGGGCAAGCCGCACCCATCTACGCAGCTTTGGAGAACCACAACCACCCGAATAAGTGACGCGGCAAGGAGAGGGTGGCGGTTCCATTGCCGGTCATCCCAAGCTCACCAAAACCTCAATTCGCTGCTCCTCATCATGAAAGAAAAGCACGGGAAGAAAGAGGAGAAGATAGAGAACTCACGTCGGCGGAAAAATCAACCTCCAAAGCACCCGAAAGTCCCCTAGCCGACCGTCCGCTCGCCTCCACCAACTTGAACCCTAAAAACCCTATTTCACGTGGTAGAACTTGTGTTTTAGATGAAAAACGGAAATAGGTAACAGACGGCTGCCAATTTATAGCCTCACATATTCGTATTCGGTTAGGAATCTCAAGATACGAGATTTGGGTGCGGTTGGAACGGCGTTCGTGTCCGGTTCGAACACGGCGCGTCGGAGAAGAAGCAACCGACAGGTGGCCCCCACTCGTCAGCGACCAAAGGAGAAAAGGAAGGGCTGCTGCGGCTCTGGGCCGACTGGGCCGCGACGACGCTGCTGGACCGCGATAGGGAAACAGCCGACCAGCCCACCAAGTGAAGAAAACGCGCGGGCCGCTAAGCAGGCTTCCAGGCCGCCGGTCGCTGGCTGCCGAGCCCAGGAGGTAAGCAGGTGAGTCTTTCTTCTTTTTTTTTTCTATTTGTTTATTTTCCAAAATATTTCAAATACTTTCTAAACCAAAATAAAACCAAATAAAACAAATATAACAACACACAATAAATTATATGCAACAGCATGAATGCAACACAAAATTTATTTTGGTATTATTTTAGTTTTGTAATTATTTATTATCTAATTCATTCCAATTTTGTTATCCCAAATATTGAGGTGTTACAAATTCTACCCCCCTTAAAAGAATCTCGTCCTCGAGATTGGATTGCTTACTCAAACAACTGCGGATATGACTTCCTCAATTCATCCTCTCTTTCCCAAGTTGCCTCTGCCTCTGAATATCGATTCCACTGTACTTTACACATCTTAATAACCCGACTTCGAGTAACCCTCTCAGCAGTTTCTAAAATCTTAATCGGAACCTCTTCATATGTAAGATCCTCCTTAACAGTCAATTCTTCCAAAGGTATCTGCTCCTCAGGCACCCTCAAACACTTCTTAAGTTGTGAAACATGAAACACATCATGCACCCCAGATAAATTCTCAGGCAACTCTAATTGATAAGCAACTTCCCCACGTCTAGCAATAACTTTAAATGGTCCAACATACCTTGGTGCTAGTTTACCTTTCATGTTAAATCTCTTCACACTTCTCATAGGTGACACCTTCAAATAAACATAATCACCTTCTTCAAAGACTAGATCCCTTCTCCTATTATCAGCATAACTCTTCTGACGAGACTGTGCCACTCTCAAATTCTCACGAATCACTCGCACTTGATCTTCTGCGTTTCTAAGAACATCTGTACCAAACACCTGAGATTCACCTGTCTGATCCCAAAACAATGGAGTTCTACACTTACGTCCATACAAAGCTTCAAACGGTGCCATCTTAAGACTCTGTTGATAACTATTATTGTAAGAAAATTCTGCATAAGGCAAACTCTTATCCCAACTAGTCCCATATTGCAATGCACAGGCTCTCAACATATCCTCTAATACCTGATTGGTTCTTTCAGTCTGCCCATCTGTCTGTGGATGATATGCTGTACTAAAATTCAGTTTAGTTCCTAAAGACTCATGCACAGCTTGCCAAAAGTGCGATGTAAACTGCGTACCCCGATCAGACACAATCTTCTTTGGTACTCCATGCAAACATACTATTCTCTCCATATACAAAGTAGCTAATTGTGCTCCCGTGTATTTAGTCTTGACTGGTATGAAATGAGCAACTTTAGTCAACCTATCCACTATCACCCAAATAGAGTCATAACCTTTCTGAGTACGAGGTAACCCCACTATAAAGTCCATACCAACTTCTTCCCACTTCCACTCAGGAATCTTCATTGGTTGCAGCAATCCTGCAGGTCTCTGATGCTCAGCTTTTACCCTCTGACACGTATCACATATTGCTACATACTCAGCCACATCTCGCTTTAATCCAACCCACCAATACTTCTGTTTGAGATCTAGATACATCTTAGTACTACCAGGATGAATAGAATAAGCTGACTCATGAGCTTCACGAAGAATTGCCTGTCTAATAGCTTGATCCTCAGGTACACACAGTCTCTTTCCAAACCACAAAATTCCATTATCATCCATTCTAAAGCCCGGTGATTTACCAATCACTATATCCTCCGCTATCTTCTTTAGTTTCTCATCCTTCAATTGACCCTTATAGATCTCTTGCTCTAAAGTAGGCTCTATTACTAATTCCATTGCATTAGTAACAATTCCCAAGTTCAGATATTCAAATTCAGCACATAACTCACTAGCCATAGACAATGTTCTTATCTCATTGGCATAACTCTTCCTACTAAGAGCATCAGCTACTACATTAGCCTTACCAGGATGATAGTGTATCTCAATATCATAATCCTTAATCAACTCCAACCATCTGCGTTGCCTCAAATTCAGATCTGACTGAGTGAAAATATACTTCAAACTCTTATGATCAGTGTATATATCACTCTTATGTCCAATCAAATAATGTCTCCAAATTTTTAAAGCATGAACAACAACTGCTAACTCCAAATCATGTGTAGGATAATTCAACTCATGCTTTCTCAACTGTCTAGATGCATAAGCCACAACTCTGCCTTCTTGCATAAGAACACATCCCAAACCTTGACGAGAAGCATCACAATAAATAGAAAACTTCTTACTCAAATCTGGTAAAACCAAAACAGGCGCTGTAGTCAACCTCTTCTTCAACTCCTCAAAACTAGCTTGACATTTATCAGACCACACAAATTTAGCATTCTTTTCTAACAGAGATGTCATAGGTTTAGCAAGTTTAGAAAACCCTTCAATGAACCGTCTATAATATCCAGCCAAACCCAAGAAACTGCGAATCTCACTAACATCTGTAGGTGGTTTCCAATTCAATACATCCTTCACCTTGCCTGGATCCACCGATATACCTCCATTAGAAACAATATGACCAAGAAAAGAAACTTCCTTCAACCAAAACTCACATTTACTTCGCTTTGCATACAGTTTATGCTCTCTAAGCTTTTGCAATACCAATCTCAAATGTTCAGCATGCTCTACCTCTGTCTGACATCTGTTTCCAAAACACAGAAGATGGATTTTCAGTACAAACCGAGATGATAAATACAATAGATAAACAAAATCTGATTTTCTGGACGAACTCCAATTTCAGCAACTCAGTAAAAATGTCATATCTCGAGCTACAGACGTCCAAATCAGGTGATCTTTACATGGTTGGAAAGCTTATCAAATTCTCTACAACTCGTATTCACAACACTTTTTCTGATTCTGTCAATATATTGGTCAAAAACTGAACTTAACAGAATCTGTTCCCGAATTCCAGACTGTGCAGTAACTCTAACTTGAAACAGGTATATCTCTCAACTCATAATAGATATTAAGGTGATTCTTGTGGGATTAGAAAGATACAGAAGTCTATTTATTCCCAGTAAAATTTCTTAATTTTCCCATGAACGGATTTTAAGTTATTTCTAAAACATCCCAGACTGATCCAGAAATCAGCAAAGGACAGAATTAAGTTAACCTCATGTTCACTAATATATCTTGATCAATCTTAATATTCTTAACATTAAAATTTGTAAGCATGTCAACAAAACTCCAGCACACATTACAAAGATCCAAATCACACATTATCATAATAACAATCCATCAACCACACAATCGTTCACACCACAAACTGACTCTTAAAACAATCCAAACTAGAAATTAACTCGCAACTACTATCGTTCTTATTACATAGGGATTTTTCCTATTTCCTAATTAAGCTTCTCATAAATCTTAGGACGACCTAACTCCGCCCTTAGTTGGTCAATCTCCTTGTAAGCTTGCTCCTTAAGTTCCTTTTCCTTCAACAACTCATCCTTCAAGTCCGCCTCATGAAGAGCCAATTCACGAGCTAATGCCACCGTTGCTTGCAAGGTCAAGGAGGAATCATCCGCAAGTGGCACGGTCCAAATTCCCTTGTCATGCAAGAAACAAGGAAAATGCCGAAGTGCACCCTTCAGCGTCTTGTCCGAGCGTAGACCATGGTAGTAAACAAATGCATTGAAAGCGACATCCTCCATGCTTGTCTCCACGGTTGCCCGGCTCACGCGGGTAATAAACTTTGACTCCACCTTAGGCTCCTTAGTGGTAGGATCCCTTTTCTTGACCCATAACTCCGTCTTCCAATAAGAATCCATCCATGGATGACTATACTCCGCACTGCGATACTCTAAAGTAGCCTCCCAGTCGTAGTAGTAGTTGTCCAAGGTTCTTGCCAATATATCATGGAAGAAAGCATCAGCCTTCGGAACCATGATATGAAACTTCGTAGTCCACCCCATAACTACATCCTCCATAGGTGTATCTCCAACTCTTGATTCAGCATCAGATAGCTCTTGATCACCATCTTCCTTTGGCTCCTGGGGTTTGAAACGAGCAACATATTGTGCAGCTGACAGACGAGGATGAGGAGGCATCTACAAGATTTAGACATAGATTAGATAGAATCAATGTATTTTCGCAATAGAATAAAGTAGAGGAAGCATAAAACTTTAGTAATTAACAAGGTAAAAAGAGGAAGCATGAATTAGATGAAGTATGGATGCTATCAACGACCATTCTAACTAGGCTTGCGTCCTACAGTCAACACGGCTCCGATACCAATCTGTCACACCCATTTTTAAGGACAAAAATAGGATGCATAAAGTACTCATGTGCGCCCCAGGTCATGATCGCACACATAAGCAGACAAATTACATAGTATCATCACAGTGCTTATTACATAACGAATATATGTTTAAAACATAGTCTTGAACAATAAATAATAATATCTAATAATAATCTTCAGCGGAAACTCCACACAGGGACACGGTTGACTGGTTGACACCAAGACTAGTACTCATTACGGTAATCCTCATCATAATCTTCATCTGTTATGGTGGAAATAGCAAGAGTGAGTCCATGTCGAACTCAACAAATATAACACAGGGTTCATGAGGCTCAAATGGCTAGACACTGTTTAACTGCGGTTAGCTTTTAAATATTATAACTTTCAATTGAGTAGCATCAAGATAGACCACTTCCCATTTAAGAACCAATGATCCATTGCAATAATGACAACGAATAACATTAACAAGAGCATAATATAAATCAACAATATTTAAACATAATATAACAATGGTGATCATCTATCTGTAGATGTTCCAAGGCCGCTCGTATCCGTGAGCACGGCTAGTATACCAGTTTTTAACTCTGCGCAGAGGTGTACACTTTCACTGTGAGTCATGATTTCCAAATGAGTGGGGAGATCAAGCCCAAACACCCAAAAACCATATAAAGCCACCCAAGAGTTCGTCTAACAAGTTAGGGCCATTAGATTCACTCGGCAGGCAGATGTAGAACCCCCCTTCCCTGTGGCACAACAACCGCAGCCTATACACACTAGGCCAGGGGCTCGCACTACACCCAACGTGGCAAGCCATTCTTACGCCATTTAAGGTAACCTCTAACAAGCTAGAAAAGGTCTCTTGAACAACTAAAGCCAGAGCCATATAGCCCTCACAGCTGTACTGTATATCCCGGATGATCACGTACAGATAAGTCCTTACGGAGAGTAACTAGAGCATCAAAAATAATACACATGCTCTAGCCCCCTTTTAACAAAAATTAAATCATCTTAATATTTGGTTGCTTGATCCATTAATCATATCGCAAGATCATTGTTCTTTGTATAAGCACTAGCCACAGCTACCCATATGCATACCCAAGGTTGACAAGGAATCAAGACATCAAACACTAAGTTATAATCTCTAGGGTTGTCAAGGTAAGCATATGCATATGTATGATAATTTTAATGAATAGGTAACAAGGATAATCCTGTGTTATACTTGCCTTGATCAAAGCTCTCCAAGTAGTACTGCTGACTTGGCTCAAAGTAATACTCCGAATCGTCCAAATACTGCTCACCTTCTATTCTCGATCATCAATCAACAACATACATGCATCCAATCAAACATACACGAAGCAAACAAATAGATATAATTAGAACAGTACACCAACAGTAACAAAACAGTAATAAAAGTTTATAAAACTCTCCTACACGTTTCTACGATCACACAGACGTAAAGATCACCAAAATCGGAGTTAAAACGTAGAAGTTATGAATTTTCTAAGATTTCCTATAGATCAATAAATACTTAATTATAAACTCGAAAAATAAATTATCAAAACTAACTGTAAAATTATACTAACATGTAGAGTTCGCAATTACGAACCTAACGCAATTTGAATGGATCAAATCGGAGTTAAAACGAAGTTTTTATGGCTAAAACAGTGCTAGTGGCAAAACTGTAAATCACTGAAAACGTATTTTTGAATTAACCGGTAAAGATTACGCTTTCAAAACGCAAAAACGTATTTTTGAATAACCTCGGAAGAAAATACGCCTTCAAAACGCGAAAACGGATTTTCTCGGAATGCGCCAAGGACCGCGGGTTTATTACTAGAAAACACAGGGTCTCTTTATGAAGTTTACCCCGCGAAGGGGTATGATCTAATCTCGGCCATCGGTGCAAGATCGGACGGCTCACGTTCATCATCAACTCCACAGTAGCTATTCCGGCCGTCTTCTCCAAGTCCGGCTGCCGGCCACCACGCCACCTCGCCGGAAAACATCGGCTCCGCCGTTCCCGAACGCCAAATAACCCGCGACCTGGTCCAATCTAAAGAGAAGGGCAAGCCGCACCCATCTACGCAGCTTTGGAGAACCACAACCACCCGAATAAGTGACGCGGCAAGGAGAGGGTGGCGGTTCCATTGCCGGTCATCCCAAGCTCACCAAAACCTCAATTCGCTGCTCCTCATCATGAAAGAAAAGCACGGGAAGAAAGAGGAGAAGATAGAGAACTCACGTCGGCGGAAAAATCAACCTCCAAAGCACCCGAAAGTCCCCTAGCCGACCGTCCGCTCGCCTCCACCAACTTGAACCCTAAAAACCCTATTTCACGTGGTAGAACTTGTGTTTTAGATGAAAAACGGAAATAGGTAACAGACGGCTGCCAATTTATAGCCTCACATATTCGTATTCGGTTAGGAATCTCAAGATACGAGATTTGGGTGCGGTTGGAACGGCGTTCGTGTCCGGTTCGAACACGGCGCGTCGGAGAAGAAGCAACCGACAGGTGGCCCCCACTCGTCAGCGACCAAAGGAGAAAAGGAAGGGCTGCTGCGGCTCTGGGCCGACTGGGCCGCGACGACGCTGCTGGACCGCGATAGGGAAACAGCCGACCAGCCCACCAAGTGAAGAAAACGCGCGGGCCGCTAAGCAGGCTTCCAGGCCGCCGGTCGCTGGCTGCCGAGCCCAGGAGGTAAGCAGGTGAGTCTTTCTTCTTTTTTTTTTCTATTTGTTTATTTTCCAAAATATTTCAAATACTTTCTAAACCAAAATAAAACCAAATAAAACAAATATAACAACACACAATAAATTATATGCAACAGCATGAATGCAACACAAAATTTATTTTGGTATTATTTTAGTTTTGTAATTATTTATTATCTAATTCATTCCAATTTTGTTATCCCAAATATTGAGGTGTTACATGGGTGTTCCGTCCGTTGAGGCGATACCATCAATAGGACGATGTGTTTGGGTAGTTACTACCGTTGTACACGCATCTGGGGATTCGTATAGAGCGTGTAAGTAGATTTACCGCTTTCATGCATTCATGGGATTTGGGCTGAAATGAATTTTCTACAGGTACATAACAGTGTTTTCGTGTAGAACGAATTAGTTACGTATATGAGGGATCGTTTGTATGCCACCGAATTCATCGTTAGATGTTCTTATTTTCTAAGTTTGTGAGAATGTAAGACTCGTGCATGCATCATATTGCCTATGCATTTCATTCATAACATGCATTCCTCCCCTTATAAAAGGATTATCCCATTTTGATAAAAGTGATATCGGCTTAAAATATGTTCTCACCGGGTAATTAAAACTTGTGCTACAGATGGCCCGCACGAAGCAGACTGCCCGTAAGTCCACTGGCGGAAGAGCACCCCATCACCAGATGGCCCCGCGGGAGCGCCGCAGCACGGACACTTTTCTAAGCGAGTTTGGCATGCCCACCTTGCTTTGGAGAGTGCTCCATGATGTGGGGTACCCGGAGGGTCAAGAGCTGGTGTACTCTTGGAGTGAGAGCCAGCTAGCTGAGGATGGACTTGTAGTAGTGGAAATCACCGTCCCTGCTCTTGGTGATGCGCCAGAATGGGATGGTTGGTATTTGGAGTTTGAGGGACGCACTCCAGTTGAGGGTGCAGAGGGCGCAACCTTTCGTGTCATCCGAGACATAATGAGCAGGTTTCCTAATGAGTTAGCAACAGCTTTGGCTGGTACTTTTCCGAGAGATGATCCTCGTGATGCCATTTGGGTGCAACCGCAAGGAAGTGCCCTGGTTAGAGGCCCAAGTGAAGGACGAAAGGACGGGCTAGTGACAACCACGCTATGAGTGCCATGTATGCAGCCATCAGAGCATACCAGGGTCTTGAGAGTACCTATTGGACCTTGACTGGTCTGCGTGGTGATGACCAGCTTGAAGCAAGGAAGCAGAAGAAGAAGCAAGCAGGTGCTATAGCTAGCTTGCAGGAGCAGTTGGCCGACATGAGCTTGCAGCGAGACCGGGCTCTCGAGAGAGGTGAGAGTGCCATGCAGCGGGTGCAGACGTTGACTCAGGCCAACAGAAATGCAGACCGCATGATGGGACAGCTAGTTCAGGAAAGGAATGAAGCCTGGAACGAGAGGGACCTTCTGAGGCAGAGGGTCGAGGAGCTAGAAGAGTATAATGCCAACTTGCATGAAGAGTTTCATGCCCTCTACAACGGGGTGGGCCCGTATGCTCCTCCGGACGCCGCCCATATGGCCATCAATGATGAAGCCACCACTGACGGTAGCAATGGCGACGTCTCCGACCTCGACGACGGCCCCGAAGACTAGGCTAGTGCCCTGCGTTAGTAGCTAGGCTCTGTCGCGATGGCCTTCTTTTGGTTTCCATGTATCGTGTTGTATCCTGTTCGATCTTGGGACTGGCGATCTTTTGGAACTCGGTTGTGTATGCGATGCCCAAACGCATAAAAGTCCAGTGTATGTATGCTGGCAACATGGTTGTGTTGGACGCGATGTGGTATTCGAAGCAACGTGATTAGTGATGTTGTTTTAATTGGAATGTGATTATTGTGCCTCTGTTTTATTGTATGACTTGTTCTCTCCAATGAATTCAGTATGGCATGATTGTTCATTCAACTACAATTACTACAACTTCGCTCAATTATTACTTGTTGCTGGAATATGCAGATGGCAAACACTCGCCGTGCCACATATGAGGCCGCTGAAACCGGTGGTAACGGTGCAGGGGCAGGTTGGAGTGGTGCAAACAACGTCAACCACCATGAGCCACAGCCAGAGCCACAATTGCCCCCTCCTCCACCGCTCACTGCAGAGGTATTCTTCGCGCAGTTCCTTGGAAGCCAGCGCAATGCCGAGCAATCGCAGAAGAATATGGAAGATTTTCTGCGTACCATCGCCGAAAATGTTCAGAGAGGTAATAATCAAGGTGGTGGCCATGGGGTGAACCAGTACAACAATTTCAAGGACTTCATGGATACTAGGCCACCTATTTTCAAGGAAGCAATAGAGCCACTTGACGCGGAAGAATGGATCAACACCATGGAAGATAAGTTCCGCGTGTTGAGGCTGACCGAAGTTCTGAAGACAGAATATGCTACACATCAGTTACAGGGACCCACAGGGATGTGGTGGAAGCATCACCGCACCACCTTTCCCCCAAATGCACAGATCTCATGGAGAGAGTTCACTGAAGCTTTTCGTGGGGTCTACATTCCACCAGGGCTAGTTGAGATGAAGTTAGGAGAATTCTTGGCTTTAAATCAGGGTACCAAAACTGTGATGCAGTATTTGCATGCCTTCAACAACTTGTGCCGTTATGCTCCAGACATGGTCGACACAGATGCCAAGAGAATTACTAGTTTCAAGAGAGGGTTAAGTCCGAAGATGACGAAGCATATGGGTACCAATACCCGCGCCAGATTCAATGACTTTGTCAGTGATTGTCTGAAACAAGAAAAGAACAACAACACCTACACTGCATCCAAGAATCGCAAGAGGGTGTTTGAGTCAGGACCATCACAGTCCAGAGTTCTCACTGCAAATCGTTCTTCTTATTGTCCGTCCGCACCAGGTGCAAGGTTCAGGCCGCCACAGCATAAGACCCAGAACTACAAGGGGCCACAGAAGCCGTACAAAATGGCCGTGCCGCTAGCAAAGATCACCGCAGCTGCAGAATAGAACAATTCAAAGGGAGCTATAGGATTTGCTGGTACAGTGAAGGGGCCCTGCTACAATTGTGGTCAGCCAGGCCACTTTTCAAAGTTCTGCCCTTATCCGCCTAAAAAGAAGCAACAGACTTACACTGCTCGTGTACACCACACCACCGTGGATGAGATTCCTGAGGGAGAGCCTGTAACCGCCGGTAAGTTCCTTGTTAACCATCACCCTGTAGTTGTTCTATTTGATTCTGGATCCTCGCATTCTTTTATGAGTCAAGCATTTGCACGGAAGCATGAACAACTATGCACAGAATTGAATTATGGTTATCGCATAAGTTCAGCAGGGGCTGATGTGTTAACCAATCAGATGGTTAGAGGGGCAACCCTTGAGTTAGGTAGTCGAAAGTTTCGAGTAAACCTGGTAGTTATGCCTGGACTAGTTTTGGATGTAATAATAGGAATGAACTGGATGAAGGACTGGGGAGCAGTCATAGATACAAGCAGTCGGATGCTTACCCTTAAGGATCCCCAGATAGATGGTACTTTTCAGGTGCCATTACCCAGGCGAACGGACCTTGTAAGTATAACCTGTGCCATGGAAGTCATTCCCATTCACCAGATCCCGGTAGTGTGTGATTTCTCGGATGTGTTTCCAGATGAGTTACCTGGTCTTCCTCCAGATAGGGATGTTGAGTTTGGAATTGAATTGATCCCCGGGACAGCTCCTATTTCAAGGAGACCCTATCGGATGCCTCCGGATGAGTTAGCTGAGCTGAAGAAGCAACTGGAGGAATTATTAAAGAAGGGGTTTATCCGACCAAGTAAGTCTGAATGGGGATGTCCTGCCTTGTTCGTGAAGAAGAAGAAAGAGGGTACTCTGAGGATGTGTGTGGATTATCGACCTCTTAATGCTGTAACTATCAAGAATAAGTATCCTTTACCTCATATCGACGTTTTGTTTGATCAGTTGGCTAAAGCCAGAGTGTTCTCCAAGATAGACCTATGATCAGGGTATCATCAGATAAAGATTAGGCCGCAAGATGTCCCGAAAACTGCCTTTTCTACCAGATACGGGTTGTACGAGTATCTTGTTATGTCTTTTGGCTTAACAAATGCTCCTGCCTATTTCATGTATCTGATGAATACAGTTTTCATGCCAGAGTTGGACAAGTTTGTAGTTGTCTTCATTGATGATATTCTAGTATACTCTGAGAATGAGAAAGATCACGAAGAGCATCTGAGAATTGTCTTGGCCAGACTGAGAGATCATAAGTTGTATGCTAAGTTCAGCAAATGTGAATTTTGGTTGAAGAAAGTTCCTTTCCTTGGTCATATTCTATCTGAGAATGGAGTTTTGGTAGATCCGAGCAAAGTGCAAGAAGTTATGGATTGGAAAACTCCAACCACAGTGTTAGAAGTCAGGAGTTTCCTAGGGTTAGCTGGTTACTATCGCCGATTTATACCAGACTTCTCGAAGATTGCCAAACCAATGACAAGTCTGTTATAGAAAGACCACAAGTTTGTGTGGATAGGGGAGTGTGAGACAGCTTTCCACACCTTGCGGAAACTATTAACCACTGCTCTAGTTCTTGCGCAACCCGACATCGAAAAACCTTTTGATGTGTTCTGCGACGCATCGAAAATAGGATTAGGCTGTGTCCTGATGCAAGAGGGAAGAGTCATTGCTTATGCCTCCCGTCAGTTGAGAAAACATGAAATCAATTATCCGACACATGGTCTTGAGCTTGCCGCTGTAGTGCATGCCTTAAAGATTTGGAGGCACTATTTACTTGGTAATGTATGCAATATTTTCACCGATCACAAGAGTCTCAAGTACATTTTTACCCAACCAGAATTGAACATGAGACAGCGAAGATGGTTAGAACTAATCAAAGATTACAACTTGAATGTACAGTATCACCCTGGGAAAGCCAATGTAGTAGCGGATGCTTTGAGTAGAAAGTCACATTGCTTGAATATGCAACCCTTACTCGAGGATGGTTTTAATCTAATGCACCCTGTCGTGTTACATAGTATTCAGATTAGTTGCTCCTTGGAGAGTAAGATAATAGAAGGCCAGAAAGTAGACAAAAGGATATTCCACATCAAAAAGAAAATTAGAGAAGAACCCTCAAAACACTTTAGAGTGGACGAATGGGACGTGTTGTGGTTCGACAACCGTCTTGTTGTTCCAAAGGATAGAGAGCTTAAGAATAAAATTATGGATGAAGCTCATCTCTCTAAGTTGTCCATTCATCCTGGCAGTAGTAAAATGTACCAAGAACTAAGACCTCGCTATTGGTGGACAAAGATGAAGAAAGAAATTGCGCTTATGTAGCCAGATGTGAAACATGTTGTAGGGTGAAAACTATTCACATGAAACATGCCGGATTGTTACAACCTTTGTCAGTACCTAGTTGGAAGTGGGATGATATAAGTATGGATTTCATCACAGGCTTGCCCACTACTCAGAAAGGCCATGATTCGATTTGGGTAATCGTGGATCGTCTTACTAAGACAGCCCACTTTTTGCCTGTCAAGACAGATTATAGACCACCTCAGTATGCCGAGAAGTATATTGCTGAGATTGTGAGATTGCATGGAATACCGAAGACTATAGTGTCTGACAGAGGGTCACAGTTCACTGCTCACTTTTGGGAGCACTTGCATAAAGGTTTGGGAACTAGTTTGATTCGTAGTACTGCCTATCATCCTCAAACAGATGGTCAGACTGAAAGAGTTAACGCTGTTTTAGAAGATATGTTAAGAGCTTGTGTGTTCTTCCAGAGGTTCATGGCAGTCATGGTTACCCTTAGCAGAGTTCGCGTATAATAATAGCTATCAAGAAAGTATCAAAATGACACCTTTTGAGGCTCTGTATGGCCGAAAGTGTAGAACACCTCTAAACTGGATTGAGCCAGGGGAAAGAAGGTATTACGGTATTGACTTCGTGGAAGAAGCCGAAAAGAAAGTTCATATCATTCAGCAAAATATGAGAGCAGCTCAGTCACGTCAGAAAATTTATGCGGATAAGAGGAGGAGACCACTCGTGTTCGAAGTTGGTGACTATGTTTATCTAAAAGTCACGCCCATGAAGAAGAAGCGGTTTGGGAAAGCTTGCCGCCAGATTTGTAGGACCCTACAAAATTTTGGAAAGAAAGGGTCCAGTGGCTTACAAATTGGAATTACCTGAAGCAATGGGTGCTATATTTCCAGTTTTTCACGTATCACATCTCAAGAAGTGTTTGCGCGTTCCAGAGGAAAGAATTGAACCTCGAGGCATAAAACTTAAGTCAGATCTGGTGTATCATGAGCAGCCAATTCGAGTTTTGGATTCTAAGGAGAGGGCTACTCGAAACAGTGTGGTGAAAACGTATAAGATACAGTGGAGTCATCATGATGAAGGGGATGCATCTTGGAAAACGAGTGAATACCTACAAACAACGTACGAAGATTTTTATAATAAATGGTTCGTAACCCAAATCTCGGGACGAGATTTTTATAAGGGGGAGGGTTGTAACACCTCGGTGTTACGCCAGCATTAACATTGCAAATCATGAGCATAACATGTCATGACATTCATAATCATATGTAGTAAGATTATACCTTTAGTGAAATAAAAGCTTTGAAAATAGTATTCATAACATGATGTGTTAATGTGCTAATTACATTCATCAAATTTGTGCAACTATAAATTTTATACCACTTAGAATTATAGGTGAAATTTTTGGAGCAACTAAATTACTCAAAGTTTTTGTCAAAAACTTGTTTCAAAAATGTTATTTGAAAATATTCAAAAATCCTCCCTAAATTAGCTTTTATTCTACAATTCAAAATCTATAAGAGTTTTGAGGTTGGCCCCTTAATCAAAGTTGTAGAGAATTAAATTCTAAGCAACTTTTATTTTTGGGCCATTTTTAGAAAAGGTCCTTTTCTTGCTCAAAATGAGGTTTGAAAACTGTATTTGAAATTTGTTTGAAAATAGAAAATGGAAAATCAAATTCTAACCTAAACAGGTCGCCGCCTCGTTTCTAGCCCGCTGCTGGAAGCGGCCCAGCTCCGCGCGCGCGCGCCCGTGCTCGCGCCCTGCCTCGGCCTGGCCCAGTCCGGCCGTCTTCTCCTCCTCCCGCTCGCCCGCGCCTCGCTGGCCGCCGCGACAGAACGCGCTCGCCGCTTGTCGGCCATGCGCCATCGCCGACCGCCGCGCGTCGCCTCTGCTGTGCCCTCCCGCCAGCTCGAGCACGCTCAAGTCCGCCTACCGAACCCCCCTCGCCCTCTCACTCCCACTCCCGCTTGCCATCCACTCCTCCCTCCAAAAACCGAGCGGGCAAGCGGCTCACCGCCGCGAGCTCCACCTCCGCTCCCCCGTTCCGACGTCGACCATCCACCACAACCGAATTCGTCTTGCACCGAGCTTCGCCACCCCCTTGCCTCCTCCGAACGAGCCCCGTTGTCCTCTTGCTCGCTCCAGTAGGGCGTCAATTCGTCTTCCTCACCGCGCCACCGTGACGGAGCCGCTGCGCTCGTGCTCCGGCCACCGGCTCCTCCATTTTCCCCCTTATCTCTCTACCCCGCTCACTTGTTCACCGTTATCCCGCGGCCGTTTTGCGCACCCTGCCTCGCTCGCTTGAGTACTGTAGCGGCAGCTGGCCGTCGGCGGCCGTCGCACCGCCGCGGTGGCGAGCACCCGCTCGGCCACGCGTGCTGCCCCGCTCGCCTGCGAGTGAGGCGAGTGGCTGGGCCGGCCGGTCTCAACGGGACACGGCCCGTTTTCGTTACCCCCGCGCGCACGTCTTTGGGCTGAGCAGGCCGGGCCGTCTGCCCCTTTTTGGTGTCGGCCCATTTCAAAATAAAGATTTCAGTTTTTATTTTCTTTTATCAATTGGAAATAAAAGAGCTTAGTAATTATTTGGGTGATTAAATGTGCTCCAAAAATTGTAAAATAAATTTGTATGAGTTCCTCACAACTAGATCTACCATGTAAAAATATTGCATGTAATTTTTGCACTACTTTTCTGTAAGGTTTTTATTTAACTTTGAAAATTGCTATTTTCTTGTTAAATGGATAGTAAATTGTGGAAAATTCAGAAAAATATGATTCCAAGTTTGTTAACCTTGTTGTGCCATGTATTTGCTAAGAAAAATATGTGACATGCATGTTCTGTAGAAAAACTTGGATGTGTAGTGCAAGTGCTTTTATTTGATGATTTTTGTTATTTTTGATAAAGATCAAAAATTGTATAAAACATGTATATGATAATTTTTGTATAGTGATTGTCTACTATGTAGAAAGTAGGAAAAATGCTAAATCTGTTGTTTGATACTTTCATAACACAAAGTATTTTCATGGTCGCTTTTAGGCCTTAGCTTGTTATTTTTGTATAGACAGTTCTAGTAATCCAAATGCAATGAAATTTTTGTGGCATGCTAGAATTGATGATAGTAATCCACTGTAATTTTCTAAGATTTTTCTGTGCTACCAAAATAGGTGTTGCTATTCAAGCCTAGTGCTAACTAGGGTTTACATTCAACCTTTGATGCAAGATTAGTTAGTAAACTATGCTTTGGTGTATCTTTGAAGTATCTTAAGTGTCAAGATGCCTTTGCATGGTAGAGAATAGTGATGGTAGTTTATGAGTACATGTTCTTGGATGATGTAGACTACCTTGTAGAAGAGTCGTAAGTTCCACGTAATTCAAACAAAATAACATGCTCATCTACAACTCATTCATCATCATCATCTCATGTCATCCCTCAATGCACCTAGGCATAAGCACTTATAATTCTGCATCATACAGGATCACAGGAAGTGACCCTGGTAGCAATTCCCGAGGACCCGGAAGAGCAGTCCGAGGTGCAAGAGCAGGAGGCGACCGAAGCCGAAGAGGAGGTCGGTGAAGATCTTCCAGAGTGCCCCGACCACCGTCCGAGCTCTTTTGAGAGAGACAAGCCCCGGAGCATTTCTCTCCTGGTTTGCAAATAATTTATTATTGACTTTACTTAAATTGATGCATTACGTTTAGGAGTTGTTTGCAAACGTTGTTGCATTATACCTTGTTTCACCTTGCTTTACCCGATCCTTGTTACCTTAGTGTCCGCGGTCAATAATTGCTTAGTTTGCTTAGACCGGTAGAAGTCGGGTGATTGCCTGTCATCCGCGAGCTATAGGAGATTACTTGGATCTATGTGAAAGATGTGTCATATGAGAATAACTAAGTGTCAAACTGAAATTGAGACTGGGCGGAGACTTGTAGGGTTTCGAACTGTAGTGTTCTCCGTCTAAGTCGATTAAGGACCAACCGTTGTTGGGCCTCGAGTCATGTTGAATGCATGCCTCACATTTAGCTGGCCGAATAACGTACCTTTCGACCGCGAGGCTAGGAGATTATTCGGGCCGAGTGGATTGCCCACAACGCACTGTACCGGAGCAGTAGTGGTAGGAAACGGGGGCGCGATGATAAGGCCAAAGAGCAGTCGGGCGGCCCCCGGGTACATGTGGTTCCTGGCAAGCTCGCGACTTTACCTGAATAGTTGACTCAGTGACCAATACCTCACTTTAGCGGGTGAGTGAGGTTTGTGTGAGGAATAAATTACCAGCTGGTTAATAATCGATTCGAATCGCCATCGTTCACTGGATAGTGAACACTTGACTTGAGCTACTTCATCGTAGTAATATTGATGAAATACTAGGATAGTTACGTGAAAGATGACATGACACTATTGTTAATGACCATTGGTAATCCTTACTTGCTTAATTACATGTTACTCTAGCACAGGTGCAAACATAGTTGACAGGGTAATAAAGATTAAATTACTGCATGCTTTTGGAAAAGAATTGTTAAGTTGAAAATGTTTTTCTTGCAAATGAGTCAGCTACCCCACCAGAAAGCCTATCATGATCTTGGTGTCATTTTATTTTTGGTTCTGTCAGGTAAGTCTAGCTGAGTACCTTCTCGTACTCAGGGCTTTGTTCCCACTTGTTGCAGATGGGCAGATGTATTACGGCTACTGTATCAACTGCCTCTATCCTGCGATGGGAGAAGCTTAGGACCATGGGCAATGGTCATTCGCTACTTCTCATCTGATTGTTTTGCTGGAGATGATCATAAGCTGGCACTTTATTTCAAACACTGTGTGTGTGCGTGATTTGAACTACTGCTTCCGCTACTTTTATTCGAACCTGATTTGTAATAACGATGTTTAAACTCCGATGTATTTTGTGCCACGAACTTTTATGTAACTTATGATGGTGACCGCTAAACTTAGTACGATCTTGGCTGTTATGTGAAATGGTTTGAAATCCATCGGGATTTCACGGACTACTGAGTTATACGAGCTTAGGTTTGTTAAATTATCCGCTCGTTGGATGATTTTCCTACTTAATCTTGTATAATTGGGTGGTTCTATTACATCGATCGGTCTATCTGTGGAACTGGCAAGAAGGTAGCACCGATTAGATGGTGGTAGCATTAACCATGCAACAGTCAAACCTTTCATGTGACATTTAGGCCGGATTAGGGAAAGGTTGGAAGACATAAGGCAACCCTTATTTTCTGTACAAGGTATGGTAGTTCATCCTGTTCTTCCATGTGGATACAGTTGTACACCTCCACAGAGTGTTAAAAGCCTGAAATCCTTTGGGACGGAAAACTTATGGTTGTTCCTACTTTCTATACCCATGGTAGTGTTGATAACTTAATTGAACATGAGTTGAATTACAAATGCCAACCACTTTCTTCGTAATTTTGAGCTCAACTATACTAATATCTTAATAATGAATCATGAGCATGTCATCTTAAGAAATGCCATTGCTTTTTCGCAAATGTACAAATGCCTGATAATACCCTTGCATCCACCAAATATTTATATGTTGGAATTAAGTCCTGCGAGTATGAAATGTACTCACGGCGCTGCTATTAAGTTGTTTTGCAGGAAATGTCGCTATGGTTGATGTGAGCCAATGCTCTATTCTCCGCTGCATAGTAGACCTTGGAGTAGGCGACCCCAAGGTGTTCTACAAGTTAACTCTGATAAGATCTCCAGTGAATTGCTGAAGAGTTAAGCCCAGAAAGGAAATTCTAAATGATGTTTATTCATATTACCCTATGTTTGTATCTTAACGCCCCAGTAATTCTTTTAACAAAGTTAAGTCTATTAGCACGATGTTATGTGTTATATGTGTGGTTTACCACATGGGGTGTTTATGTCACTCGACTGTTGGTATTTCTTAACGTCTATAGAAGTTAATCCGCTAGCATACGGAATTACCATTGTAGCTTTCACCAAAAAGTATTTAGGGTATCGTATTTTCCATAGGAAACAGAGGTATTTGTTCTAACTAATTCATCCAAGGACAAAATAAGGATAGCTGGAAAGGGTAGAGAAGGATTCCTATTGTAACACCCCAGGTGTTTGGCTTGCATTTTTGCATTTGCAATTCATAACATAAGCACATTCATCTCATTATCACATGCACATCATCCTATGTTTCAATGTTGCAACATGATGTTGCATTAGTACTTGTGTGTGTGGGTATCATATGTGATGTCCCTATGTTTTACCTGGTACACTAAATGGGTTAAACATGTCCCATGTACCATGTTTCAAGTGTTGCATGTCTCTGTTTCAGTGTTTCAATTGATTATTTCGCTTGCTTCAGTTGAATGTTTCATATGTTTCAGTTAATTTGAGAAGCTACAGTACATGGATCACATGCAAATGAATGTGGTGATTCACTAAAACACCCTAGCTATGTTTATAATGTTATTAGGAACAATGTTCATAAAGGTCATTAGCCCTAACTATGCTTCTAAGTATTTGTTTGACTGGTGTTGACCCTGGAGCTCTTTTGTTTGACTATTTAAAAAGTGCTGCTAGAAGTCAATGCATGTTTGTGCACCCTTAAACAAAGTTGTAGTAATTTTGTTAAGCAAAAATAAAAGTTGTTTAATGGTCATCTTATGAAAATGACTGGAACTTGCTCAAATAGGGCCCACAAGTCAGGGTCTCACGTTGTTTTTATACTTAGAAAATTTCCTAAGTCATTAACTGACTTACAGTTTCACTGAACCTTACTTTGGAGTCCTATATCTCTCTAACCATGTTGATCTATGATGAGGACATGGCCTCCACACATATGACCATGCTTGGAGAATTACATGGAGGCCAAGGAGATCAACAAGGACATCCAAATCGAGAAGAAGGCCCAAAGCTTATCCGGTTTGAGTCACCAAGGTGGAGGCCCAAATCAAGTTCGAGTCCACCTCAGAATCTAGGACCAGTTGATGTGAACTAGGGTTCCTGATCTTCCAAAAGGTTCTGATAACTCTCGATTTGGTGGATTCATGACACAATTCGATCCGGCTTCCAAACAACTCGGCTCTGAACCCCGCAATCGCAGCACCACGACCCCTCTGGTTATCGACCGGCGTTGCACGGTCGACCTCACCAAGAAGGCTAAGTCCTTGCCTACGAATCGAGAACACATGCAAGAACACAAAGGAATGCAACCATTAATGAATGATCATGCTATATGTATGTTGGAATCGAATACTACTGCTGAAAATAGACATGTTATTCATAATGTTAGTAATGTTGATGAGTTGAAATTGATGTCTTCTTTAAATACTTTGGGATAAATTGAATTTGATGTTCTTTGCAATCTTAATTATATAGAGGAGAAACTTTATGCATATGCTGATTTGCCATGGTTATCTAGACATACATATCATGTTTTTGGCAAATATAGCAACCAAGGACAATATATGGTACAACGAGTTTACATTTGTACAAATCTGAATTCTTCTTTTGTTGTGCAAAATAATGATCAATTAGAGGACTATAAAATCAACAATGTTGTCATGCCATATTCCTCTACTTTTGCTTTCCAATCCCAAGTGGAATCCAAAGAAGGGGAGCATATGTTTCTTGTTAGTACTAATCTTTTGCAGGATAGTATTGACAAAGATCATGTGTATTTTAATCGAGGAGACTACATGTTTGTAGGAGAAGGCGTGCTGCAAACCAAAACATGTGGTCATATTCTTTCTCCCAACATTGTCAATTTCCAATATTTTGGCAACCTCGTTTGTCTTCATGCTGTGCAGAATGGACTTCAAGCAACATCGACGCCGAGGACGACTTTTCATCAAGAAGGGGAGGATGATGAGGACATGGCCTCCACACATATGACCATGCTTGGAGAATTACATGGAGGCCAAGGAGATCAGCAAGGACATCCAAATCGAGAAGAAGGCCCAAAGCTTATTCGGTTCGAGTTACCAAGGTGGAGGCCCAAATCAAGTTCGAGTCCACCTCGAAATCCAGGACCAGTCTGCCTTGAACTGGTCACCCAAGACGCGTTCGGACTCCGTTTTTGATGATCCACATATGGATGGAAAGCTTATTTGATAAGGAAGCCAACCCAAGTGGTCGCACATCAAAAGCTATTCGGAATCAATGGGAATTGTCAAAACAAGTCAGCGTCCAGAATCTATCAGGGCGCTGTGTCGCCATCTTTTGGGCCGTTTGGGCCTTGTAACGTGTCGGCACTCCCCAGGGACGCGAATAGGGGTCCATGGACGTCCCTTAGGCTATATAATAAGTAGTCACCGCCTACATTAGGGTTGGGTTTTACTTAGATTATTCTGTTGATAACAGTTTCACCACCGCTGCCGGTTTGTGAGACCTCAACTTTGTGAGATTAATCATTCATCTGCAATTTGGTTGCATTCCTTTGTGTTCTTGCGTGTGTTGTCAATTTGTAGGCAAGGACTTAGCCTTCTTGGCGAGGTCGACCGTGCAACACCGGTCGATAACCAGAGGGGTCGTGGTGCTGCGATTGCGGGGTTCAGAGCCGAGTTGTTCGGAAGCCGGATCGAATTGTGTCGTGACTCCACCAAATCGAGAGTTATCAGAACCTTTCAGAAGATCGGGAACCCTAGTTCACATCAATCTAGCTCGAGCCCTAATTGGCAAAGTTGAAGATCTCGCGTAGCTCTACAACTTTGTCAACTATGGGATGACCTAATTTGAGCTGGTTTGGGAGATGGAGGCCGTCGAAGTTGCTCTGATAGTCATCGTCCATGAGCTCTGAAACAGAGCTGACCGGGCTTTGTGGCCGACCGGCCTCAGGCTGTTGCCACGACATGGCTGCCCCATGGCGTCCTTACGCCGTCGCTGGCCCTTGGGTCGCCATGAGGCTATCCCGCTCGCTCATTTCCCTCTCTCCCTCGTCCTCTGTCCTCTTCACTCTCTTGCTCTCGCCGTGGAGGAAGCCAAGCGATAGCACCATCGGAGCTCCGCCGCCGCCTAGCTCCTCCTCCACCGCACTGCTTCTTGCTCCACCTCACAAATAGCTCCGCCTAGAGCTCCTCTATCTCCTCGTCCTCTTCGCACAGTGAGTCATGCAAGGGTGAGGCCGCATTGCCCACTCCTCCGTCCCGGAGACCTCACCGAGTTCCTCCACATGAGCGCTCACCATGGTCCCGCTTGTCCGATGCATCTCGCTTCCTAGGATCATCGGTAGACATAGCCTAGGGTCCCACGGTGGTGATACCGCCCTCACCGGAGCCCGTCGTGGCCGAAGACGGTCGGCGCACCACCACTCTACTCCGCCATCCACCATGCACGCCGGCGACGGTGCTCTAGTGCTCCACCAGTCCAACTAAGGTCACCACTAGGTGCGGGTAGTCATGGGGAGTGCAACGCCGGTGACATCGCCGCTGGTGGTCTCGTTGTCGACGAGCAGCGGCAAGTCGAAACCGTGCCCTGCTCTCTCTTTCTCTTTCGCGTGGGGTCACCGGCGCACAGGCCTCCGCTGTCAGCGCCTCCTCCAGAGTGGTTGTGGGCCAGATCCACTAGGCCTAGTTAGGTTTAGGTTTTGTTTTTCTTTTATTCAAATATGCAGATTTGAGTACTAATTTGTAAATTCCATATCTTGAGTTTTAGGGATCCAAATGTTGTGGTTCAAATTTTGTTGTGCTCTATGTAGTATCTAGTTTTTACTAAAAATATGAAATATGCCATCTCTTTTATTCAAAAGGAAATAGGATAAATTTGTATCTTTTTTTGTATAGCTCCAAATGACTTGAGATTTTTATGGGGTGCTGTTTATGCCATGAGTAGCTTGTAGTTTAAATTTTAGTAATTTTGGATTCTGTATAGTAGAGTTATGCATTTATCTTTTTTGCAAGGTTAGAGATTGTGTGAATTTTCATAATTTATCTATAGATCCAGTAAAGGTGAAATTTGGTGAACATTGTTCTTATGTTAGTAAGAACCTAGGAAAAATTTGAAATCTTTTGTTTGAGACCTTTTAATAAGATTTCTCATTTATGCCAAAATCAGCCTTGCTATTTGTTATTTTTGATATAGGAAAATATACTTTTTCAAATGCTACGGAAATTTTATGTAGCCTCTTGGAAGCATGAGTGACCTTGTTGGAGTTCGAGGGAGCGTGCTAGGTGGAGGAGGAGCAGCAACCAACACCAGAGGTTTAGAAGGTGCAGCCTGCAGGAGAGGTGCCGGACGAGGTCGCGAGGACTGCAACGCTGGTGACCTCGCCGCCGGTGGTCTCGCCGCCGACGAGCAGCGGCCGGTCGAAACCGTGCCCTGCTGTCTCTGTGTGTCATGTAGGGTTGTTGACGCACGTGCCTTCCGCTGGTCCTGTGCCTCTGGAGTGGTTGTGGGCCGGATCCACTGGGCCTAGTTAGGTTAGGTTTTTGAGTTTTAGGATCCAAATGTTATGGTTCAAATTTTGTTGTGCTCTATGTAGTATCTAGTCTTTACTAAAAATATGAAATATGCCATGTTCTGTTATGGAAAATGAAGTTATAAATTATCTCTTTTATTCAAAAGGAAATAGGATAAATTTGTATCTTTTTCTGTATAGCTCCAAATGACTTGAAATTAAATTTGTATCTTTTTCTGTATAGCAAATGACTTGAAATTTTTATGGGGTGCTGTTTATGCCATGAGTAGCTTGTAGTTTAAATATCAACAATTTTGGATGTTGTATATTAGAGTTGTGCATTTATCTTTTTTTCATGGTTGGAGCTTGCATGAGTTATGGATGCTGTTATTTTTTATACAGGAAAATATACTTTTTCAAATGCTATGGAAATTTTATGGTAGCCTCCTAGAAGCATGTTGTAGGTGCTATAATTTTTATGGAATTTATTATGCATTTTTTATATGGGTTCCTTTATCCACCTAAATATCTAAATAAATTAATAAAAGGCTTTAAAAATTATTTAGATGTTGGCACCACACTTTCTAGTGTTCTTTTGATATGTGTGATGAGTTAGTAAAGTTTGCTTTGTCCAATTATATGTTTGCAACATGAGTTAATAATTAATTCTTGCAATTATTAATTTCTGGACTGTCTTGGGGACAAGATAAATTACCCCATGTTAATGATGTTTCTTGGGAAACTTCTAAATATAAAAGTTGTAGATAACTCATGTATCTAGCTGCTATTAAAATTTGGTGGTATTTGGCCAAGTAGTTTATGAGTTATAGCTGCTTAAAGTCAGGTCACAGTTTTCTTTGTTCTCTGTCTTGTTTAGACCAGTTTCTGTAAATGCATGTTTTTGACCAGTTAACTTGGGAATCATGCTTTTATGATTGAAGATGAAATGTAGAGAATTTCATAAGCTTTGCAGAATGTCCTCTTGCAAGTCATTTGGATTTGTAGATCATCTTCTATGATTAATTTACTGAACTATTTTTTTGCATGTTAAACCTGAAGTTTCTGTTATGTGTACCTTTATTATACTTAAGCATGTTGGTGATGAACTAGGTGCTTAAATTGATTAAGGTGAGTTTAGATGTAGGTGTTAGGCCTCTAACAGAGGATGAGCATCTATACCTTAGATTGTGCAAGTTGGGTAAGTGTGTTCTTGCTCTCTAGAGAGGAGGTATGCACCTACTCTTTAAAGTGATTTGAGTAGAGTGTTGCACTTACTCGGTAAACGAGTGTCCAGTGAAGCTTTGTTACTTGTTGTTCTTCATCCATGACATCATGTCATTCCTTATGCATCCATGATATTTATCTTGTGCATGTACATACAATAGGTGTTTTGGAAGGAGTGACCTTGTTGGAGTTCAAGGGAGCGTGCCAAGAGGAGCAGTAGCAGCAGCCAACACTGGAGGTTCAGGAGGTGCAGCCCGCTGGAGAGGTGATGAAAGAGGTCATTGTTGACTGCCCAGACCACACGCCTTGCAATCTCGTGAAAGGCAAGCCCTGGAGCATTTTAAGTCTCCTAATTTCTAAAATGCAATTAAGTATTATGTTATATATTGTTGCATTAAGTGATAGGTGTTGGGTGAAAACATTTGTTGCATGTGTACCCTATCCTTGTCTAGAAAGTATACCATGAATCCTATGTAGCTCAGGCTCGAGTAGATGCTTAGCCTTGCTTTAAGCGGTAGAAGTCGGGTGATTTCCTGTCACCTGCGAGCTATAGGAATATACATGTGGTATGGTTGGCTATGTTTGCTATCATGGAAAAGAACCTAGGACAATATGAATGAAGACTGGGTGGAGGCTTGTAGAGTGGTAGGCTTATAGTGACTCCTTCTGTGTCGATTAAGGACTGACTCTTGGAGCCTTTCCTGTTCATGTTGAACGTATGCCTCTCTCATAGTTGGCCGGTTCTAGAGACCGACCACAAAGCCGAGTAGCTCAACTCAGGCCAGGCTCCAGCAAGTATAAAGTGCGCCTCGAAAGAGAGCGGTAGGCGTGAGTCCAAGAGCAGGTGATTTAAAAGTTCTAATCGTCCTGGCAGAAGGGTAATCCCTGAGAGTGCAAGCGCTGACCGAACCCGCGAAGTTGGTCCCTGAGTTGTACCAAAGATGACCCACGGCTACCCTTGCAAAGTATGCTAGGATGAGAGTTAGGAATACCCCCTTAGCTGAGTTGTAATTTGATTCGAGTCACCGTCTCTCACCGGTTAGTGAGAACTTAACGGGCTTATCTCCAAAGTAGATGCACTAAATAACTTGATGGTTCAGGAATGATGATATGATGATGGCCTTATTATACCTGCTATGGTTAATATTGTTTGCTCCTAATAAAGTGAGTGCTCTAGTACAAGTGCTAATATAGATGACAGGTTAATGATTATTAACTTGAAGCTAAGCTTTAAAAGGTTACTTATACTATGCCAACTTTTATGCAAATTGAGTCAAGCTAGCTTCACTTTATATCAGCCTTGCATAATCCTTGGTTTCTTTTATTTCTGGTTTTTGATGGGTAAGCCTAGCTGAGTACCTTCTTGTACTCAGGGTTTGTTTCCCACCAGTTGCAGATGACCTATTCTATCATGGGTTCTGCAAGTATTGTCTTCTCCCGGCTGGGGATGAAGTCTAGGCTATCGGGCACAGTCTCTGGTAGTGTTCTTGCCTGAGATGCTTTTGTTGGACATGATCTTATTTTGGCAATGTAATTGAACTTATGAAGTTATGTATCGAACTATGTTGCTTCCGCAAAATGAACTTGGTTTGTAATATTTTATTTGGAACTCCGATGGATGTAATCTATATGCTACTTGTGAACTGTTGTAACGAATGATGTGTTTTGTTGAATCACTACGATCTTGGCTTGTATGTTAAAAGTTGTTTGAAATCCTTCGAGGCTTTCGGACTACCAGGGTTATGGGAGCTTAAGTATAGGAATTTGATCACTTCGGTGATTGGTTTTGTACTTACGTTCTTATAATTTGGTCGGTTCAGTTACACCTATGGCTTAGGGTTTAAGGATAGATAAACTCTACTTCTACTTGCTCACTTCGGGCACCGCTTAACACCTGGTCCGTCAAGCATTGACGGCCTACAACTCTATGCCATACCCAGACATGGGGGATTACAGGGGATAGATAGGGTTGTCACCACCTACCGTCTACCCCTCAACCGTGGAGTATGAGGCAAATAAAGGTAGCCTGTAGCCTAGACACCACGTCTATGCTATCGACTACTACTCTAGTGCGCTAGCAAGGGTCATCTGTCTTTATCAGGGCCCTTCAACTAGAGCATCCGCCATGAGGATGGACGACAAACCCATAAGCAAATAAAAGTATAGCTTAACTACTCAAAGATTTTGAACCATAAGAATCACGGACACTTACTAATACCCATTGAGGTATAAAGCTGGTGTTCACCGAGGTACAAACGGGGGAAGGTTACTGACAAGCCCGACACTTCTTCCTTTAACTCTCCCTTAAATCTCTCCCTATTACCCTTCTAGAGCTAGCTACGGCCGAAGCCCATGGAGTGGTGCTCTTGCTCTTGCTCTTTAATGCTCTTGTGCTCTTTACTTGTGTGTTGTTCTTGAATGAGGAGAGGGGAGTCTCTCTTTATAGGTGGAGAGGAGGGGGTCATTTGGAAAATGCTTCATCCCCTCATGGAAGGCACAAAACCAACCTCCAAGTACGTTGAACCTGGGCAAAACCACCATGTCGATGTTGGGCAAGGCGATAAGTAGCAATCGACCGAATTCTGGGCCAAACGGGGCTGGCGGGGGTGCGCCATGGCCTACTCCAAATCAGCCCATCTTTGTTGGGCTACCTCTTATTATCTTCTGGACTTGGCCCATGGTGGTGTTGCGCTGAGTTGAGTTGGTTTGGTTTGATTTTGGGCCTGTTATCCACTTGTTTTGGGCCCTGATTTGCTTGGTTGTGGGCCTCCTTCCCCTTTTGCTCATGTTGGGTATTTGTGTTGTTGTATGCCTTGTATATTTTAGGTATATTTCTTGTGTAATTCTGACATGTCCTCCTGCAAAAGATCAAACACCAAAACTTGTGGAAATGATTAGTTATAAGCCCTAATTCTAAGTTTGGTGCCTATTTGGATGGATTTTATGTGAGTGTTGGTGGTTATTTTTAGCAGTTAAGGACTGCCAACAAAGTCCCCCATACTTATCCCTTTGCTCATCCTTGAGCAAAGCTTAGGGATAAAAGTAATCACAAGCATAGTTCACAATTTCACATCTTCCCAATTTCACATCTTAGCACTTGGAGTTTTGAAAGTTTTTCTTAAGAAAAAGTATAGTTCACGTTATACTCCTCAAATGGCACTCTCAAATCACTCAATGGTGTATACTTCCTCACCAAGGCATAGCAATGTTTTTCCTTGTTTTGTTTTCTCGTACTTCTAAAAAGGTTTATGTGGAGTTTTAGGTAGGGATAAACAATATAGCATACCTGTATTGCATATGTTGTAAAGTCAAATCGAGGATCCAAGGGGAGAGGTGCCACACTCTTAGATCAAGATGTGCCTGTGTGTGAAAAAAGGTAGACTAAAATTATACTCCTTTTGAAGATATGATCTCTCTCTATATAACTTATTGTTTTGAAACATGGCTATCTTTCTTTCTTCTTTTTTTTCAATACATGAGCCTTCATGTGCTCATCATTTTTTGTTTTTGTACTTGGACCATCATGTGTCAATTTTTTAAGCATTTTGCATAGCCCATGTTTCTTCTTCTAAACTACATGTTTAGAGAGGGATCACTATCTTTTAGAATATGGAGTATTTACCTAACCAGCATTTTTTGTATCTACTCCCAGTGTAGGAGCAGAGTTTTTGGTGGATGGAAGCATATTTTTGCGTACTCCTGGTGTAGGAGCAGCATGTATATGTGGGTGTACGTGATGTTGATCTTGGAAGCATGATAAATCTCTCAACAAGGGTCAACAAGACTTGACCAAACTCAACACAATAACAAGTAGCATATGTAGAAGGCTTGAAACTTGCTAGATGTTATATTTGGCCTAGGTAGGAATTGCTCACCAAATGAGTAGTATGTGATACTATGGTTCTATAATATTTTTATCAAAATAAATTCTCCAAGCACTATGAATAGAAATGGTAAATAGAAATGGTAGGATTTCTAAGTTAGAACTATATCACACCTCACAATAACTTAGTCAACATGATTTTCCTATTAGAATATTTTCTCACAAGCATAAGTGTATGTATATGGAACAAACTTTATGCATGCTTCTATATTAAAATATTACGAACATGTCACTTTTCAAAATTTTTGAACGAAGTGTGGTTTGTCAAATTGCATGGAGGCATAGTTGGTTTGTTGAGTTTAATTCTAGTGATCAAGATTATGTTTGTTTTAAACTCAAAATTGTAGAGAGAGAGGATGCACAAGCCAAGTTTGGAACTGTTGATCTGTTGTGCATCATTTGTGGGGGAAGCTTGTGTGGGGTGTCTCCCCCACACTTATTCTTGTACCTGTTTATTCAACTAAAAGAAACAAAATGGAGACAAGCAAGGGCTCTTCCAGCTGGAATACTGGAGAGCTTAAATTTTATTTAATTATTATTATTATTATTATTATTATTATTATTATTATTATTATTATTATTATTATTATATTCTTTTTTTATTTGTTCACCCAACTTTTTGTCTTTTTAGCATAGCTCAAGCAAGGCTAAGGTAAAGTTGCATTGTATCTCTAGCCTTGATTATCTTCATTTTAAATTACCGCCATTGTTTATGAAAGCAATTACTCAAAGTTCATTAATCAAAATTAAACACCATGTGTAAATTTGATTAAAGTAGGCTTTTTAAATTAAGCAAGTGTACCTATAGAATACACCCAAACTTAGAGCACATGACATAAACAAGGAAGGTATGAATTTGTATGATCAAGTTTTATTCTCATGGAGACAAACATGAGTAAAGAAGTTGGTGAACATTTTACCTTTGTATACCTGAGTGTACTTACCGACCGCATATGTGGATAAAAGTTTTTTGCACGGCAGTTTTATTGGATGTGGTCTATCTTAGGCGAGCAACAAGGCTAGGCCACTATCGGGGTCATAGCCCCGGGGTGTCTCAAGGCATCGATTAGTCAGCAGGCCACGCGGCCCGCAATACATCAGCTAACGAAGGCCCGAACGACCGAGGCCCAGCTAAGCCGAGCAAATTAGGCCGGACGCTAAGGCCAGGGACGGCCATGACCTCTTCCTCCCGCCTTAGCCGCACAGCACTTGAGAGGCGCACGACCTTACCCCCATCACGACCCCTACCAAGTATGCCTGTTCTGACAAGGGCAGGCATGCCGCACTGACCTCGCAAGGGCCAAGGGGATAGCAGTAACCTCGGTCCGATCAGATGCCACTCCTATGCCACACCGCACAGATAAGACAGTAACACCCTAAAGCAATGATGAAAGGTATGACAAGGCACCACTACCACTATTGCGGCCGCTGTGGCGGCCGCTACAAATTTAGTATCTTGTGAATCTTGTGTTTATTTTGTTTTCTTGTTCTATGTCTATTACTTTGGAACACTTGTATTTCCATTTTTCTAGAGTGGAAATGGCATTATGTGAATTTTAAGTTTCTATATGTCGTCCATCTGTATTTCCATCATGTGTTCTCGAAGTATTACTTATTGCCCATTTTTTTTCCTCTTCTTCCCAAGTGGAATATCCACTTCAATCAGCTTGTCTTGGTGCAATGATGTTTACCTGCTTTTTGAAATCTTAGTTCCAAAGATGAGCAGGACCTATAACAATTCCAAAGAAGAGGGGAATTGGAAAGTTTAGCTTTCATGATATCACAATTTTGGTGTGGGCCGGATTGCACCGTACAAGAGCTGCAGTTTCAGAATTTGGAGTGTAAAAGATTGGAGTTTCATCCTCGATATAAGAAAGACATCAGGGTTGCTTCCTTCCAAGAAAGAAACGAAAAAAAAGAGTTGCAACATTTTACTAGTGTGCATAAAAGAATCAGAATCTGCAAAGTTTTGCGAGCACATTTTTCGTGGCCAATTCATCATGCAGTTTTTCAGTTACCCGAACCGGTCCCTACTGCCTTGCTAAGTGGTTTGCTGTCTCTGTCCATATATTCGTTTTTTTACAAGACTGTCCATATATTCGTTAATTCTGCAGAAACGAGCGTTAGCTCCCAATCCCAATCCATCCAAAGCATAAATATGCATGTATCCATGTTCTCATGTTCCATCCAATCCCTTGCCCAATCTGCAACTCTTACACACTCAAAGCGAGAGTTGCATCTCGTCTCTTGCACACACCACGAGGCCACGAGTCAGATCCGTTTATCCTGCTGCTTTGCCTAGTATCAAGCCCATTGGTCCACTCTGCCTCTCTATTTTTTATATACAATCTCCTTCTGAGTAAACTAGCTCTATCTCTCTAGCTCACATCTCCTGCAAGATCACCCTATTTTTTATATATAATTTCCTTCTGAGTCAACTAGTTCTATCTCTAGCTCACATCTCCTGTGAGATCACCTCATGTTTGACCTTCCACGGTAGCCGTCCAAGGGTACGGAACGCAGAGGCATGACGTTTCACAGAGGCAAGAGTTGTAACAAGGCCAGGAAGGGCACCTCTGCTCCATGGCAGAATGGAGAGCGGAAGGTTGATGGAGGAGGACCCGGCTCCAACAGCAGGCAGGTCGCGCCGGACACCGGCATGGAAAACATCGATGACGGTAACGTTGTCTTCTCGCTCTGTTGCACTTCTTGTGTATCTGTGTGAATCGAAGAGTGTTCTTTGTTCTTGCATCATAGAAATATTTTGGGCATGCAATGTTTGTGCTTTCGCTATGGTTAGCAATGATTTTTGGGTGGTATTTTTGCTATATAAAGAGTGTTCAGTCACTGCGGACGGGGAAAAGGGAAAAATAACATTGATTTCTGAAGTTTTGTTAAATGAACCAGATTACCAGAGGCTAACAATTTTTTTAGTATACGCCGGTGAGTTTTTTTCTTACTCTACCTTAAATCCGAATAGTGGCGTAAGTGTATTTGATGGACCATATCGAAGATTTTTTTTTCTTCTTTTTCTTTATGCAGGCTAATTATTCAAAAAATATTTATTCCTTCCATGCTTTTTTAGTAAGCCAAAGGATGCTAGACCAACTGGTTAGGTTTTGAGTTTGAACTCCCATGGGAGCAAATTTTAGGGTGCCTCGCTTGCCCAAACCAAAGCACAGGTAAAGAGATTGGCCCTTCTCACGGGGTAACGTCTCCCTGTGTATGGACCCAGGGGCGGTCATGGCTCGTAGGCCAAGTTTTTTTTTGCTGTTTTCAATAACACTCGGAAAAAATGATAGCACGGGAAATGTTTACTAGCTAACCTATATCCTATAGGTGGCCTGGTATTTAGGATTCCTTGACAAAAATTTCAATTTGGACCGCATTATTCTTTCTAACAACTGGCTAAATCCATATGCATGTTATGACACTCTGTTCAGCAACTGTATGCAGTAGAGGTTTATAGTACTTTCAAGTGTGAATAAAATTTTAAAAATGTCATATATCATTCATAAATTTTGACACCAAACCCCAACGGCCCGTGCCGCTGATCGTGTCCAACAGTGGACCACTGTAGTTCATTCACATGTGTGTACCCAAAAGCAGAACCAGCTTGGCCATGTTTCTGTGTTCTAAATGAGCATGTGTTCTATAAGGGGAAAAAGCATCCGGACCCATATTAAAAGAATAATGTCATCATGTTAATCCAGCAGATAAGAACTTAAGCATCAAAAGACACCATATTCATTCATTAATTAAAGCACTATTCTTTCAATTTCTTATACACGGAAAGTCTGACAAGGTGCATTTGCACCTCAGGGCATTAAGCCAGTACAAAGTAACTTGGACTTCCACCGCATTACTGCCACCATACTTCTAACCTTGTTCAGTACATCAACACTGTCCCATAGTACGACTGCACCCTCTGGACGCAAAATCCTATCCATCCCAGAAGAACGTGTCTGCATCATGCAATCTCCTATTTTGACACAAGCATATTAACAGAAGATATGATTTGCCTCTGCATTACCAACACAGGAGAAAGAGCAGAGGACACTTGTTCTGATATAAACAGCTCGCGTCTTCATGCTGAATCCACGCTCAGGCTACTGCAAATCATCAGACCAGCAAGTCCCAAATAATCCCGAGTGACAAATGAAAGCCATTCATGCCAATGTGCACAATCTCAAGCTGGGGCCACTACTGAAACGTATCACATTTGCATGCAATGCAATAAAGCAGAATTCAGCCACCAGGACAGACAATAAGCACCACAGCACAACTCATAGATCGAACCAGCAACGCTTAAAAAGATGGTTTAATGACATCCTAATGTTTGAAAAGGAAAAAAATATAAAAATCATATAGTTGTCATATACAAATGTAGCCATGCTCTCAAATCTCAAGGCAAAGAGAAACAGACCTTTGTAATTTTTTTATCTTTAGTAGGACATTTGTAAGATACTCATTGACTCCAGTTGGTGCCACATACTGTAACAATCCCAAATTCAGCAAGGCATTTCTTCTTCTTCCAAGGCCCTGTACACCATGATCTCAGGCAACCTTAGCCCATCAGGAGGTAGAGTCAGCCATCATACTGATGTTGTGTCCCATATCATGGAAATACTCAGCAACTGTAATTCCTGATGGAAAAAGATACAATATGACTGTTAATATTATTATTGCTGATGCAAGCTTCAGAAGACAAGAGAAAGATGTAGTAAATCTTCACGTATAACTGATAGGTTTTGGACAGAAGAGATTTGCAGAGTGTTCTATTTATTCAATGGTGCCTTCACATGGTCGTTGAACCCAATTTTATTTATTCAAACATGATTATTTGACCTTGAATTGTGATGCCTCCTGAATACATTTTTAATCTGGAATCAATCCTTCAGTCAGAAGTGCATTACAAAGACAAGCAATATTGTACTAAGCAACCAAATCCGAGACATAAGAAATTTTTAGTGCCCCAAATAGCTAGATAGTTTGGCTCTGCAGCATTGCCAAAACCATGAAGGCACCATTGAAGTACAGTCCATGCATACCTGGTTCTTGTTTGAGATTGGATTCTTCTGGCATGTCAACTGAACTGGGACTACCTCGTGTTCCTGCCACACCATCGAGGACAGTCTGCTCAGCATTGCCAAAGCCATTTTTTCCATTTGACACAGCAATCAATTTTAGTACTAAAAATGCCAACAATCCTAAAAATATTCTTTTATGATGAATTATAGTTATAAAAACAAGGAGAGGATTGAGGAGTAATCGATAAAATAAATCTTCATGTATTCTTTTATGCCATGTTGCCTTATTAATTAAAATAGTAAATACAAACCAAAATACTAAACATGTTTATAAAAATATATTTCTTTCACTGATCCGACTCATTTGTCACAAGCCCTAATAGACAATTACCCAACAACTAATAAGTCAGATAGAATAATTGCTGCAGCCCTGACAATTGCTCTAGCATCCTGAGAATTCATTTTCCTAGTTTGGGTGTGGACCTGAAAATAAATTAGTTTAATTACATGTTAGTAGCATAAGCAAGTCACATAGCTACAAATAATGGATAACACTATTCAGCTCTGGTAAAGTGGTAATAATAAAATAAAATAAAAATACTGGATGGGCATGCCAGAGTTTATACCTTTCCAGGTCCTTGACCTTGCTTTGATAAACTCTCAACTTCAGTGTCATACTTCATGACCTGAAGCATTCTAGTTTTTCCTCCAAAAATAATCCATGTGCAAACTCATGAAGAATAATCCCAAGCTAGTATAATTCAGAGATATAGAGACAAAAAATTAGAACGAAATATGAAAGAATGTTAATGAGCCAAATAAAACAATAGGTTAATTTGAATACATACCAATTGGACTCGTGGCCTCTGCAGCATCCTTCCTCTCTGCACCTGACTTGAACTCAGCAAGGTACCAGCAAAACCATTGTGAGGAGAAATCAGATACCAAAATATATGTTCAGTAAGGGGTAAAAAAATTCCATAGCTCACAAATTCATATCCTTCAATCTTATCTTATACTATAAATTTAGACCTAATCATCACCAAGAACTCAGGCCCCTAACACCACACACGAAACATCTACTTACAGATCTTAGTTTTGGCTTCTTCAAACCTTTCCTCCCATGGTACATATACAAAGGCCCCAAATCAGATCGTGCTGCCCCCCGCCCCAAGATAATAACAAGCAATAAACAAGGACTCAAAACCCCCGCTAATCTAAATCCTAAATACAATGATCCCTCATATAATAAACAAAAATCCATCAACTTTGTCTAAAGTCAGATACGCAGAATAAAAAGCGAGATCTGCTAGCAATAATGGTTATACTTGTGGTAGTCGCCCTTCATCAACCACGCTCTTCACCAACCTCGGCATCCTCTCTAACCTGCTCTCCATCTCCACGCTCTTCATCTTCATGATCGTCGCCATGACCCTGTTCATCCACCGCTACTACGCCGCCGGCGAGACCGCTGCCTCGGACCGGAACAGGCTTGTGGTCTGCCTCGCCGTCATCGTCGCCTCGTCCATGGCCACTGCCGCATACTGGGGGATGACGAGCTCCGGCGGCGGCGGTGGCAGTGGCTAGGGGGCATACGTGGTCACGGTCGCCGCGTGGCTCACCGCCATGGCGTACCTGCAGTGGGGCGTGCCCAAGATGCGCGCGCCCAAGATGTGGGGGGTGCCGCTTGTGCCGTGGCTGCCGTCGGCGTCCATCTTCATCAACATCTTCCTGCTCGGCTCCATCGACGGCGCCTCCTTCATGCAGTTCTTGATCTGGACGGCAGCGTTGCTCGCCTACTGCTTCTTCGTTGGGCTACACGCCTCCTACAACGCCCGCTGCCGCCTTGGGAGAGAGATGGAGGGGAGGGGAGGGGAGGGGAGCGGAGGGGAGGGGTCAGAGTCGGAGTGGCGTGGGGGTGCGGAGCGGGAGGGGAGGAGTCGGAGTCGGGATCGAGGGCGTCGGGGAGAGTGACAGCAGCGCGTGGGGGTGGGGTCATGGGAGGAGAGATGAGCGACGAGGTCTGATCCAAGCGATCTGGTCCGTTCGATTTGAGTGAGTAAGAGAAAAAAGAGGATAGAGTAAATCTCATCCTTTCATTTGAAAAAGTTGGCTGGCTTAGGTGTATTTTTTAGGTGTATTTAGCAGAGTTCATGACTGTTGGGGACATGCTTTAGTGTAGCTTTAGAAAAGTTTTTTTAGTGCATTATATGTGGCAGAGATGTGGAAGCATTCTAGCTAGCAATTAGCTAGGACGGTTGGGGACGCCCTTACCTAGAGCCCCGGACCGAATTGTGATCATGATTTGGTTGTGTGCAGTTTTCCACGGTTGCAACAATGATCATATACTATTCCAACTTGTCACATGTAGTTGGTTGCCTGACAAAAAATTTTCCAGGCACTAGCAGGGATGAGACATTCTTTGAGGCCACCCCTTGGTTTGAATCAGACTGTGAAGATGATTTCTACAGTGTCAACGGACGGTAACAATATATGCAGTGGCACTGCCCTTTAACAGATGTAAATCGGTACAAAACTCAATTTCCATTATAAAATTCATGACTGGCGGTGTCATTATTTTCTTCGTCATCAGATCTGACCCCAGCAAGATCGTGCACATCTCGAACCAGCCGGACCACGCTACGTGCACCCCACAATCTACTGACGCTGGGGGCGATCTTGAAGGCCTGAACCACTGAAGCCGCCAGCCCCGCCAAGGACGCTCAGCGACCTCCTGCGGGAGACGCAAGACGATGATGACATCGCCATTGAGGGCCCTGACGACCTCTCCAAAGACGATTCCTTGCGCATCGGCGAGAAGGCGAACCGGTGCTGCGTGCCGCAGTTTGCGCGGGCCATTAGCTGCAATGGGAGGCAGCACAAGTGAAGTGGAAACCACAGTGGACGGCAATGGCCTGGGTTGACTCAGCTTTGGATTCTTCGGCACCTTGTTGAACAGCAAGGAAAAGATTAGTCGTTCAAATGTGTACATAGCCGAAATGACTACCTAAGCTTTCTATAAAAGCTGGGCAACGCCTTTGATCTAAAAAATGTGTACATAGACGAAATGACTGCACCGAAACAGTAAAAAAATGGTATAAACATCAAGCTCTGTATGCAATGTATGTAGATTAAAGGATTTGATGTCTGCTTCCTGCCGAACTGCTGCTAGAGGAAACTACCCCTGGCCAAAAACAAATCGTAGCAATCAAAGAAATATTCCAATATCTATGGTCATTTTCAATTAGATTTGGATCTTTGGAACAAAGGAATAAAAAATACAAGAATAGGAAAAATATAGGAATGATGCACAGAACAGATGATTGAAAAAACATAGGAAAGTTTTAAAACATGTGTTTGAAACATAGTAATAAAATAAAAAATATACCCCCTCTATCCCTTTATATTTGTCGCTATAGGAAACGTGTTGGTCAAATCTTATCAACTTTGACTATATTTATACAAAATATTAGCAACATTTATATCTTTAGATAAATTTATTATAAAATATATTCAACGATCTATCTAATGATATTAATTATGTACCATAAGTATTAATATTTTCGTATGTATATTTGGTCAAAATTAAGTACGTTTGACTTCTCGGGAAGTTAGAATGGTAGATAAAAGGTATGCAGAGAGTAGAAAGCTTCATTTTGTTTGTCCGGCGGTAAAACGAAAAACATGCAGCCCTTTGTCCCGTGATAAAAAGAAAAACATGTAGCCACACACGTAAAATAGATATCTCGATTAGCTCATTGTCCACACATCATACATGGATCCTACGACTGTGAGGAGTGAATAAAAGAAAAAATAGCTATTTGTCGGGGTTATGATATCAAGGTATCTCAAGACACCGATTAGTTGACTGTTCGGGCGGCCCATGACAACCAAGCTAGCACAAGCCAAGTAACCGTAGCCCATGTAAGCCACGCAGACCTAGGCCAAACACTAAGGCAGGTGGTCGGCCACGACCACTTCCTTTCACCACGCGCCACACGGCATCGCACGACCTCTCCTCTGTCCCAACCCCTCGAAGAAACGTGGAGAGGTCGAGCTCCACTAAGTACGCCTGCTCTGATAAGTGCAGGCATGCCCCACTCAGTCCGCAAGGACTGAAGGGACAGCTATCCGTTTAGTCTTGACAGACGCTATCCCTGCGCCACGCTGCATAGACAAGACAGCTCCGTCAGGCGGTGACGACCAGTATGGTGACCCACCATCCAAATACGGCCCGACAAGATGGGTGTACGGCCCCACCCACCGCGGGATGTGGCTCATGGCTACGGCCTTGACTTTCAAGGCCATCCAAGCCAAAGAAAGCCATGTCCCCTGTCACACCCTAAAATTTTCAATTTTGGGTTGTGCTTAGAAAACACTAAATAAAATAAATGATTTCAATGTTTGAATAAATTTATTAGATAAGTTAAGTTGTTGCTAATTTAAATATAGAAAATTGTGGTTTTAAACTTTTTCATATTAATTTGATAATGTGGTGTTTGTGTGATGCTTGTCTTTGGTGTTGGTGAGCGCTATTATTTTCAAAATACCATAGGACGACGTTTACTTCTCATCGGAAAACTTTTTGGTATTTTCTGGATTCAAAATTCCAATTTCCGTGAGCTTAATCTTTTTCCTTGATCTCTTCATCCATCTTTTCATAAGCTCCAAATATTTTATTTGGGTTCCTCATGTTCCATAATGTCTCTAGAAAATTCCCTCGAATTTTCGGAGCTTTCGGAGTATTTTTCGCGGCTTAAATAATAATTCTGGACTTTTCTAGAATTATTTTATCCACGAAATTAATTAATTCCGAAAATAATAAATGTCTCATTTTCCACCAAAGCTTGTGTGCAATAATCCTAAATGTCTATTCATTTATTTACTAATGGGCTTTAATAATTAATTAGGCCTATTAGTAAAGATGGAGGGTGCAGCGTCAATTAGCACCATATCGCTAGTTGACATGGAGGTGGAAAGTTTTTCTCCCTATATATAGGCGCCGCCGCTGTTGCCGCCGCCGCCGCTGTTGCCGTTCACCGCCGCTGTTGCTGCCCGCCGCCGCTGTTGCCCATAGCCGCCGCTGCTCGTGTCTCCCTCCCTCGCCTCTCCACATCACCTAGAGCCTCGCAGCCGCCATCGCCGTCCCTTGCCGCTCCGGTGACCGCCAAGCAGCCAGAGCACCAGCAGCTCCACCACGAGCCAGCCCTGAGCCTGCCTCCGATGACTTGGAGCCCCTGCCTCGTCAAAGCCCCAACTGCGACCCTGATCCGACGCCGCTCGAGCTTGCCATGGTGCCGAGCTGCGCGACGTCGTGACATAGGAGCCCCACCTCGCCGTCACGCTGGGCCTCATCACCGATGCACAGACGCCCCTGTTTCAACCACGACCACGTGGACATGTCCCGATGCGGACGCTCAGGACTGCACCGCGGCCGCCTTTGCCCGCCGAGGCCGCGACGTCGTACAATCCACCACCACCTCACTGGACAATCGGCGAACGCCACCCCACCGCAACGCTGCCGTTCCTGCACCCGTCAGCCGCGCACTTCTCCAAGGTCGTGACGATGCCTCGACCCCGCCTTGGCCTCGCTCTGGACCTTGACATCGAGCTCCATCTCACCCCCGTGTCCACATCGGTGAAGGACAGCAGCAGCAGCACCCCGCTCCGTCCGCTGATGCCTGCCTCTGAGCCTCTCGTTTCTCAGCACCTGATGAAGTTAGACAATCACAGTACGTATCTACTTCTTTTATTTTTTTTTTATCCTCTGATGTTTTGTTTCATTTGAATTCCGTTTTGCTTCGTTCCAGTCGCGTTAGATTCGTGTCGTCGTGCTCAATGCAGTAGTGGCATTGTTTATCATGTCATTTAGTTATGAATTTATTGATTGAAATACTAATTTGATTAATAATTATTTAATAGTTTTTTTTAGTTAAAATCAACATAGGGTTGTAATTCCGTTTTTGTTCATGTTGTGTTGCGACCATGCTGATATAAGCTACGTGTTAGCAAAGTTGTTTACCTTGTCACATGTTAGTGAATTATAAATTACATTAATACGATTAATGTCTAATTAATGTTCTTTTCAATTAAAAGTAATTTAGATTTATCTCTAGTCTTTTATAATTAAAATGTTAACTTGATTAACACCAACTTTAATGTGTCTTTATCAATTATAATATGTTTAGTTAAACGTGAAACATGTAATTAATTTGGTTAATATTTATTTAATAACTTATTGAATTCAAAAGTAACTTAGGTATATACGTTGATCTTTTATAACCAAATCATAATACTAACTTAAATGTTTTGAGTTTATAATTTTAATATTAAATTGATTATTGTTAACGCAACCTAGTTTTTTCAAATAAGATGAGCTTTGGACCATGACGATTGCTAACTACATTAATGGAAATATGAATGCCTTTTTAAATCATATTTTGCTTAAGCATGCTACAGACATAACATTTATATATAACTCATTCAGTTGCTTTCACATATACTTTTTCTTTTGCAAAGATAAAGTTAATAAACTTGATTAAATTATACAACATTGTTTATAAATAAAATAAGAGTAGCTCCAACTTAGGTTTATACATGAGACTTTTCATGAATCAATATTAATACGATTAATATCAACCTAAATGCCTTCTTAAATATGATTTACCTAGATCAACCATGAAACATATAATAATTCAATTAACTATTCTCACATGTTTTATGTTTTCTAAACTATGAGTGTTCAAATGACTTAGTTGATATAATTATTTATAATTAAAATATGACTAAGGTTATGCTCTGACTTTTATAAATTGGTTATTGGTTAATTTAACTCTAGGTTACTTCTCTAAAATGTCCATCATCTTACCATGACTAAAATACATCAAGCTTATAGTCTATCTTCTCCGTTTTGTCGTAAGTACCTTGTTGGACGTGTCCTCTTTTACGATAGCTCCGTTCTCAGGTGTTGATATGCTCTCGCGATCGTAGGATTGAGCCATGCCGATTAGTATGCTCTTTTCAAAGTTTCACTTGTGATTGGTGTTTTGTTCTTAGATGTGTTTGTTGTCTGTTTGTGTTGCTTGGTTGCTACGAGTAGAGGAAGCGTGGTTCGTTAGCACTGAAGACTAGGAGCTGAGGACCGACAGTCAAAGCAAAAGTTGGAGACCAGAAGATAGAAGTTGAAGATTCTGAGCAACTTAACCTTGGGAAAAAGGCAAGTATAACATGGGACCATCCTTGTTACCTATTCACTGAAATTATCATACATATGCATGTGTCTTCCTTGACAACCATAGAGATTATAACTTAGCAATTGTTATCTTGATTCCTTGTCAACCTATGGGTTAAGCATTTGGGTAGCTATTGCTAGCGCTTAATTATGAACAATGATCTGGTAATTGGATTAATGAATTATGCAACCAACCATTAAGATGATTTTATTATTATTGAAAAGGGGGCTAGAGCAAGGGGTTATATTGTTGCTCTGGTTTCTCTCCATAAGGACTTACCTGTAAGTGATAACCGGGATATACAGTACAACTGTGAGGGCTATATGGCTCTGGCTCTAGTTGTTCAAGAGACATTTTCTAGCTTGTTAGCGGTTACCTTAAATGGCGTAAGAATGGCTTGCCACGTTGGGTGTAGTGCGAGCCCCTGGCCTAGTGCGTATAGGCTGCGGTTGTTGTGCCACAGGGAAGGGGGGTTCTACATCTGCCTGCCGAGTGAATCTAATGTCCCTAACTTGTTAGACGAACTTTTGAATGGCTTTATATGGTTTTCAGTGTTTTGGGAGTAATTAACCCATGCATTTGGAAATCATGACTCACAGTGAAAGTGTACACCTCTGCGCAGAGTTAAAAACTAGTATACTAGCCGTGCTCACGGATACGAGCGGCCTTGGGGATTCTTACAGAATAGATGATCACCATGGTTATATCATGCTTAATTACTGTTGATTATTATTATGCTCATGTTAATGCTATTCATTATCCATATTATAATTGATCATTGGTTCATTAATGGGAATTGGAATACCTTGATGCTACTCAATTGCTAATTATATGATGATTAAAAGCTAAACGCAGTCAAACAGTGTCTAGCCTTTTTGAGCCTCATGAACCCTGTGTTATACTTGTTGAGTTCGACATGGACTCACTCTTGCTATTTCCCCCACACTCCAGTGTGTAGTAAGATGCTACTCGGAAGAAGGACAAAGGTGTAGTGGAGTTTCCAGAAGACTAGTAGAGGTGCTAGGCATATGTTACCCCCAGTCAGCCGTCCCTGAGAAGAATGGAGCCTGAAGTTTAGTCACCGTTCCGCGATACTCTGATGTAAGTGTTAATATAGCTATGTATACGCTATATAATAACATTGTTTCTGATACTTTTTCATTCTGGCATATGTGTGGACTTCCTGGGCACACATATGATTAGCCTGGTTTTGTTCTTTAGAAAACCGGGTGTGACAATCCCGAAGCTCGGGATCGTGGTCACCGGCACCACGGCCAGCAAGACAGCCCACAACCCAGGGGCAGCCACCTGCTCCCGGACTGACGCCCCTAGAAGGACGAAGATGATGACGTAGTCCATGACAAGCTCACATCACAGAGGACAGCTGGCGAACCAATACCGTGCCTACAGTGCCGTCATGATCGGCACTGTAGCATCATGCCACACTATGCTGCGAGTAGGTATAAGACCATGATGACAACCACGCTGGGACGTGCACCGATGCTAGGACAAGACGGCCTTCCTTGCAAGCCAAGTTTACTAGTTTTCTCTCTCCCTTAGGCTCATGACCATATGGTCAGGAGAACCTATCTCTTTGTACGTAGCCTAGCTCTGGACTCTATATAAGGGTAGCCAGGGTACCCTTCTGTTGGTATTTCATAACGTTTACAGAAAGAATCAGCAAGCGTATGAAATTACTATTGTAGTTTTCACCCGAAAGTACTTAAGGTATCGTATTTCCACAGGGAATGGAGGTATTTATTCTAGCTAATTCGTCCAAGGACAATACAAGGGTAGCTGATAAGGGTAGAGATGGATTCCTATGGTTTTTGGGTCTAAGAGAAGATAAACCCTACTTCTACTTGCTTACTTCGGGCACTGGTGAACACTTGGTCTGCCAAGCATTGCCGGCCTACGACTCTATGTCGTATCCTAATGTGGGAGATTACGAGAGAAGGATAGGGCTATCACCACCAGCCACCTACCCCTCAACCGAAGGATACGAGGCAAACAAAGATAGTCTCTAGCCAAGACACCATGTCTATACTATCGACTACTACTCTAGCGGTAGCTAAGAACATCCGTCTTTATCAGGAGTCCTCTACTAGAGCATCTGCTATGGGGACGGATGATGAACTCGCAAACAAGTAAAAGGACAGCTTAACTACTTAAAGACATTGAATCATAAGAATCACAAACACTTATTAAATACCTGTGGAGATACAAAGCTAGTATTTGCCGAGGAACAAGAAGGGGAAGGTCACTGACAAGCCCGGTACTTCTTCCATGAACTCTTCCCTCACATCTCTCCCTATTTCTCTTCTAGAGCTAGCTAGCTAGGGCATAAGCCCATTGAGTAGTGTTGCCCTTGCTCTTGCTCTGGTGCTCTTCCTCTCTTGTGTGTTGTTCAAATGAGGAGATGGGAGCCTCCTTTATAGGTGGAGAGGAGGGGGCTCTTTGAATAATGCCTCATCCCCTCATGGAAAGTGCAAACCGACCTCAAGGTACGTTGAATCTAGCCGGGCACCTACGTAACCGCCGTTACAACGTCGGTGGAAAGCGACCTGCCAAAAATGGGGCTGAAAGGGGTCGGTTGGGGTGCGGGCGCACTAGTGGTGTGGTGCAGCCACACCGCCAATGAGCCTAAACGCGTCCATTTTTGGTGAGCGAGCTCCTTTGGGCTTCTTGACTTGGCCCATGGTGGTGTTCTGCAAAGATAAGGTGATTTGATTTGGGTTTCGACCTTATTCTCCTCTTTTTCTGGGCCCTGAGTTGTCTGGTAATGGGCCTCGCTCCTTTGGGCTTGTGTAGAATGGTATTTTTGTTTTGTTCTTTTGCTTTGTTCTCATGTTCCATCCAATCCCTTGCCCAATCTGCAACTCTTACACACTCAAAGCGAGAGTTGCATCTCGTCTCTTGCACACACCACGAGGCCACGAGTCAGATCCGTTTATCCTGCTGCTTTGCCTAGTATCAAGCCCATTGGTCCACTCTGCCTCTCTATTTTTTATATACAATCTCCTTCTGAGTAAACTAGCTCTATCTCTCTAGCTCACATCTCCTGCAAGATCACCCTATTTTTTATATATAATTTCCTTCTGAGTCAACTAGTTCTATCTCTAGCTCACATCTCCTGTGAGATCACCTCATGTTTGACCTTCCACGGTAGCCGTCCAAGGGTACGGAACGCAGAGGCATGACGTTTCACAGAGGCAAGAGTTGTAACAAGGCCAGGAAGGGCACCTCTGCTCCATGGCAGAATGGAGAGCGGAAGGTTGATGGAGGAGGACCCGGCTCCAACAGCAGGCAGGTCGCGCCGGACACCGGCATGGAAAACATCGATGACGGTAACGTTGTCTTCTCGCTCTGTTGCACTTCTTGTGTATCTGTGTGAATCGAAGAGTGTTCTTTGTTCTTGCATCATAGAAATATTTTGGGCATGCAATGTTTGTGCTTTCGCTATGGTTAGCAATGATTTTTGGGTGGTATTTTTGCTATATAAAGAGTGTTCAGTCACTGCGGACGGGGAAATGGGAAAAATAACATAGATTTCTGAAGTTTTGTTAAATGAACCAGATTACCAGAGGCTAACAATTTTTTTAGTATACGCCGGTGAGTTTTTTTCTTACTCTACCTTAAATCCGAATAGTGGCGTAAGTGTATTTGATGGACCATATCGAAGATTTTTTTTCTTCTTTTTCTTTATGCAGGCTAATTATTCAAAAAATATTTATTCCTTCCATGCTTTTTTAGTAAGCCAAAGGATGCTAGACCAACTGGTTAGGTTTTGAGTTTGAACTCCCATGGGAGCAAATTTTAGGGTGCCTCGCTTGCCCAAACCAAAGCACAGGTAAAGAGATTGGCCTTTCTCACGGGGTAACGTCTCCCTGTGTATGGACACAGGGGCGGTCATGGCTCGTAGGCCAAGTTTTTTTTTTGCTGTTTTCAATAACACCCGGAAAAAATGATAGCACGGGAAATGTTTACTAGCTAACCTATATCCTATAGGTGGCCTGGTATTTAGGATTCCTTGACAAAAATTTCAATTTGGACCGCATTATTCTTTCTAACAACTGGCTAAATCCATATGCATGTTATGACACTCTGTTCAGCAACTGTATGAAGTAGAGGTTTATAGTACTTTCAAGTGTGAATAAAATTTTAAAAATGTCATATATCATTCATAAATTTTGACACCAAACCCCAACGGCCCGTGCCGCTGATCGTGTCCAACAGTGGACTACTGTAGTTCATTCACATGTGTGTACCCAAAAGCAGAACCAGCTTGGCCATGTTTCTGTGTTCTAAATGAGCATGTGTTCTATAAGGGGAAAAAGCATCCGGACCCATATTAAAAGAATAATGTCATCATGTTAATCCAGCAGATAAGAACTTAAGCATCAAAAGACACCATATCCATTCATTAATTAAAGCACTATTCTTTCAATTTCTTATACACGGAAAGTCTGACAAGGTGCATTTGCACCTCAGGGCATTAAGCCAGTACAAAGTAACTTGGACTTCCACCGCATTACTTCCACCATACTTCTAACCTTGTTCAGTACATCAACACTGTCCCATAGTACGACTGCACCCTCTGGACGCAAAATCCTATCCATCCCAGAAGAACGTGTCTGCATCATGCAATCTCCTATTTTGACACAAGCATATTAACAGAAGATATGATTTGCCTCTGCATTACCAACACAGGAGAGAGAGCAGAGGACACTTGTTCTAATATAAACAGCTCGCGTCTTCATGCTGAATCCACGCTCAGGCTACAGCAAATCATCAGACCAGCAAGTCCCAAATAATCCCGAGTGACAAATGAAAGCCATTCATGCCAATGTGCACAATCTCAAGCTGGGGCCACTACTGAAACGTATCACATTTGCATGCAATGCAATAAAGCAGAATTCAGCCACCATGACAGACAATAAGCACCACAGCACAACTCATAGATCGAACCAGCAACGCTTAAAAAGATGGTTTAATGACATCCTAATGTTTGAAAAGGAAAAAAATATAAAAATCATATAGTTGTCATATACAAATGTAGCCATGCTCTCAAATCTCAAGGCAAAGAGAAACAGACCTTTGCAATTTTTTTATCTTTAGTAGGACATTTGTAAGATACTCATTGACTCTAGTTGGTGCCACATACTGTAACAATCCCAAATTCAGCAAGGCATTTCTTCTTCTTCCAAGGCCCTGTACACCATGATCTCAGGCAACCTTAGCCCATCAGGAGGTAGAGTCAGCCATCATACTGATGTTGTGTCCTATATCATGGAAATACTCAGCAACTGTAATTCCTGATGGAAAAAGATACAATATGACTGTTAATATTATTATTGCTGATGCAAGCTTCAGAAGACAAGAGAAAGATGTAGTAAATCTTCACGTATAACTGATAGGTTTTGGACAGAAGAGATTTGCAGAGTGTTCTATTTATTCAATGGTGCCTTCACATGGTCGTTGAACCCAATTTTATTTATTCAGACATGATTATTTGACCTTGAATTGTGATGCCTCCTGAATACATTTTTAATCTGGAATCAATCCTTCAGTCAGAAGTGCATTACAAAGACAAGCAATATTGTACTAAGCAACCAAATCCGAGACATAAGAAATTTTTAGTGCCCCAAATAGCTAGATAGTTTGGCTCTGCAGCATTGCCAAAACCATGAAGGCACCATTGAAGTACAGTCCATGCATACCTGGTTCTTGTTTGAGATTGAATTCTTCTGGCATGTCAACTGAACTGGGACTACCTCGTGTTCCTGCCACACCATCGAGGACAGTCTGCTCAGCATTGCCAAAGCCATTTTTTCCATTTGACACAGCAATCAATTTTAGTACTAAAAATGCCAACAATCCTAAAAATATTCTTTTATGATGAATTATAGTTATAAAAACAAGGAGAGGATTGAGGAGTAATTGATAAAATAAATCTTCATGTATTCTTTTATGCCATGTTGCCTTATTAATTAAAATAGTAAATACAAACCAAAATACTAAACATGTTTATAAAAATATATTTCTTTCACTGATCCGACTCATTTGTCACAAGCCCTAATAGACAATTACCCAACAACTAATAAGTCAGATAGAATAATTGCTGCAGCCCTGACAATTGCTCTAGCATCCTGAGAATTCATTTTCCTAGTTTGGGTGTGGACCTGAAAATAAATTAGTTTAATTACATGTTAGTAGCATAAGCAAGTCACATAGCTACAAATAATGGATAACACTATTCAGCTCTGGTAAAGTGGTAATAATAAAATAAAATAAAAATACTGGATGGGCATGCCAGAGTTTATACCTTTCCAGGTCCTTGACCTTGCTTTGATAAACTCTCAACTTCAGTGTCATACTTCATGACCTGAAGCATTCTAGTTTTTCCTCCAAAAATAATCCATGTGCAAACTCATGAAGAATAATCCCAAGCTAGTATAATTCAGAGATATAGAGACAAAAAATTAGAACGAAATATGAAAGAATGTTAATGAGCCAAATAAAACAATAGGTTAATTTGAATACATACCAATTGGACTCGTGGCCTCTGCAGCATCCTTCCTCTCTGCACCTGACTTGAACTCAGCAAGGTACTAGCAAAACCATTGTGAGGAGAAATCAGATACCAAAATATATGTTCAGTAAGGGGTAAAAAAATTCCATAGCTCACAAATTCATATCCTTCAATCTTATCTTATACTATAAATTTAGACCTAATCATCACCAAGAACTCAGGCCCCTAACACCACACACGAAACATCTACTTACAGATCTTAGTTTTGGCTTCTTCAAACCTTTCCTCCCATGGTACATATACAAAGGCCCCAAATCAGATCGTGCTGCCCCCCGCCCCAAGATAATAACAAGCAATAAACAAGGACTCAAAACCCCCGCTAATCTAAATCCTAAATACAATGATCCCTCATATAATAACAAAAATCCATCAACTTTGTCTAAAGTCGGATACGCAGAATAAAAAGCGAGATCTGCTAGCAATAATGGTTATACCTGTGGTAGTCGCCCTTCATCAACCACGCTCTTCACCAACCTCGGCATCCTCTCTAACCTGCTCTCCATCTCCACGCTCTTCATCTTCATGCTCGTCGCCATGACCCTGTTCATCCACCGCTACTACGCCGCCGGCGAGACCGCGGCCTCGGACCGGAACAGGCTTGTGGTCTGCCTCGCCGTCATCGTCGCCTCGTCTATGGCCACTGCCGCATACTGGGGGATGACGAGCTCCGGCGGCGGCGGTGGCAGTGGCTAGGGGGCATACGTGGTCACGGTCGCCGCGTGGCTCACCGCCATGGCGTACCTGCAGTGGGGCGTGCCCAAGATGCGCGCGCCCAAGATGTGGGGGGTGCCGCTTGTGCCGTGGCTGCCGTCGGCGTCCATCTTCATCAACATCTTCCTGCTCGGCTCCATCGACGGCGCCTCCTTCATGCAGTTCTTGATCTGGACGGCAGCGTTGCTCGCCTACTGCTTCTTCGTTGGGCTACACGCTCCTACAACGCCCGCTGCCGCCTTGGGAGAGAGATGGAGGGGAGGGGAGGGGAGGGGAGGGGAGCGGAGGGGAGGGGTCAGAGTCGGAGTGGCGTGGGGGTGCGGAGCGGGAGGGGAGGAGTCGGAGTCGGGATCGAGGGCGTCGGGGAGAGTGACAGCAGCGCGTGGGGGTGGGGTCATGGGAGGAGAGATGAGCGACGAGGTCTGATCCAAGCGATCTGGTCCGTTCGATTTGAGTGAGTAAGAGAAAAAAGAGGATAGAGTAAATCTCATCCTTTCATTTGAAAAAGTTGGCTGGCTTAGGTGTATTTTTTAGGTGTATTTAGCAGAGTTCATGACTGTTGGGGACATGCTTTAGTGTAGCTTTAGGAAAGTTTTTTTAGTGCATTATATGTGGCAGAGATGTGGAAGCATTCTAGCTAGCAATTAGCTAGGACGGTTGGGGACGCCCTTACCTAGAGCCCCGGACCGAATTGTGATCATGATTTGGTTGTGTGCAGTTTTCCACGGTTGCAACAATAATCATATACTATTCCAACTTGTCGTTATCATGGCCAATGGCCATGTCCAGAACTGTGATCATGATTTTAGGTTTCCATCATTTTCCACATGTAGTTGGTTGCCTGACAAAAATTTTCCAGGCACTAGCTGGGATGAGACATTCTTTGAGGCCACCCCTTGGTTTGAATCAGACTGTGAAGATGATTTCTACAGTGTCAACGGAGGTAACAATATATGCAGTGGCACTGCCTTTAACAGATGTAAATCGGTAACAAAACTCAATTTCCATTATAAAATTCATGACTGGCGGTGTCATTTATTTTCTTCGTCATCAGATCTGACCCCAGCAAGATCGTGCACATCTCGAACCAGCCGGACCACGCTACGTGCACCCCACAATCTACTGACGCTGGGGGCGATCTTGAAGGCTGAACCACTGAAGCCGCCAGCCCCGCCAAGGACGCTCAGCGACCTCCTGCGGGAGACGCAAGACGATGATGACATCGCCATTGAGGGCCCTGACGACCTCTCCAAAGACGATTCCTTGCGCATCGGCGAGAAGGCGAACCGGTGCTGCGTGCCGCAGTTTGCGCGGGCCATTAGCTGCAATGGGAGGCAGCACAAGTGAAGTGGAAACCACAGTGGACGGCAATGGCCTGGGTTGACTCAGCTTTGGATTCTTCGGCACCTTGTTGAACAGCAAGGAAAAGATTAGTCGTTCAAATGTGTACATAGACGAAATGACTACCTCAGCAGTAAACCTTGTGACATGTTAAGCTTTCTATAAAAGCTGGGCAACGCCTTTGATCTAAAAAATGTGTACATAGACGAAATGACTGCACCGAAACAGTAAAAAAATGGTATAAACATCAAGCTCTGTATGCAATGTATGTAGATTAAAGGATTTGATGTCTGCTTCCTGCCGAACTGCTGCTAGAGGAAACTACCCCTGGCCAAAAACAAATCGTAGCAATCAAAGAAATATTCCAATATCTATGGTCATTTTCAATTAGATTTGGATCTTTGGAACAAAGGAATAAAAAATACAAGAATAGGAAAAATATAGGAATGATGCACAGAACAGATGATTGAAAAAACATAGGAAAGTTTTAAAACATGTGTTTGAAACATAGTAATAAAATAAAAAATATACCCCCTCTATCCCTTTATATTTGTCGCTATAGGAAACGTGTTGGTCAAATCTTATCAACTTTGACTATATTTGTACAAAATATTAGCAACATTTATATCTTTAGATAAATTTATTATAAAATATATTCAACGATCTATCTAATGATATTAATTATGTACCATAAGTATTAATATTTTCGTATGTATATTTGGTCAAAATTAAGTACGTTTGACTTCTCGGGAAGTTAGAATGGTAGATAAAAGGTATGCAGAGAGTAGAAAGCTTCATTTTGTTTGTCCGGCGGTAAAACGAAAAACATGCAGCCCTTTGTCCCGTGATAAAAAGAAAAACATGTAGCCACACACGTAAAATAGATATCTCGATTAGCTCATTGTCCACACATCATACATGGATCCTACGACTGTGAGGAGTGAATAAAAGAAAAAAATAGCTATTTGTCGGGGTTATGATATCAAGGTATCTCAAGACACCGATTAGTTGACTGTTCGGGCGGCCCATGACAACCAAGCTAGCACAAGCCAAGTAACCGTAGCCCATGTAAGCCACGCAGACCTAGGCCAAACACTAAGGCAGGTGGTCGGCCACGACCACTTCCTTTCACCACGCGCCACACGGCATCGCACGACCTCTCCTCTGTCCCAACCCCTCGAAGAAACGTGGAGAGGTCGAGCTCCACTAAGTACGCCTGCTCTGATAAGTGCAGGCATGCCCCACTCAGTCCGCAAGGACTGAAGGGACAGCTATCCGTTTAGTCTTGACAGACGCTATCCCTGCGCCACGCTGCATAGACAAGACAGCTCCGTCAGGCGGGTGACGACCAGTATGGTGACCCACCATCCAAATACGGCCCGATAAGATGGGTGTACGGCCCCACCCACCGCGGGATGTG
>CM039609.1:22531010-22574425 GCA_022457205.1 Saccharum spontaneum
AGGTGATGTTTCATATGTTACATAGGTGATGTTTCATATGTTGCCTAAGTGATGTTTCATTTATAGCCAACATATGTTTCATATGTTTATCCTGTGTATAGGCTTAATGACCATGCTTGGTTAATGCAAGTGTTTGTGTTTGATCACTAAAACACAATAGACACACTTAGGATGCAAAATGGAACCATGCTTGTATTCTTGACTTGGTCCAAATAAGCTCTAAGTGTTGGTTGGCTTCAAAATACCTTTTTACAAAGCAAGGACTTTTGTTCAAGATACAAGGTTTGACCCCTAATAAAAGTTGTAGTTTAGTTTGTGTGCAACAAACTTTGTTTTTGGATCCAAGTCTAAATCTATCTCTAAGCTTGTCAAACAAAGGTCCCAAGTTAGAATCTGCTGCTATTTTCCCCCATGAAATAATTATGTCTAAAATTACAATGGTATTGACGGTTGTCGTGTTTCGTTCTCACGTTCGTTAAACGACTTGAGTTGATCCAAAAATAAAAGTTGAAGCTAAGTCCATGGAGAAGGTCTAGGAAAAAGTTGGCTTGAAGTTGACCTCGTTTCGATCATTATGTATGAGTTTCCTTGATTGTTGTCAATGTGTTAACACTGCTATCTTAGACGCTAATTAAACATTGAAAAAGAGCTCTAATGGTCGTGGCCCCTTAATGAAATTTGTAGACCATCAAGGGTACAACAAACTTTGTTTAAGGCCCATGTCCAGATTCGGCCTGCAGTAGGCCCAATTCCGCGCCCACCTTACCCACATTGCTCGAGGAAATGTCCATGAGGGGGACACATGTCGTGGACGTGGCCGCCATGCGCCATACTCGCTGCTGCGTGGCTCACGCTTGGTGTCAATGGGGAGACGCCCGAGCGCCCTCTTCTCACTCGCCCTCACTCCCTACTCCACTTCCCACGCTTGCTCTCTACTCTCCCTAGCTCTCTCAGCCGCACCACTGCGGCCTTGCCTACTGCCACCGCCGTGCGCTGCTGCGCCCCTACGCATCGCAGCTGCGCGGGCCAGGGTCACCCACGTGCGAGGCCACCGATCGTTCAGCCACCACCGTCCGAGCTCCTCCGACCGGCCCCTCTGTCCCCTGCTCGCGTGAGTCGACGAAGAAGAGGAAAAAGGGGGTCAAATAGAGATAGAAGCTTTTTATGGGGTCTAGATGAAAAATGCATAGAGAGAAAGATTTTACATCTATGGGCTCAGTTAATTAGTGGAAAGTCCAGTGTTCACTTTACAAAATGTTTTTCCTTTTTCTTTTTTGGATTATTTCTTTTAATTTAAATGAAACTTCAAAAAATCATGATAAATCATAGAAAAATTGTAAAATACCAAATGAGGGCTTTTGAAATCCTTGTGAATAGATCTACACAATAGAGTCATAATATGATATGTGTTAGTAGAAGGTTTTTACTGTTTTTATTTATCTATGATAATTAGGGTTTTCTAGGAGTAAATTAATATCTAATGTTGTGGTTCTCAAATTGCAGTGAAATTTTTATAGTAGGCTACTGACGCTATGTGTGTGCTGTGGTAAAAATTTTATGTTCATTAGATGCAGTATGAGTGAGTTATTGATTTAACTTATTTGGTGCTTGATAAATGGTTTTAAATTAGTTATAATTATTATAGAGGTGTAAAAATAGAAAATGTTGTTCCTCTACCTTTGTATAATGTTGTGCTACCATAATAACATATAATATGGACGTGTGTTTATAGAAAATGATGACCTTTAAATTTATCTTGCTCTCACATGTTTTCTTGCAATAGCAATTTATCTTAGTAATTAAATTATAAAACCTGAGTATGTAAAATTTATATAGTGGCCATGTTTTGATAACATCTATCACTTATAAAAATCTCAGCCCCAAACTAGTTGTTCTCATATATATATAGGATTATTAGGAGAAAGGGGTAATAGAAGCATAAAGGTAGATGAAGCTTGAAAATGTAATTGGTGATATTTTGAGTGCTTGGGTTTCAATAATGTGTTACTAAGTATATCAGTGGTGGTTGAAGTTCTTTGAATGGCTCATGTGTGTATGCTCTTTGTTAGCAAAACAAGTGAAACATCAAATTGTTCTATTTTGAAGTGGATGCATGTACAGTTTTGGATGTGTAATTAGTTTCGTAACATCAAATTCTAGCTAACTTCATGATCTAGCTTGTATTAAATTTTCATGACCATAGGCCTGATAGCTTGGGAGTTATGAAATTAACAAATGCTCTATCATGTTTTGCATGTCCTCTGAACAGATCTGAATGATTGTATCGTTTGACATGTCTTGGTGATAATAGGAGAGTTGTAGTGATTTTCATAAGCTTTCCAAATTGTTAAAGATCATAATTTTTTGTGTCTACATCCTCAGTTATGGCTGTCTTAAGTTTAATGTTAGAATCTGTCCAAAATTTGTACAAAGATGCCTTCCTTGTGTTGTTTGACTTTGTTAGTTGTAGAATCATCTTAAGATAATAATAAGAAAGTTATAAATAATTTGATAGGCTTTCCATAAAGTTAAGAATCATGTTTGTTGGATGCTTAGAACTCCCATTATGCATCTCTGAAGTTCATATTAGTTTTTTTTCCATTGTTTGTGCAGACCTGCTTATTGGTGTGTTTTGACTTGGTTAGCTTTATAATCAGCTCTGAGTATAAATAAAAGATTTGCATATAATTTCTTTATCTTTCCAAAAAGTCTAGGATCACCTTTATTGTATGTCGGGATCTCTGTTTATGACTGAAACAAGTGACTGTTGTACTGCTATCCAGAAACTACATGTGTAGGTTGATTTCTTTAACTTTCTTTTGTTGGTTAAACATGTTAAGTTGACATTGATTGATGAATACTTGCCATGGATACACTCAAGTAATTTGGGTGGCATACTTGATGAGCTTTCCATCTCCTATGTTATGCTTGAGTGATGATTAAGTTAAATAGCTCTAGGTGCTTATGTTAGTTTGGTATACTTTTATGAATGCTTTGCGTGTTGCACTTCCATGCATTCATATATATGCATTGTTGCACCTTATTTAGGTATGCTAGATGTTCCACGTGAAGGATGTGATGTTGGAGCCAAAACCGAAGACGGTGTTTGGTGGACCTATCCTGAAGACGGGAGGACTAAGCAAGTACCAAGATGGGAGATACTTGCCAAGCGAGTGTCATCTAACAAACACTGACCAAGTGTCGGATCACAGGCAAGCCCTGGAGCATTCTAAGCCTCCTATGTTTTATAAATGTCAACTTGAAGTTCTCTATGTTTGATGCATTAAGTTATAGGAGTTGGATGGTACCACTTGATGCATATATCTTTCCTTGTCTAGAGATACATCTTGAATCCTATGTAGGTCCAGGATCGAACACATGCTTAGCTATGCTTAGTCTGGTAGAAGTCAGTTGGTTTCCTATCACCTACAAGATATAGGTGGATACTTGGTCACAGTTGGCTATATTTGCTATCATAGAAATAACCATGTGATGATGTTATAAATGGAGACCGGGCATAATCTTATATGTTGGTGGTGTTGTGACTTATAGCGATTCCGTCTGTGTCGATTAAGGACTATACCATTGTTGAAACTTCTATCGAGAGTGAACACATGCCTATCACTTAGCTAACCTGATAAGTCGTTCCGACCATGAAGCCAAGTAGCTCAACTCTGGCCAGACCCCAGTAAGTGAAAGTGTGCACACTGGTGGAAGTAAGGATGTGTAGGGAAGCGGATCAATAGACCGTGGACGAGCATGACCTGAGCGACCTGGTGTTGGGCATTCTTAACGTCATTACCAAAAGTAGACTTAGTTTTCTAATTCTGATAACGGCGCCAAAAATGCCAAACCTATCCCTCATGCCACTTAAGCCAAGTTGTCATCCCCAGCATGACATGAGAGACGCGGTATTGAAATATGCAACTGCTCTTCTAAATAAATAATAAATAAGATCTGCAAGCGCACAGATTAATACCGATGTAGCATTTTAACCGGGAAGTATTCCAGGTATCGTTATTTATATTTTTACCACTGGGAAGGGATTACTAACATCAATGTTGATTATGGAATGGAATATAGGAATGAGTATCAATCATTGCATGTATAAGTGAGAGCATTCATCTATCTCTTGCATACAGGGGTAAGTGTCACATAAAATATAGATAAAGTATGAATGGTGACAAAGATAATTAATCTGATCAGCTAGCCACATATAATAATGATAAGCACCTTAACAGATATTCTAGCAAGTCATTAGCATGGTATTAGGATGAACTACAATGATATTTCCTAAGTTATTCTTAACTATAAAGTCTAGCATATCATAGTTAGTGCAAGTACACTTGGCAATCATTGCGAGAAAGGACTACGCCCATGCATAGTGATATTATCAAGGAAGATGAGAAACATAGCAATCACTCCACCGTAATAATGTTGCTCTGCCTGCCTTACACACGGGAGGGGGACTATATAAGAACCAATGAAGCTGTCACCATCGCGGACCACCCCACGATCTGGCATATAAGGTGCAATCGCAGATAAATATGGTCTAAGCACCACGCCTACACAATATTTATCATTTACCCATGGATCCGATGGATAAACGCTATACGATCCTAAACATTCGTGGTGATAGAGACCGGGTCCGATGAGAGGTCACCAGTTATTCTGGAAAGACCATTCCTGAACACCTCAGGAGCTGTCATCTACGCCAGCGCTGCGAAGATCAACTTCAACATCAAGGGGAGGAAGGAGACGTTTTCCTTCAAGAACAAGATTACACAAATCCCAGAGCAACCCCAACATGAACCAAGGAAGAGGACCAATAGGAGGAACAAGCAGAACAAGAACAACCAAGGATGGACCGAATTAGCTAAGATGGTCACTGCAGTTCAAGGAGGTCAAGACCGACGACCCAAGTCACCGTTCCTAATCAAGAAGGACGACCCAGGTATGCCAAGCATTGAGTGCTCAATCAATGGATACTCCTTTCAGAAGGCGCTCTGCGACACTGGATCAGGCGTCAACATAATGGCCACAGTCACCTATCAGCTCTTGTACGGGACCATGCCCTTAAAACCAACATACACTCCGCTCCAGATGGCAGATCAGACATCCCGAAAGGTCGAAGGTATAGTAACCGATGTCCCTGTTAAAATTAACGATCATTTTGTCCATACAGACTTTCAGGTCATTGACATGGGAGACGACGAGTACGAGCCACCCATCATCCTAGGAAGACCGTTCCTAGGCACCGTCAAAGCAATCATCTACATTGGAACCGGAGAAGTCCATATGCATTTCCCCTCTGAGAAGGTACGCCGCTACTTTAATGACCCTAACTATATAGTTGAAGATTCTAAGCAGGTCAGGACAAGAAGAAGGCGACGTAACCATAACCAAAGGAGGCAAACCATCAAGGATGTATGAGCAGACTATGAAGGAGAGGTCATAAGGCCCGAGGATACACAACAGGAGACCGAAGCACCAATCTCGTGGCTTCTGGAGTCTTCTAGATGATAGAAAATCGGTGAATACGTTATTATCTCTATGTAAACCCGACGTGTGGGCCTTTCCTCCGTATTTTCTGATAACCCCCTGCAGAAACAGACAAACACCAAAACTCGTGGAATTCTGTCAGATAAAACCCTAAGTCTAGGTGTTGGTTGCTTTTGGATCCTTTTCTTTATTTATTTGATAACTATATTTGGTACTTAAGGACCGTCAACATCTGGCATCGACCAAGGGCAGGCATGGCTTGAACAACCTGGTTACCATTGTATCCCTAAGGGTGTGGTGTTGATTAGACCCATGACTGCACTTGAGTTGTACAAAAGGGGATCTAAGGCTGCCTTCACGAGGTATGCTTGGGTTTGTGTTAGGAATAAATTTCTAGCTGGTTGAAATCGATTTGAATCACCATCTCTCTCGGATAGTGAGAAACTCGACTAGCTTCAGCATCATAGTAACTTGATTATGGAATATGATGGTTATGATGATTATATGGAAAACCAGATATGGTTACTATTGTGATGCTTATTAATCAAAGTGATTGCTCTAGAATAGGTGCAAAGTTAGTCATAATAAGCTTCACTAAACTTGATGCTAAAACTTGGATAAAAGATTGAATGTAAGGACTCATGATAGTAATGCTCTTTTTATAAAGTTCTGCTATCCAACCAGCTCCACTAAATAAGCCTTGCATATCCTTGAGAGTCTTTCTATTTCTCTCCTGTCGGGTAAGTCCAGCTGAGTACATTCGAGTACTCAGGGTTTATCCCATCATGTTGCAGGTGAAGTTCTTGCCTGTTGAAAATGGTGGCTGTCATGGAACCGTCCAAATTATAAGAGTACAAGTACAAAAATAATCACTAAAGAGATCAAATTGTCATACTTGAACCCATATAACTCCGGTAGTCCAATGAAATCATGAGGGATTTCAAACCAACTAACATACAAGCCAAGATCGTTGTGATTCAACATAACAAGTCACATGTTACATCCATTTCACAAGTAGTTCATCATACATCGGAGTTTAACCAAGTTATTATAACTCAAGTTCAAAAGTAGTGGAAGCAAAGTAGTTTAAAACTAACATCACCCTTATTTCAAATACATGCTAGTAGCAAGGTCAACTTCCAACAAAAGCATTAGAGACAAGATAACTCAGAAGGATCATGCCCATGATCTTACTCCTCCACTATGGCAGGAGTTATCTAATTCTTGTAGTAGCCATGATACATCACAACCTGCAACAAGTGCAAAATAAACCCTAAGTACGAGAATGTACTCAGCTAGACTTACCTGTCATAAACCAGAAATAAAGTGACACCAAGGAGTATGCAAGGCTGATATAAGTGGGCTAGCTTGACAATATTTTGCATAAAAGCTTAGTACAAATAAGTAATCATTGCTTGCTTAAGTAACAAGTTCATAATCATTAATATGTCGTCTAGGTTAGCACCTGTTCTATAGCAACCACTTGATTAAGGAGCAAACATTAATAACCATATCAGGTATAATAAGACCATCAATATTATCATCATTTCTGAACCATCAAGTCATTTAGTGAATCTACAATGGCAATAAACCCATCAAGTTCTCACTAACCGGGAGAGACGGCGACTCAAATCGATTACTACCCAGCTAGGGAATTATTCCTAACACAAACCCATGATTTCCCCTGTCGGGGAGCATTGGGTCACCTTTGGTACAACTCAGGAACCAACTTTGCAGGCCCGATCAGCACAGCACTCTTAGGAATACCAAATCTACCAGGACGATCAGGACTTTTAAACACCTACCCTTGGGCTCATGCCATTGGCTCCCCTCCGAGGCGCACTTTATACTTGTCGGGGTCCCGACCTGAGTTGAGCTACTCGGCTATGCGGTCAGACACCCAGGTCCAGCCAGCTAAGTGATAGGCATGCATTTAACATGATTAGGCAAGGCTCTATGCCTCGGTCTTTAATCGACATAGACAGGGATAGATCCACACCCAAGACCTCCATGCCTTGTTGCTTCATTATCGTCATCCCGCCCGGTCTCATTTCAGATTATTAACACATAGTTCTTTTCTACGATAGCAAATATAGCCAATCGTAACCAGATAGATCCCTATATCTCGCAGGTGATAGGAAATCACCTGACTTCTACTAGTCTAAGCATGGCTAAGCATTTACTTGATCCTAAACCTAAATAGGATTCAAGGTATACTTTCTAGATAAGGATAGGATATATATGCAGCAAGTGTTTCCAACCAACTCCTATAACTTAATGCAACAATACATATAACATATATACTCAATTGATTTTAGAAATTAGGAGGCTTATAATGCTCTAGGGCTTGCCTAGGATCTGACACAGTCAATTCAGTTAGCTTGCATTGTAACACCCCAGGTGTTAGGCCTGCATTTGGCATTTGCATTGCAGGAGCCTAAGCATCATTTGTTCACATATGAGCATGGAACATATAGAACACACTTTTGAAACATATGTGATGCACTAGTAAAACATATGAAACATGCTAGTGCAACATGTGAAACAGGTGTATGGAATGTGCTTGAAACATCTGCAACATCTCCTTGAAACATATGCAACATACCCTTGTTAATTATGTTTCAATGTGTGTATGTTAGATGCTCATACTTGGTAATGCAAGTGAGTGTTGATGTCACTACTTTCATGTGTCTCACATCACTCTCTATTTATAGTGACCCCTGAAAAAGTTTCGTGAAGTTTGGAATCAAAAAGTCACATGAAATGATAAGTTCCATTCCTATTAGAATTTGCACCATTAAGTGAATGGAATTATAGACCATCAACCAAACCTTGAAAACTTGCCCAAATTACTCTATATGAACTCTACAACAAATGTCATGAAGGGTTCCTGTTGAGCAAATGTCAAGAAAATGCCCTGATTGGCCTAAAACCCTAGTTTAGGCTTTATCGAGTTGCTACTTTGACCAAAGTGAAAGTTTCACTTCTGTACTAGTTATGAGGTTTGACCTTAAACAAAAGTTTTAGTTCATCTTGTGCACAACAAACTTTGTTTAATGGTCAAGAGTTAGTTTGGCCTCTAACCTAGTCAAATAGAGCTCACAAGATTGAATCAGCTGTTGTTTTTCAAAGCCAGAAAATATTCTAAGTCCTAGAATTGGAAGCAATAAGTTGACTTGTTTGGTAATCTTTATCTCCCTAACCATGCTGAAATAGTCCATGGCCCTTTAATAAAAGTTGTAGATTGAATTGTGTACAACAAACTTTATTCCTGGAGCATACCCTAGTTCAGCTTGGAAATGAGTCTAACTAGAGCTCGAAGTTTGAATCTACTGTTGTTTTAGGCTTCAAAATAATTCTGTCTGGAAATCAATGTCATTAGGTTGCAAACCATGTTCTCGAGTTTTTGTTAAACAACTTTAGTTGGTCCAAATACAAAAGTTGGAAATTATGTTATGGAGGAGAGCATGTAAGAAGATGACACTTATTTGACTCTATTTGGCCCATCAATTTGGAGTAATTATTAATGGCTGATGACACATTGACAATACCGTCTTGACATGTCATTATCTCCTAATCTACAGCTCTAATGACCATGGATCCTCAATCAAATTTGTAGAGCATCGAGTGGGCTCCAACTTTGCTTCTTGGCCCATGTCCAGATTCAGCCCAGAAATGGCCCAAAATTGGCTCCCACGTCGGTCACTTGGTTGCCCACCACCGGTTCAGAAGATTGCCTCAGAGGGTGCCGCATGTCCGGTGCGTGTCCACCATGCACGAGTTGGGTGTCCACCATGGCCAACGCGTGCCCCTACGCCTCGCTCAATGTGGGGAGCACCAGGATGCTCACCTGAGCTCCACTCTGAGTTCCTCCCCATCCTCCTTCACTTCCTTTCACTCTCCCTCTCACGTTGCTGCTACTCGTGGTCACATCCGCCATGGCCGAGCGGAGCTCCGGCCGCCACTGCCACTCCCCACACTCCAAGCACTGCAGCCTCAGCTACGTGCACCACTAACTCCGCCACCCTCTCCATGCACTCACGCTAGCCCTTGCTTCGCCCACAATGCGCACACGCGCAGTGCCGCCACCATGACCGCCAGCCAAGCTTTGAGTTGCCACTGCGATTTCCTTGCCTCTGGTCTCCATCCGCCCAAACAAACCATAGAATCACCTCCCACACCTCACGCCGCACCTTCTGCGCCTCTCGCCTGAGGCCACTCGTCGCCAGAGAACTACCATCGTCTGTCGTCGTCGTCCCGTGCCGCCGGCGCTCGTGGCCAACACGCCATAGGTGGTCTCCAGGGGAACTACCACCTTCCTTGGGTGCGCACAGGGCAGGGGTGCCCCGGGCCTGCTGCTGCCACCGGCAACCGTCTCGCCGCTAGGATGGCCGGCCGGAGCCCGCCTCCCCTGCTCCTGGTGTTCCTATGAAGAAAAGGGGGGAGAAAACTGGTCTTGCTCCCTCACTCTATGACTGACGGGCCCAACTATGTAGCGGGTCCCACATGTCAGCGCAATATTAGCAAGGAGGGGTACCTATTGGGGTGCATCTAGCATTAAGTTATGGTTTGAGTTATTCTAGATTTGAATTTCAGATTTCTTGTTAAATCTTCTAAAATCCATATCTCATGCTACGAAAGTCCAAAAATGGCAATTGTGGATTTTTTGGAAACCTTAAGAAAAGATCTATGCAGTAGACTCATAATATGTTATATTTTTGTAGAAGTTTTCTGGTGTTTTTATGTAACCTTGAAAAGTACTCCAAAAATACTTATAAACTTGACCAGAGCCATATCTTGAGTTTTAGGACTCCAAAAATAGTGATTCTTGTTTTGTTAATTTTATGATGACATGTACTTGCTAGGAAAAAATATTAAACATACTAGTTGTTCACTGTTTTCTTAAGGTTTTGATTTGACCTTAATAAATAAGGGAATCTACATTATATTGCTTGTCATTTTTATATATTGAGTTGTGGTGGTCCAATTTAGGTGAAATTTTTATGGTAGTCTCCTGATGTTATATAGGGACTGTGGTTAAAATTTCATGAGCTTTGGTTGCTGGATGAGGGAGATGTAGGTTTAACTTGCTCTCACATGATTTATTGAAAAAGCCATTTGTCTTTTTCATAAAGGTTGATACACAAGTCCAAATGGCTTGAAATTGGGATAGTAGACTATTGGCAGCATATGTAGGCCATTGTAATTTTGGTAGAAATTATTGTGCACCTTTGATATGTGTTCATAATTCCACCTAATTGTCTAAATAAATTAAGAAAATGCATTAAAAAAATTTATTTAGGAATGGACAATATGTTTTTTGGTGTTCATTAGTCATGTGTTACATGTTGGTAAAGTTAGTTTTATCTAATTATATGTTTGCAACATATGTTAATAATTATTTCTTGCAATTATTAGCTCTAGACAGTTCTGGAGGCAATGTAGATTACCCCATGTTAATGATGTTTTCTGAGCATATTGTCTATAGCAAAGTTGTATATAATTTATGTATCTAGCTTGTATTGAAATTTAGTGGTATTTGGCCAAGTAGTTTTTGAGTTATAGATGTTTAAAATCAGGTCCCAGATTTGGTTGCTCTCTGTTTGGAGCAGATCAGATTCTGTAGTTTTATCTTTTCGATCTAATAAACTTGGGAATCAGGCTTAGTTGATATTAAATGAATTGTATAAAATTTCATAAGCTTTCCATAATGTCTTGTTGCACATCATTTGGATTTATGGATCTCCAGTTATGATTAATTTTCTCAGCTACTGTTCTGATGTCCAGAAAGTGGCAGATTCTAGTTTTAGTGCTTTGATTAACTTTGCCATGCTAGTGTGTTGAAGTGTGACTCATATCTTTGATGGTACTTGGGTTAGTACCCTGTGATCTTATGAGACTTGTGTCTTGATTGATGTGCTTGCCGTCTTCTATGTTATGCCTTAATGGGGATTAAGTTAATTAGCTCTAGGGGCTTATGTGAACTTTGGTATGCTTGCTTGATTACTTTGTTTATTGCATTTCTATGTATTCATACATATGCATTGTTGCACCTCATTTAGGTACGCTAGCTGAAACACGTGAAGGACCTGATGTGGAGCCAAACACGAAGATGGAGTTTGGTGGATCCATCCCGAACATGGAAGGATCAGACAAGTGCGAGATTGGGAGATGCTCTAGTACAGGTTCTAATATAGATGACAGGTTAATGATAATTAACTTGATGCTTAAGCATTAATGATTACTTATTCATATTAAGCTTTTACGTAAAATGTTGTCAAGCTAGCCCACTTCATATCAACCTTGCATGATCCTTGGTGTCACTTTATTTCTAGTTTCTGACGGGTAAGTCTAGCTAAGTACCTTCTCATACTCAGGGTTTTATCCCCAGTTGTTGCAGGTTGCGATGTATCATGGCGACTGCAAGAGTTGGTTGGCTCCTGCCTTAGTGGCGGAGTGCAATCATGGGCATAATGCTTCTTATTTATCTTGTCTCTAATGCTTTTGTTGAAAGTCGACCTTGGTACTGGCATGTATTTGAAATAAGATTAATGTTAGTTCCAAATTACTTTGCTTCCGCTACTTTACAATGTAAGTTGTAATAACTATATTGAACTCCAATGTATATTGAACTAGGTGAATTCCCCACACGTTGCTGCGGGAATGCAAGAGTAATTTGAATTGCGTTAGGAGAAATAGGATGTAGAAGGAATCTTGTTGGTGTATAATACATAAGTATATATGCGATATAAGCAGAGAACAGATTTAGTTTTTTTGTTAAAGGTGTAACTAAAGACAACAAAAACCATATCAAAGAAAACACGGTCACTAACCTATAGGATCAACCAGTACGGGAGACTAATCTCATCCACCCTCACCCCTCACCCCTACTATACCTGAGGGTCATCCCCCCTCCCAAAAGTTCTAGGAGTTTTCCTTCACAAAATCATGCATGTTTCGGAGGACCACATATAATTCATGTGATATGTAGTTTTGCTAGGTTTTTGCTTAGAAATAGACTTTTGCTTAGAAACAGTTATCAAAGAAAACACGGTCACTAACCTATAGGATCGGCCAGTACGGGAGGCTAATCTCATCCACCAGAACCCCTCACCCCTACTATACTTGAGGGTCATCCCTCCTCCCAAAAGTTCTAGGAGTTTTCCTTCACAAAATCATGCATGTTTCGGAGGACCACATGTAATTCATGTGATATGTAGTTTTGCTAGGTTTTTCTTAGAAACGGGCTTTTGCTTAGAAACGGTTATCAAAGAAAACACGGTCACTAACCTATAGGATCGGCCAATACGGGAGGCTAACCTCATCCACCCTCACCCCTCACCCCTACTATACCTGAGGGCCATCCCCCCTCCCAAAAGTTTTAGGAGTTTTCCTTCACAAAATCATGCATGTTTCGGAGGACCACATGTAATCCATGTGATATGCAGTTTTGCTAGGTTTTTGCTTAGAAACGACAGTTTTGCTAGGTTTTTCTTAGGAACGACCGTTTAAATGTTTGCAAAAAAGTTATCGAAATATATCCATGTGGGGTCTTGTTTTGAAGAGTTTATTACGAGGAACACCATGGTGCAATTGAATTTTAATTACGATACTTGGTTTAGGTGCTACGACTTTTTTTCTATTTCAAAAGAAATAGCTAGTGGAAGATAAATGAGGCTTAGTGGGCGGATGACGTCACTTAGTGGGCGGATGACATCATTTTGGTAATGTGGCCCAATGAGAAGCCAGAGAAATAGGTTAGTGGGTCTTTGCTTTATAGGAGGTATAGATTACTTGTGAAATGGATGTAACATGTGACTTGTTATGTTTAATCACTACGATCTTGGCTTGTATGTTGGTTGGTATGAAATCCCTCGTGATTTCATTGAACTACCGGAGTTATATGGGTTCAAGTGTGAGAATTTGATCACTTCGATGATTATTTTTGTACTTGTGCTCTTATAATTTGGACGGTTCCATGACATGCATCGTCTTGGTGAACATCTCCACTTTAGACATGCACTCTAGGGTCCTTCCATCTTCGGGATGGATCCATCAAATACCATCTCATCCTTCACATGGTGCATCTAGCGTACCTATATGAGATGCAACATACAAGTGCATGAACACAGTGCAATGGACAAAGCATCAAAGACATGAATCACACTTAGCGACATGCAAGGCAAGGCTAAGTGAAGCAAACATTAAAACTAGAATCTACCAAATTCTGTTCACACAAGCAACAGCTGAGTAATTAAATTATTACTAGAGTTCTATAAATCCAAATGACATGCAACAAGACACTCTGAAAGCTTATGAAATTACCTTTGCAACAAGACACTCTGGAAAGCTTATGAAATTACCTACATTTCATCTTTAAACATCACAGCATAATTCACAAGTTAAACAATTCTAACTTACATATTTACAGAATCTGGTCCTGACAAGACAAAGAGCAACCAATTCTGTGACCCCAAATTTCAGCAGTTGTAACTCTAAACCACTTGGTCAAATGCTACCAAATTTTAACAGCAACTATATACATGAATTTTCTACAACTTTTGTATTCACAAGTTTCCTAGTAAACCACATTTACATGGTGTAACTTACAAAGTTCCCAGACTGTCCGGAAACCACATTTGCAACAAAATAAATATTAACTTATGTTGCAAACATATAATTGGACAAAAACAAATTTACCAACATGTCAAACATAACTATGAACACAGAAAATATAGTGTCCCACCACCAATAAATTCTTTTAACACATTTCTTAATTTATTTGGATAATAAGGAGGATTCAAGAACACATACCAAAAATTACACAGTAAATCTACAAAAATTACAGTAGCATATATATGCTCCCAATAGTCGACTGAACAAATTTCATGTCATTTGAATAAACATAGCAGCCTATATGAAAAAGACAAATTGCTATTGCAAGAAATCATGTGAGAGCAAGATAAATCAATGACTCACTCATACTGCATCCAATATTCATGAAAATTTTTATCACACATCAAACATCACATGGAGTAGCATGTCACAAAAATTTCACTTCATTTGGAGCCCTATAACTGTAGTTATGAAAATGACAAATACAACTAGCATAGAAAACCAAGCCGCATAAATCTATTTTACAGCTAAAAAATTAACTAAAATATGCCATATTATAGATCCACTACATAGAAAATTTCACAAGGATTTCAAAAAGTCCTCATATTGCTATTTTTGGATTTTTCTACAATTTACTATGATTTTCCAGAGTCTCAACCCTAAAATGTATATAAAGATCTGAGTCACGACTTTTGTAGTTAGGCCCCTGAAAGAATCTTTAATTAAACCAAGCAAACAAATCCTTCTTGTACTATTTATATGAGTCCAAGACTTTACACTTCACTCCTTGCCTTTCTTTGAATTTATGCCCGCGGTCCTTCCCTTCTTCCTCACGTAGAGCCGAACAGGGGAGGTCAGGCTCCGGCCTTAGGGCGGCTCACCAGTGGTGAGGAAGGGGCGCTACGGTGCCGCAGGACCAGTGCACAGTCATGGGGCTCATGCCCAGATGAGGATGACCCACAGTCGGCCTGGCGCGGATGGGCACACGTGCGTGTTTGTGCGACAACGGCGGCGATGGGTAGCCAACGTGGCTAGGGTTGGTGAGCGCGTGGCGCATGGAGCGGAGGGCATCGTGGCTATGCACTGCAGGTGAGGAAAAGGGCAGAGCAGGGCCTAAAGCAGCAGCGGTGCTCCTACGCGGGAGCCGGCCATGGCTATGCGCGGCGAGGCGAGCACAGGGAGGAGTGGAAGAGCGAGGTAGAGGGCGAGCAAGTGAGAAGGGAGCATCTGGGCCTCACCTCGTTGACTCAGGAGTGTGGACACGCAGAGGGGCATGGTGCAGAGGATGGCAGCGGGTGGCCACATCGGCATTTCATCGAACAGGTGGCGGGTGACGGGATAGGCAACTTGGTCTCTAGTTTTGGGCCATTGACGAGCCGAATCTCATCATGGGCTCTTAATCAAGTCTATTGACCACGTGATGCTCTACAAGATTTCATATGGGGTCATGATATTAGAGCACTAGATTAACCTCTAATTAACCTCCAAGATGGCCATGTCAGTGTATTGACGGTGATTAAGACTTGCCCTGTTGGAACTCAAATTACTCATTCAAAACATGGTCAAACTTAATCCAACTTCTTTCTAAACCTTCTCCATATAATTTTCTCCAACTTTTACTAAACCTTCTCCATATAATTTTCTCCAACTTTTACTTTTGGATCAAAACAAATTGCTTAGCAAAAACTTGAGAATGCGACGTGCCAACCGCAATTGTCCTGATTCCAGACAGAAAAATTCCAAGTCCTGAAAACAGCATTTTCATCCCTCTTGAGTCCACTGTTTGATGCACATATAGGTTGATTCATGACTTGGTCCAAAAATAACATTTGTTGTACACATCATAATCTTTGACTTTGCTTAAAAGTCAAATCTCATATCTTGAATATAATCTATAGTTCCATATCGATCAAAGCAGCATTACGATAAAACTTAAAACTAGGGTTTTAGGCCAATTGGGGTATTTTCTTGGCATTTACTCAACATGAACCTTTCATGACTTTTGTTGTAGAGTTCATCTAGAGTCATTTGGGCAAGGCTGCAAACTGTGGTTGATGACCTATATCTCCATCACATAATGGTGCAATTCAAGCACTCAGTAAAGCCATTCCAACAAGGATATAACTTATCATTTCATGTGACTTCTTGATTCCAAACTTTATGAAACTTTTCCAGTGATCACTATAGATAGAGATGGATGTGAGACACTTGAAAGAAACACCTTCAACACTCACTTGCATTATCAAGCATGATCATCAAGCATACACGCATTGAAACACAGAATAACAAGGTTATGTTGCATTTGTTTCAAAGTGATGTTCCAGATGTTTCAAAGCACATTCCATATATGCATGTTTCACATGTTGCACTAGTATGTTTCATATGTTTCACTAGTACATTATATATGTTTCATGCTCATATATGGACGAATGATGCTTAGGCTCATGCAATGCAAGTGTCAAGATGCAAGCCTAACACCTAGGGTGTTACAGTGGCTAACTGCTAGTGGGCTCGGTGACTCTATATAGTGTTCTCATCTATATACTTTTGTCAAAGGATGTCACTTATGCTAGCAATGTATTTGGAACTTATATTATTGTAATCATTTGAAAGCTATGTGTTTCACTAATCAGTTTTGAAACCAAACTTGTACTTGTGAAACCATTTGTAATATTATTTTCATTGCAACTCCATGTATGTGATGTGTATTTGCTTAATCATGCGATCTTGGTTGTGAAGTTGATTTATCGAGGTCCTTCGTGACACTCGGCGGACTACTGGGTTTATATAAGTGAAAGTATGTGTGTGTCAACGTGTTAAACAGGGACCGTCGTGCTTAAACTTGTATAAATTGGGCGGTTCTGTCACACTCTTCTCCTATCTTGTTCATTCTTTTGGTGCATCTGTCGGTCCCGGGGATGGAGACCTTGATGGTTGCACCTCTAGTGATGGTGACTCTGATGATATCATCTTTTCTTTCCACACCTGCTTGGTCTGTGGACTTGACTTTGGCGAAGTAGGTTCATCCTTCACAAGTTCCTTATCTTCTTCCCAACTATTCTTTGGGAGTTGCTTCTCTTTGCATCGGGATGATTTATGTCTCCTCCTAGAGTGGGTCTTCTTTGGCTACTCATAAGTGGTATAACTATTGAAATAGCAGCATACCGTTTTTCCAAGGAATTGGAAGTGAACTTGTCCGGATCCGGCATAGATGATTGCGTTGATGGTGTTGAGGAATGGTCTTCCAAGGATAATGGGTGTATCATCGTCTTCTACTCCCATGTCTAGAACCATGAAGTCGACAGGGGCATATTGATCATGTATTCTCACTATGACATCTTTCGCTATTCCCACCAAAAATCATATTTATTGGTCCGCCATCTGCAATTGCATGTATGTAGGGAACAAAGGCTCATCACCAAATAAATATTCATATGTTACCTTAGACATTATGTTGACACCTAACCCAATGTTGTAGAACGTCTTGTGGAAAATTCTTTGTCCAATGGTACACTCGATCATGGGTATGCCTGGATCATCCTTCTTAGCAACGAATGGTGAAGTAAGGAAGTCATCATACTCTAATCAAAGTGTGTTGATCATGTTTACTGATTCTTCTTGTGGTTGTTGTTGACGGTAATTAACTATCATTTTAAACTGTCAACATAAGAGGAATAAAAGATGAAAAAGATCACCACAGTAGGTTTAGAGGTTTAAACTAACAAATTCCACGAGTTTTGGTGATTCTGTGTTTTTCAGGGGTTAAGCTGCATAATATAGAATTGATCCTCCTTCCAAAGGAAGAAACCAAAGCAATTGGCCTAATCTCCACGTCACAGATGCGGATAGGGATTCTAGAAGACCTAAACTGACTCCACGAGGCGACACGAGCCAACCCGCCGCTAGGTGGGGCCGACCGGCCCTAGGGATAGGCCGACCGGCCCTCCTCTGCGCCGCCTCGGCTCCTTCTCTTGCAAGCTACCTATACCGCCTCTAAGGATGCATCTAAACCCCACACCAAGGTCAGTTTGATCCAAGGGTTGTGGTTCCACGCCTTAGGCTATATAAATAGCCCCTAGGATCTCCTTTTAAGGAATCAGTTGAAGAATTAGATCATCTCTTCCTCATTTGTGAAGGCAAGGCCAGAAGTTAGGGTTACCAGAGAGAAAGAGAGTTAGAGTTCTAGTTCAAGTTTAGAGTTTAGTCTAGATTGATTCAAGTAGAGGCAAGCAACTGCTTGGGAACAGGATCATTCATCGGAGACTTGGTAATTTCATTGTAATCATCATTCGACATTATGCTACTTAAAAATATTTCTATATTTCAACTTTATTCTATTCTTGAGATTGTTCTTGTTCTACATCTTGATATGAATATGATTAGTAGAGATTTAATGAATATGTTCATAGAAAGCTTGATCCAATTCTGGATAGGATTGAGTGGTTGGCATATTGTAGGCATGGTGCTTAGATTATGCTTGTCTGCGAATACACTCTATGCTCTGGGCCATGTGATAGATCGCGGGTGTGACATTCCTGTTGAGTCCTTTGTAGTCTACTCCTCGAGTATAGAACTTAGTAGAACACGGTTACAGGGAAGAGATCATTACTCTGTTCTTAACTTTTCTCTCAGTAATGATCCTTATTCATAGATGACATGTTGATTATATCATAGATGATTGTGTATAGCTAGATTGATTAATAGACTGATTGAATAAGAAATTCTTATGATTTACATCTCTAAATTAATCTCCATGACTACTTGACTTGAATAATGTTAACTCCCTCTTGTCTCTAGAATACCCATGATTATCATTTACCATTTATCTTATTTGTCTTACCCCTTTCATGACAAGTGATTAGTTGTTTTGATATTTATTATTGAGCAAGTGCAAATGATTATCTCTACTGCCATTGTAACTATTTATATAGTCCTTTGTAAAATTATAAATAACGATACTTAGGAAAACCTGGGTGAAATGCTACAATGGGTGTATTTATCTATGCGCTTGCGGATATATACTATAATATCTTTATTTAGTTAAATGGCATAAGTATAATATAACCACACTCTTGGTGTCATGTTGGGGATGACAACCTAACACGAGTGACGTTAAGAAGTGTCAACGAGCATTTCTGGCCCGTTGCCGGGGAGATGGAAAACTTCACTTTCCGACACGGGATGTCATAGGGATTTAATTTTCAAGGGAATTACCTTTATGGCAATAAGAGATTAATCAATACCACTTACTCATAATAAAAATCACAACTAGTACCTCTATCTTGACAGGCTTACCCTTGTTTCGTCTTTGTTCATATCTTATGTAGGGTAATACAGGTTCGGTTGTGACTTATCAATTTCTAATCCAAGAGTCAACCAAATCTAGAGGAAGATCAATACCAGTAGTGAAGCTATGGCTAATAAGACTTTACTTGAATGTTCAGCTCCAAGTGTAAGGAACATTCGTACTGGACCAACACTCCAGACGGACAACCTTGAATTCGAGCTTAAGCCAAGTCTAATCAACCTAGTGCAAGCTACTACATTTGGTGGAAAGGAAGAAGAAGATGCCACTAAACATCTGCAGAATTTTTCTGGAGATTGGAAGCACCATCATCATCAAGGATGTCGCCCAAGACATCATACTCCTTCGTCTCTTTCTATTTTCACTAGAAGGGAGAGCGAAACAGTGGTTCTACACCAACAAAGAAGACATCAACACATGAGATAGATGTTCAAAGGCCTTTTTGTCAAAGTTTTTCCCTATAGGCAAAACTCATGCCTTAAGAGGAAAGATTTACAATTTTCAGCAGCAAAAAGGAGAAACCATTTCAGAGGCATGGGAACATTTTCAAGAGAACATCTTGGAATGCCCACACCATGGAATGGAAGATTAGTTACTCATGCACAGAGTCTACTATGGATTAACCCAAAGATCGCGTGAGCAACTAGATGCTACTGCTGGAGGTTCATTCATGTCACTCACTCTTGGAAAAGCAGAATATCTGATGGAGAAGATAGCAAAGAACCAGAGTTGGAAACAAGACAAATTGAAGAAGTTTTAGAAGAAGTGTGTGCACTATCAACAAAGATGGATACACTGTTAAACTGGCTTGACCAAAGAACCAATTTCAAGAAAGATCGTCAAGCAATTCAAGATGCATTTGATGCTCAGACCAGATGTGAAGAGTACCTAGGAATGGAAATTCCAGAGAATCAAGAACATGCAAACATCATCAACAACTCTTCCACACTGCAAAAGCAAAGGTGGAATCAAAAGCAATAGACTACATATCGAGCTAAGTACTCAGGCAATTTTAATAATTCTTCTAATTTTAAGCAACCCCCTCTACAAAATTTAATTTTGGAACAAGATAGAATTAATGATACTATTGTTAAGAAACTTGCTTCTAATGATAAAATTCTAGAGGATATAAATACTAAAATAGATGACTTTTCTTCTACTATAAAAGACCAACTTGATCATAATAAAAAGGTAGAAACTCAATTATCACGGTTAGCTGCTTCTTTTGCCAATAACAATGAGCAGGTCAAAGGTATAACCACCAGACATGGTAAAACCACTAAAGACCCACCTTATCCAAAAGGGGCACAGAGAAAACTAGTACCAGTGATACCCACAGTGACAAAAGAAAAGGATGATGAAGTAGAAGAAGTTCAACCAGAAGTGTAAGATTTCCAAGACACCAATATCTTACCCTTCCCATGCAGAGATCGAAAACTCAAGATGGATGCACAGTTCAGTAAGTTTGTTGAGATTATTCAAAAATTATATATCAATGTCCCTTTGTTAGATGCATTGTAGGTTCCCACCTATGCAAACTATGTTCGAGACATCCTCAACAATAAAAGATCACTGCCTACCACTGAAGTGATCAAGCTGACAGAAGAGTGTAGTGCGGCCGTCCTCAACACATCAATCAAGAAGAAGGATCCAGGATGCCCCACTATCGACTATGCAATTGGAGATCAACAGTTTGACAATGTGTTGTGCGACCTTGGAGCAAGTGTCAGTGTGATGCCCAAGGTGATCTTCGATAAACTTCCACATGCAAAGCTCGATCCAACCTTGATGTGCCTGCAGCTAGCGGACCACTCACTCCGTTACCCTATGGAAATCACCGAGAATATTCCAGTCAAGATTAGAAAATTCTTCATACTAGTTGACTTTGTGGTTCTGGACATGCAACCTGACTCAAGAGTGCCACTCATTCTTGGGAGACCCTTTTTGAGTACCGCAAATGCCCACATCGACGTCGGAATTGGAGAAGTCAAATTCAACATTGATGGACGAGAAGAGTGTTTTCCATTCAGACCAAGACCTGAGTTAAGCTCCACTGCGAAGATGATAGATGAAGAAGTCACACAGTCACCACTCATAGGGATGACTATGACCCCCAAAGAATAAATCCAGCTGGAGTAGTCCGATTCGGTGGACTTAAAAATCCTGAACCATCACTGGGAGGTAACTCGGTATTTATCTGCATTTAATTTTTGCATAGCATATTTACTTATTCATGCATAGGAAAAATAATAATAATAATCAATCTCATGGCATAATTATTAAAGCCCCATATAATTAATATTTACCGAGCGTGAAAACCTCTGGTAAATAATAATCACTGTGGTGGCAAAAAAATAAAAATACATCATTAGAATTCTAATTCTTCATAGTTTCATAAAAGTAATTTTTCTTTGCATACTTGTGTGATTATACAGTACAAATACGGGAGACATACGGACCCATAGGACACACCTCAATCACCTCACTTCACATCACTTCACTCCACCACCTTCACTCTCCTCCATTCTTTTTCAACCACCACAGCACATGGAGCATCGGCAGGTGAAGGCATCTCTTAATAACGAAGCAAGGAAGTTAGAGAAGGAAGGGATGGATGAGTGGGCCCCACATGGGGCCGGCCGGCCTACCTCTCTCGTGCCTATAAAAAGGCTGCTTCTCCATCTACTCCACACACTGCAAAACACTCAGAAAACATACCCCCAACTCGAAATTTCAAAATCCAAGTACGGTTTGAGAATTCTTAGTTTTTGAGTAGATTCTGGAAATTCTTGAGTGGAGAGAAGTATTCTGAAATTTTTAGAGCCACATTGATATAAGAATCATAAGAGAGAAGTGCTAGAAGTTGTTTAGAAAATCATTTAGTAGGAGAAGTGTTGCTCGAATAATCTAAGTACTAGGAGAAGTCAAGATATAAAATTTCCAACTTGAACGACTAACTTCTGGACAACTGACTTTCGGATCACTGACTCCTAACTATTTATTTATTCTAACCCCTCATTATTTCCACCAGTTGTGTTTATGTTTCTGTCTGTGTAATAGGATGAGTGGACTCAAGAAAACACTTAGGAGTGCGGCTGGAGCATTCTCTTTTCGTAAGAGAACCTGCTCCCAGACCGGATCATCATCACGGGCTGGTTTTGACTTAGACATGTCATCCGTGCCCCGGTCCTCATCCGCTAGCCATCCAGAACACCACATACTCCTTCAAGAGCATCATATAAAGCTTCGCACCACCTACGAGAAGGATCTAATGAGATTGTACAAAGATCGTGAGTTCGAGCATAACCCAACCTTTGACCCCTACTTCTTACAAAAATAGGTATGGATGCGGAATTCGATCTTATTTTTTGCAATATTGGATGGGATAATAATTGGAGTATTTCGGAGGATGGATGCAAATTACTTACTTTAGAATTCCTCTGCACTCTATCTTTCACCAAGACTTATGTTTCCTTTAGGCTGTTTAACGAACAATATGAATTTACTTGGAAAGAATTCAGCCTCAGACTAGGATTCTCTGATGCTTGCGGAGTAGAAATAGATGAACTTTTGAGCAATTTTCATAGAGAGCAATTTTGGAAAGATATTTTGGGCAAAGACTACTATTCCGACCCATGCACGAATGATATTCACAATCCCACTTTGAGAATTATGCATAAATGGTTAGGGATCACTTTCTTTCCTAGGAGGTAAGGTCGCATAGTTAGGATCGAGGAGATGAAATTAATGTATGCTATGATCAAGAAACGTAAAATATCTCCTATTAGACTCATGGTAACATTCTAGGCTATCCTTCACACTTTGCGAGGCCCTATCACCATCACTTCTTGGATTACACGTCTTGCCGGAAACCTGAATTTGTTAGGGAATGCTAGTATTACCTACATCTCCACACCCCGCCGATCTCTTGACATTTACTTTTTCAGTCAAGCACATCTGTTGAAACAAAAGGGCAATAGAATCTTTATAACATACAAGGGATTTGTAAATGAATATGAACTGCCGAACAGACCACTTGGTCTATATTCCGTGGAGACATTTTTGCTTGATTTGCAGAGACCGACCAGGGAGTTGGAAGAAGTCCGCCAGAATAACAAGAAACACTGTGCCTAGGTACACAGGGGAAGATGGTGCACCCCCTGCACCAACTTTCACTCACTATCAAGGATTTGACCAACTAGGACCATCTGAACCGAGACACTGGGCATGGGATGATCAAACTTCCTATGATCCACCCACTCCAGAAGAAAATTGGGGCAAGGTAATTTTTCTAGAGAGGACGCATGTCTTTTTCTGCGAGGGGAGTCCATGATGCAGCACCTACACCACCACAGTATCTCATATCATGCCTCTCATGGCTACCCCGGGTACGAACCGAAGCAATACCCGCCTCATCCTTAGCTTCAGCTGTACCACCAGCCAGACTTCAAGAACTTTGATACCTGTCTTACTCATCTTGAGACGGGGCAACAAGGTATCATAAACACGCTATATCAGCATACACAGTGGCAGGAGAGCACGAGCAACACGCTTGGGGAGATGCGTGAACAAGGGACACAGACATATGAAGGCCTCCTCTACTTCTTCGAGCAAATGGGTATCGATTACCCGCCACTAGCACCACCCCAGTGACCGAAGTTGAGCCAGCTTGGGGGAGGACCCCCTTAGACAGTAAGTTTTTCTTACCTGTATTATTATTAATGTTAATATTAGTATTACTAATATATCTAAAAAATGGGGAATATGATAAAAAAATACAAAAATATATATTAATATGTTTAGATTATTTTTCTTTGCGAGCCTTTTGAAATAAAAATAGAGTGTGTATGAACTTGTTTTTGTGTCGAATAAAAAACTTAAACTATCATAAATAGTTGCTTCATTTGTAATTCTTCTAAAGTACCTAGCTTCATTTAACAATTATTCCTCTATTCCAAAAATATTCATTGCCAAATCTTTAAACCTGTGGAGGAATATCCTTGATCCAAAGCTTAGGTAGTTGGGAGATAAGAAGTGAAAGAGTTTTGAGCTGCCATTTATCTTGTTCTAAGTTTCAATGAAGTCCTGAAGAGTTCACTTTTGAAAAAAAAATTAAATGCACATGATGAGTCTTTGTATGACAGAGAGATTAAATTCCTACCACAGCCATACATGCTAGGATAGAAAACTAGCACTTATTTTATTGCTACTTGTATTTACATTGAGTACTGTCAAACTTTGTTGACCTTTAGAGACCTATCATACTCTTAAAATCAAGATCACGTACACTCCACTTCAATTTGCTGCTTCTACACTAGAAGTACGCAACAACATGCCTTTCCATTTAGAACCACCATAAAAATGTTTTACTGTTACACTGGGAGTGAACAACAAAAACATGCCTTGTAGGATTTTTCCACCTATTCATACATTTCATAGCCTCAGTTATTATTGCTCCAAATGTTTATTATTATTATCTCTCAATTGTTTCATGATAGACAAGAAGTCTGAGCTACGTAAAAAAAATAATATATAGAGAGTAAAACATGGACAAGTGTCCTACCAAAACAATGGGTGCTAGACACTCGCCTCTCTAATAATAATAATAATAATAATAATAATAATAATAATAATAATAATAATAATAATAATAATAATAATAATAATATATTTATGCATAGCCAATACTTTCTTTGTCTAAGTTCTTAAGTTTTAAGAGAGATCAATCTTTCTAAAGGAGCAAGGTAGAATTAGGATTCATTATTACTTCCACCATATATTTAACCTATTCCTTGTATCCACACACATGCACATCTTGATTTGATTGTATGACTAGTTTCTCTAGATCCATTGTTTGACTTTACAATATATGTTTTGCAAGTATGTATGAGTGATCTCACCCATAAACTCCATATACGCTTCTTAGTCATACGGTGAGAGAGAAGGCACAATGATATTCTGCCTTATTCCAAAATACCTTGAGAGAAGGCAAAACACCATCGTTGCCTTGGTAAGGAATTCCAATGTCACATATTGAGAGATTTGTAAGTGTCATACAATATAGACTCTGAGTTTTATTATGAAAATATAATTAAAAACTTCAGGATGGAAATAGAGATGAAGAATTTGAGACATAGTGCTTGACTTGATTACTTCTGTTTTCTGATTATCCAAAGCTCAAGTGAAAGTTAAAACCCCATGGCTAAGGAACTAGAGCAAATTTTCAAAATCTTTTTGAGGATAATTCTTTTTTGATGGCTTGTGTATTTTTGAAGGATGATAATTTGAAGTAACTTAGTTATCTCTAGATTTAGTTTTGCTAAGGGACTAGCAAAAGTTTAGCATGGGGGAGTTGTTGACGGTAATTAACTATCATTTTAAACCGTCAACATAAGAGGAAGAGGAATAAATGATAAAAAGGATCACCATAGTAGGTTTAGAGGTTTAAACTAACAAATTCCACGAGTTTTGGTGATTATGTGTTTTTCAGGGGCTAAGCTGCATAATACAGAATTGACCCTCCTTCCAACGGAAGAAACCAAAGCAATCGGCCTAATCTCAACGTCATGGATGCGGATAGGGATTCTAGAAGACCTAAACCGACTCCACGAGGTGACACGAGCCAACCCGCCACCAGGTGGGACCGATCGGCCCTAGGGCTAGGCTGACTAGCCCTCCCCTGGTCGCCTCGGCTCCTTCTCTTCCAAGCTACCTATACCACCTATAAGGATGCATCTAAACCCCACGCCAAGGTCGGTTTGATCCAAGGGCTGCGGTTCCACGCCCTGGGCTATATAAGCAGCCCCTAGGATCTCCTTTTAAGGAATCAGTTGAAGAATTAGATCATCTCTTCCTCATTCGTGAAGGCAAGGCCAGAATTTAGGATTTCCAGAGAGAAAGATAGTTAGAGTTCTAGTTCAAGTTTAGAGTTTAGTCTAGATTGATTCAAGTAGAGGCAAGCAACTGCTGGGATCAGGATCGTTCGTCGGAGACTTGGTAATTTCATTGTAATCATCATTCGACTTTATGCTACTTCAATATATTTCTATATTTCAACTTTATTCTGTTCTTAAGATTTTTCTTGTTCTACATCTTGATATGAATATGATTAGTAGAGATTTTATGAATATGTTCGTAGAAAGCTTGATCCAATTCTGGATAGGATTGAGTGGCTGGCATATTGTAGGCGTGGTGCTTAGATTATGCTTGTCTGCGAATGCACTCTATGCTCTGGGCCATGTGGTAGATCGCGGGTGTGACATTCCTGTTGAGTCCTTTGTAGTCCACTCCTCGAGTATAGAACTTAGTAGAATGCGGTTACAGGGAAGAGATCATTACTCTGTTCTTGACTTTTCTCTCAGTAATGTTCCTTATTCATAGATGACATGTTGATTATATCATAGATGATTGTGTATAGCTAGATTGATTAATAGACTGATTGAATAAAAAATATTTATGATTTACATCTCTAAATTAATCTCCATGACTACTTGACTTGAATAATGTTAACTCCCTCTTGTCTCTGGAATACCCATGATTATCATTTACCATTTATCTTATTTGTCTTACCCCTTTCATGATAAGTGATTAGTTGTTTTGATATTTATTATTGAGTAAGTGCAAATGATTATCTCTACTGCCATTGTAACTATTTATATAGTCCCGTTTCGATTTTCCTTTCCTTGGTAAAATTATAAATAACGATACTTAGGAAAACCTGGGTGAAATGCTACAATGGGTGTATTTATCTGGGCGCTTGCGAATATATACTATAATATCTTTATTTAGTTAAATGGCATAAGTATAATACAACCACACTCTTAGTGTCATGTTGGGGATGACAACCTAACACGAGTGATGTTAAGAAGTGTCAACAGCTGCCTGACCCTGTTCTTCCTTCTTCTCTGGTTATTTTTCTTCTTGGTCACTATTGTCTCTTCTGGCAGGTACAACATTTGTGGATGTCCAGGAGATTGCAAGATATGATTCTTGAAAGAAAACTTCTCCTTTCTATCCTTAATTGTGAACCAGATCTTAGCACTGTCCGCGTACATGATGACTTTTGCGGTGCTCAGGAAAGGTCGGCCCAATATGATGGGTGCCCTTTCATCTCCACCTATTTCTAAAACCACAAAGTCTACGGGAGCATATGATTGTCCCACTTGAACAATGGCATCTTTAAGGATTCCATTGGGGTAGCAAAGTGACTGATCTATAAGCTGCAAATGCATATTTATGTACAACAATGTATCTCCAATAATTTTATCATAGACCTTAGGCATGATGTTAACACTTGCTCCAAAGTCACAAATAGCTTCTTGGAAAATGTGAGGTCCAATAGCGATGGGGATGATAGGTCTCCCTGGATCGCTCATCTTTTCAGGCAAGATATAATCTATCCACCTTCCCGTCGATGGTTGTATACAGTAGTATGTTGCATTGTGAATATCAACAAGATTTGCAGTTTCTAGATCTTCCGGTTTCCCCAGAATCTTACCTTTGTCGGTTGTCGGGTATCAAAATACCCAGGGTACCCAACAGGGGGTAAAATACAGCACCTTGTACGTTTGTTAAATAGGCCCACCATAGGGGACCTAAAAAGCACTCACAGCATGTCAGTCGCTCAAGGCACGAATGACAAAATCTATCTCGCCCGAGCCTTGCAGAGAGGCCTCGGGCATGATATGCGTCTCGGGTGACATCTCTCCATCTCGCTCGAGGCCCCATGGCGTCATCAAAGGCGCCTAATTCCCCCCCCCCCACGGCATGTTTTTGCCTCGCCCGAGGGGCACGTGGAACCCTCAAGCAAGACAGGGAGCCACGGGGGCCCCCAACCATGGTACTTGCTCCATCGACGTGATGGACATGACCGTGCATAGTCAATAGGGCATAGGAATGACGTCCTCACTTGACATGACCCTGGTCATTCTACCACGATGACATCCATACCTCCATAGCAACGGGGATGACAGCAGTTGTGCCACCTAACCCCCTCGCTACGAAAATCCCGGCGCATGTGCCTGTTGATGAGATGTGGTCGGCAGTCTACTGAGGGGTATGCCCATGGTAGTAGATTACCAGTGGAGGTGCGCAAGATAACAAACTAGATGGTGACACAAGCTGAACACGAGATTTATCTAGGTTTGGGCCGCGTATTGCGTAATACCCTACGTCCTACGTCTTTGTGGATAGTATTGATGCTTAATGAGATGTTTTGAGGGGGGTCCTTGCCCGCCTTATATAGTACGGGGGCAAGGTTCCAGATCTAAGGAATCTAATCCCAGCTGATTACAACTCCTGTATCCATGAAGGACACAATGTCTATCCTAACCGACTAGATTTCCTTGATCGTCAAGTAGTCTCTGCTTGCTCCGCACGGTTTGCCGAGCAGTTTGAAGATCCACGCGGCCCTTTCTGGTAAATTGGGCCACCATGTCTGGAGTAGCCCATGTGGAGCCATGAGGGTATACGGGTCTATACCCTCACAGCTAGTCCCCGAGCACTATGTATTTTGAAGCGACACGCCATCTTGTCCTTCTCCGACTAGTGAGGCTTTAAGCCCTAAAGCCCCTGACTAGAAGGATGGTCTGTCGAGGAATATTTCTATCCTTCTGACCAGTTCAGCTGATAGCCAACCACCGTACTGGTCCAAAAAATGCCTTATCGAAAAAATACATGGTGCTCTGAGAAAAAGAAAAAACAACTCATCCTTGATGAAGTGTTCCCACTTAAGTTTCATTGGGGAAAGTTAGTGATGCGTGGCACCATTGGCTCAGCCATAATGTCAAGAGATGTGATCCTCAGGATCTAGTCATGTTAAGGTAGGGGTCGCACCTCTGGCACTATGCAACAAATCATGTTTGCAAAAAAGTTAAGCACAGTCACTGCAAGGTGAAGTGTGCCCACTTAGTCCCCGAGCCTGACAGCAGGTGACTAGATCACGTGGTGCCAGGGTCTAAAAGAAAAATAGTACAAAGCCAAATAGGCACATTCACTGCAAGGTGAATTGTGCCCACTTAGTCCCCGAGCCTAATAGTAGGTGACTGGATCATGTGGTGCCAGGGTCCAAAGAGCATGTTCCCAACTCAGCTGAAAATTGTGCACCGTGAGTCTGTCATAGCACAGTCCCCAGCTCTGTTGTGGGGCTGGTCCCTAGCTCTGTTGTGGACCCATTTTGCAGCTCTGTCGTGGATAAAAACCTATGGCTCGGCCATGTGGCAACTCTCAGCTCTACTGCAAGACGTCCCCCAACTCAGTTGCAAACCTAAAAACATCCTATGGCTCTGCCATAGGCCAGCTCCTAGCTCTGCTATGAGGCAACCCGCAACTCAATTGTAGGCCCAGTCCACAGCTCCACTGCAGATTTAGTCCCCAGCTTAGCTGTGGGGCCATAACATGAACTGGCACGCTAGAATTGGACCATATGTAGCAAAAACAGGCCCACTCTAGGGTCGTTACCGCAGTCAAGGCCCACGTACGACCTGCTTGGAGATAATGAATGAGGGAGTGAAAGCGGCGCATCGAGCGCGGTTACCCAAAAACACTAGAAGTCAAAGGGTCGTTCCGCTCTTACAAATACCCACACGGCGGCACCTCACATCTCCCACTACATCCATTTCACGTTAGTTCATCTTCCACACAGTTTGCTCTGCCTTCTCCATGAGTTCCATCACCGCCGCATCCACAAGCCAAACCCTAGATCCAATCGCCGCCAGATACAGCCGCTCTAGCACCACCCCTCACACCACAACTGCATTTCATGACTGAAGAAGAAAAGGAGGATGGCACGTGGGAGACGTGGAGCAAGAGCGTAGCTGATGGTGGTGGAGTGGAGCAAGTTGATGAGCACAGAGGCCACCCTTGCGAAGCTCGTCACTGCCGAAGTGATGGCTGAGGCCGCAATCGGTGTATGGAGGACGTCAGATGGTGAGAGCTATCCAGACCCCCGTCCTAGCGAAATAGTTGTTTTTGAGGATTTTTACTAGCGTGGATTTGGGAATCTATGCCATCCCTTCCTTTGTCAGTTGTGCGACTATTATAGGATTAGCATCTGCAACCTCTACCCGAACTTTGTTCTTTCTGTGTCGGTTTTTATCACCCTCTGCGAATCATTTCTCAGCATCTAGCCCCACTTCAATCTGTGGAGGCACTTTTTCTGCCTGAAGAAGAAAGGAGGAGGATCCAAGGTAGCTGGGGGAGCTTACTTGAACCTTCATGATGGAATGAAGGCCAAGTACCTTAATATACCCCTCAGCTTGTCCATGAGAGATTGGTACAAAAAGTGGTTCTACGTACAGCAAGAGCAAGAGCCATTCGTCGCCTGTGATGTCGCGCAGATCCCCGAGCAGCAGGAGAGCTGGTCGGCAAGGCCTACCAGCACCAAAATGGTACATGTTGAAGAGCTGCTTGAGATGTTTGATAGGAGCCAGCTTGACGGGCCAACAGTAGCCCTGAACTTCATCTACAGGCGGGTGCAACCGTACAAGGAGCGGGTGCACCCATTATATGAGTACTTGGGGTTAGGTGACCCCACTAGGGAGTCTACAAGGAACCTCTCACGTGAGGAGGTGAACTAGTGGCTGGCGTAGCTATTCGATCTGACAGGATACTGCCAGCTACCGAGCACGATGAAGGCGTACAAGTTGACCACACCGCCACCTCAGGTATGTCTAAAATCACCCACAGTGTCAATTTGATATTGATAGTTACTAGTCCACAACCATAACTCCTGATCTAATGTCTGCAAGATCCGTGGCCAGGACTGAGCATCAGTGTACATCTCCAATGTGCCCACCGATGACTAGCCAGCCGGCGTAGATGTGCGGGAGCCTCGGATGACGAGGAAGGCAGCTAGGAAGCACCCCGCACCAGAGAGGCCTTCCCAGAAGAGGAAGTTCATGGACCTCCTAGGCATGGGGGTCCATTGATTATTAACGATGAGTATAGCAGCTAGAAACAATGCAGAGTCATGGCCGGCTTGACTGACGATGAAGAAGACGAGGATGAAATTCCACTGGCACGCCGGCAGAAAGCACAAGGGACGCCCCACACGCCGACACCGCCAAGGGCGCCCACACTGCCCTGAGCAGTGATGCCTCCAAGGGCGCCCACACAGCCCTGAGCAATGATGCCTCCAAGGGCACCCACACCGCCCCGAGCAGCGACATCGGCCTAGACAGCCATACCGAACATGGGGCGGGCTGGCTCAGTCCTCGAGGGTGTTCGAGCTAGGAGAGAGCGGGCAAGCAGAAGCCAGACGGCTAGGACCCGCACTGCAGGGAGCAGATGTCAGAGTGGTCGATCATTTAGGGCCACATTCAGACGCTCATAAATGTAAGTAATTTCATAACCCCCTTTGTAATATCTGAATGCAGTAGCTTATTAGACTGGCGCAGGTCGGAGTCCAAGGAAGATGTCGAGCACCCTGCTGGCAACCAACCACCACCAGTAGGGGAGAGCAGTCGTGCTACCGAGGAACATGTCGGGCCCAGCGGGACTGCTGACCAGCGCAGCCCCGAGCAATAGCGCGAGGAGCCTACGCCCACTGCCGAAGAGCCTAGTGCCGCCTCAGGCGGTACAATGGGCGTTGTGGTGGTCACGGAAAGCGGCATTGGGAACCCTGCCACAGAGGCTCCAGCAGTTGAGGCCGCTGCAGCCAAGCAGGAGGCAGAGATTGAAGAAATCATCCGCCCAGAAGAAGAAAAGGTGGCGCCTCAATGCGTTCACGTCACGAGAAAGCGAGGCAACGAGTGGGTGTTCTATGAGGAAGACCACTCGGATTGGGTCGTCCGTAAATTGCAGCGGACAGTAGAAGACTTGATGGGCCAAATAAAGGTAAGAGCACTGGAACCCCGATCTTGCCCATCGAGCTTTTGCACAGAAATTGTTGTTACTGATACTTCATTGTGTTGCAGAGCATTGAAAAAACATCGAAGCACCAAAAATGGTGCTTTGACACCATCGTCCTGATAGTGGAAGAAAACAAGGCCCTAAAGGGGGACATAGTATGCCTGCAAGAGGCGTTATAGCTAGTTCATAGTGAACAAGACATGCACAGACCAGCATAGATGAGCAGCGCCACCTGCTTGACTAGGAAAACAGAGGTATACGACAAAATCTTCACACATTACTCTGATTATGACTGGTTGACAGCCCATGCTCTGCTCGGCAGGCATGGAGGCAGAGAAGACACTCCTTGTTGACAAGCTAGCTCAGCTAACGGAGAGCAACAAGGAGCTGATGGAGAAAAACACCCTGCTCGACAAGGAACACAAGGACGAAGTTGCTTGCCTGACCAATGAGAACACCAAGCTAAATTAGGAGCGGGTGACCAAGCTGGACAAGGACTTCGCAAGTAAGTTGTCGACCACCCACTCATTGATTCCTCTTAGTATAATTTATCATGCTCAGTGTGGTCTTATGCTCGAATACAGTCATGCGCCAAAACACCAAGGTGCACCTGGAGGCGCTGATGAAGGAAAAGGACCACTGAGCATCGAAGTGCAAGGCAATGGAAGAAGGAATCAAGCCCATGCTAGACCTGATCGGTATGGAACTAAAAGAGGGGCCAACCGACCGGCCAGTCTGACCGGAGGCCATCATCGAGAAATGCCAGAGCTCCTTGGCCTGCTTTAAGTAATACATCCATGATGCCGGTGAGTACGTGGCTGCCCACGTCCTGGCCGTGGTGCGGTCACATTATCCCGGGGTGGACCTGGGAAGGCTTGAAGCCGGCGTGCCAAGCAACACCGACCCGGTGAAGGCAGAGCAGCTCAAAGCCACCTCTTAGGTGATGGCTGCAAAGATGATTAACGATGTAGACCTGTATGGCGAGACTGGGTAGACTAGTCAATTGATTAGAGCTAGAGAAAAACTTATATTTTGCAGTTTAAGTTAACGAAACAGTTGGTGCTTTTGTAAATACATGGAGCACTCGGTGCCCATGCAGACCTGTTATTATATATCTGTATAATACATAGTTATGAGTTTAGTTATGGAATCTCTATTGTTATCACATTTTATGGTAAGCGCGAGTAGTTATTTCATCCTATAATTACTCCAGCCCATGCCTAATCAATAGTCTGGAGTGTGAGGCACGGAGCCCAGGCACGTGTAAGACTGTCGACCACGGTAGGGAGTAACTGTCGACCACCTAGAACGTAGTGAACAGAACTCATGCACGCATGGGGAGAAGTCGGAGACAGTGCCACCTCTGGGAAACTCAAGTAGGAGAAAAACTAGTCGGCAAACCACTGAGCAAAAATTTAGGAGATAATGCGATGCACAGAAGAGATGGTACGGTGTAACACCCCTGGTGTTATGGTAACTAAAACTGGCCATGTCATCAAATGCATTGCAAAGCATTCATGTTTTAGTCAACTATGATGTGCATCAACTAAAACAAATTTACATTTATAGATTGATTGAGTTTTTGTGATGTTTAATTTGAATACAAAACCCTAGTTTTGAATGTCATTTCAAATACTTGGTTTATGCCCTATGTAAATTGAGGTGTAAAGTTGTCCTCTACACTAGTGTCAGGTGTAGGGTATAAACTCAAGAAGTTTGAGGTTGAATTTGAGTTCCAAAACTCGTCCCGAGTTTTCCAATTCAAATTTGAATTCAAATCAGGAGGTTTATTAAAATAAATTTATAATTCAAAATTGGTTCAAACAAATGTGGCATTGGGTAGGTCATAGGTGAATTGACCCAATGATACATTTGGATGATAGTTGTGATCACTAATTAATCACCAATTAAAATAGAAATCAAATCGAGTTTAAATTTGATTCAAAACCCTGATTTCCGAAAAACCCCGTTTCACCCCTTTTTGTGTAACTCAAAATCTAAAATGAATTTGGGGTTGGGCCAAAAAGCAAAGTTGTAGATCTGGTCATGTTGTACAACTTTGGTTTTTTGAGTTTTCAAAATTTTAGTTTAAAATTTGGAGTAATGTTGAAAAGATTCAAATCCCAATTTTGACCCCTTTTAATTCCCTGTTCCAATTTCAAAATGGAGTCAAAAATTTGAAAATGGTTTAAAAAGAAAAGTTATAGATCTTTCCAAGATGAACAACTTTGGTGTTTTGAGTTTTGAAGTTTCAATATAAAGTTCTAAGTAATTTTGAATTTACCAACATTCAGAAAATGTCCCCTTTTGATTTCAAATTCAAATTTCAAAATCTAAGCTGAATTTGAAAAGTTGTTATTGCGAAAGTTGCAGGGTTTTTAAAATTGAGCAACTTTTGTTTTTAGAGATTTTCAACTTATTTAGAAATTTTGAAAGTAATTTGGCATTTTAACTCAGTGGCATTTTTGTAAATAATTCAAAGTTGGTTTTTGAGACAGGGCGCCACCTCCTGCTCGCCACCGAGCTGCTTGCCGCCGATCGGCCACCTCTCTCTCGCGCTGTCTCTGCATGTGTGGACACACACCTGCTCGTGTGGTGACCGCAGGCTGCTGCTGGCTCGTCCAAAAGCGTCATCGAGCAATTGGGTTAAACCAAGCCGACATCGTAGCCCTCTGTTTCATCACCGTCGTATCAAGCCTCAATTTCTCGCCGTAGAAAATTTGCCCTCACCGCTTAGCCGCCACTCAATTGCTCTCGCAGCTCGCTCCGCCTGCTCCTTGCGCGCGTGTTCAGCCCGCTCGTCTCACCTCTGATTACCTAGCATCCCCGCACATCGTCTTCTTCCTCGGTGCTGACCGTAGCACCACCGAGCTTCACCCCTCCGTGGTCAGCTCGCTTTGGTGAGTTTCTAGCCCGAAGGTCATGCGTTTTAGGATCGTCTTGATGCCGTGGTGCTTATCGGCTTTACTGTTTGGTCTCTACCATCTCAATCATGTCAGAACAGTGCCTTGTCACCGGGTTCACGCCACCACAAGCCACCTCATCATTGCCGACCCATCTCCGCCTCATCTCTGACCCGACCAGCTAGCCCATCACCGTCGTGGTGAGCTGCTGATACTCCTGGTGCTTTTTGTTTGCTCTCCCTCATGCTTTGGTCGCGGGAACGCTGGCTGCCGCCATCCGCGGGCTTGCCAAGCTACCTTGGCCGATGTCCAGCGCCCCTCGGTGCCTAGGTTCCGGCTTGATGCCCTAGGTCTACTTGCGGCACCACGCCGGTCATGTGATTGCTGTCCGCTCCGTCAGAACCTCGCCGGCGGTGACGATGGCCAGTCGGGCGTCGCCATGGCCTCGAGCCAGAGCAGGTGGCGCGGTTGGGTGTGGTTGGTCCGGTTGGGTGTGGAACGGGCTAGGGGAAAGGGGGAAAGAAAGGGCCACACGTCTGTGCAGTCGTGGGCCGGCCCAGCTCGAGTGGTATAGAGGAAGACAATTTTTATTCTTTTCTAAAATACCAGATTTTGTTTATTTCATGGTGATTTATTTAGAGCTCCATAAATTCTAAAAATTTTCGTGTAACCTCCCTGTACTGTGTACTATTTAGAAAAAATATGAAATACCAATTTTGATTACTTTTTATATGTTATTTAATTAGCTCAATTAATTAATAAATGCAACTTCCATGAATTATCTAGGCTTAAATAATTGTCCAAAAATTATGAAATTTGTTTTGCCACTTAGTTGTGATGTAAGCTTCCTAAATAAAATTTTGGGCTTAATTGGACAACTTTGATTTTATACTTAATTTTTATTAATTGATTAATTAGTTAACCAACCAATTAGTACTTAATGATTTAGGGTTGTTTGACTTTGTGATTGTGTGTTGACCTTAGGTCATTAATTCTTAATGACCTTTGGCACCTTTAGTTAATTGTTTGAGTTCCCTTAATCATGTTGTTAGGGCTTAACTAATATCATTTCATGTGATTAATGAAAGTCATTAACGAAGTAGTTAACCTAATGAAACCCTACTTTAGGGTTAGGTTAGTGTTGTTGTTTGCAACTGTACCGTGAAGGAAAGTTGTACTCAACTTTGCAATCTTGTTATGTATCTATCAAGCATCATGTTTCGCAATTCATCATATTAAGCATACATTATCACCTCATGTAGTCCCTGTGAACGAGGAGATTGTCGTGGTCGAACCCGTCCCCGAAGAAGCGTAGACGTCAATGGAGGTGGGGTTTGACATTTGTGGTACTGACCCGGAGCCTGAACTTCCCGCCGATCAAGGCAAGCCCCGGATGCATCTAAACCTTCCTTGCATTTTAAAAGCTTTACTTCACTTTATAAATGCTTTGTTGCATTCGGTGATAGGAGTTGAGTGATAACCTAATTACTGCACTACCATCCTTGATACTTCAATATTATCCTTATCACTATTTTTATTTAAAAAATGCTTAGTATGCTTAGCCTTGCTTAATAAGAAAAATTTGGAAATGTTTAACAAAGTTTGAAGGGTTGTTGTGAAATAAAATGATGGATAATGATGATGGTAATCTAAGACTGGTCGGTGGACTTGCGTCAGGAAAGGAGTCTTGATGTAGTGTCCCCGTCTGTGTTGGTTAAGGACAGTTTGTTGTTGAACTATGTATGTTGAGACATTATAGTACTAACCACATACCCGTGGTAAGCCCTACCTCGGCTATTCTATCCCGTGAACGGCTGACTGCGCACTGGGAGTGGAGAGATGGCAAGAGTAGCATGTACCCTCGTAGCCAAGGGCTAGAATGGAGGTGTACTATACTCTCGGGTGACGCTGGACCCGGTCATATTTTGGAGGATCCGAGTGTAGGTTGATATATGGGGGTTTGAGTCCCGCATATATCGAGTGGTTAGAAAGCCCTAGCTAGGTAGATAAGCGGTTTGGATCATCGTTGCTCCTTGGATATGGAGACTCGATTTGTTGTTCAACATCGTAGTTAATAAGTGGAACTTTGGTCGGAGAATAAGAAAGAAGTTGTATGAGTTATCTGATCTAGAATAGGATCACTCAGATTCTATTAATGATTAATGATAAGTTAAAACATGTATCTTAAGGACTCACTGTTAGTAGCTTTTATGCAAAAGAACTTTGATTCTTGCTACATCCTCACCTTGATTCCCATGAGCCTGCATTCCTTAGTCTTTCTCCACCCTTTTTAATGGTTAAGTCTTGTGGAGTACTTTTGTACTCAGGGTTTGTTAAACCCTTGTTGCAGGTGCGTCTTAGGAGCAGGTCTATTTTGGATCCTGCTGGATGACCGTTTTCGCGGTAAGTGACGACGAGTAGATTGTATGGCTCTTGGGCAGAGCAATCCGTTTCCATGGTCTGTAATAAAGTTACTAATGCTACTCCACTACTATGGTTGTAATAACTAAACTTAAGGTTGGTAAGGTTTGGAACAAATGGTTTGTAAATTAAGATATGCAAGACTTCCATACTTTTACTCTGATGTAATTTGTATACAAACTATTGTAATACTGCAATGCCTCTGTAATGTGATCCTGCTCGAAAGAATCATAGATGATTCGGGTTTCCCGAGGACACCCGATAGACTTCTTAAGTTTTGTGGTAGACATGCATAGCCATCAGAGGTCTTTGAGACAATGACAGGTGCATGTGGGCCATAGTATTTAGGAGGTACTGCCACAGCTAGCCACAAAAATAGGATGAAACATTTATTGAGCACTTGAGGTACAAAAAGAGTACATATCTTTCTTAGTAGTGGATTAAGCATAGAAGCGCCTAAGGTGATCGATATGCCATGAATTTGGGACATCAACTCCATCGAGATCACACAGCCTATAAGAAGTAGGCCGAGTGACCTGCTTGACCATATAAGGACCCTCCCCATGTGATGCTAGCTTATGCAATCCTTATCTTCTGCTTCCTTCACAGAACCAAATCACCGACCATGAAGAATCTATCCTTGACATTGCGGTTATAGTACCTGCGCAAGCCTTTCAGATATTTAGCCGTGTGTGTGCAGGTGTCAAGGTGGTGTTCCTCGGCAAAATTAACCTCGAGCTCTCTAGCCTTAGATGACCTCTCCTCATCATGGATCTTGACCCGTGGTGACTGGAAAGCAATGTCAGCTGGCAGCATAGCCTCAGAGCTGAAGACCATGAAGTACGGGGAGACACCAGTATTGCAACTAGGCTGGGTCCTCAGTCCCTAGACCATGGCCGGCAGCTCCTTCAATCATCTCCTAGGATGCTTATCGTTGGCCCTGTACAACCTTTTCTTCAAAGGGTCAAGGATCATACCATTCGCTCGCTCAGCCTGCCCATTAGCCCTTGGGTGTGCCACCAAAACATACTTGACTACAATGCCTCTATCATCGCAGAAGTTTTAGAAATCATTACTGGTGAATGTGGACCCTAGGTCGGTGATGATGCTGTTAGGCAGGCCAAAGCGGTGGATAATTTTGTCGAGTAGCTTAGCTGTCTTCTTCGCATTCCCTGATACTAAGGGCTTGTACTCAATCCACTTGGAGAATTTGTCAATAATGATGTAAACCCAGCGGTAACCTCCCAGAGCCAGCTTGAAAGGCCCGATCATATCCAGTCCCCAGCATGCAAAAGGCTAGGACACTGGAATGGTCTAGAGTTCGTGGGCTAGAACGTGAGTCTGCTTGGTTAAGAACTGACACCCCTCACAATGATGGATCAGCTTCTCAGCCTCGGCGACAGCTGAAGGCCAATATAACCCTGCTCAGAAAGCCTTACCGACCAGTGTGCGTGAAGCGGCATGGTTGCCAAAAGTGCCAGCTTGGATCTCTTCCAAAATCTTCAATCCGTGTTCCTAGGACACGCATTTTTGCAATAATTCCTCCTTTATATTTTTGCGCATAAGGTTCCCCTCGACCAGCACATAATTCTTGTTATGTCATTATAGCACTTCACCCGGGAATATATATATGAATGAAAGGGATTTGAAAGCGCCTAAATAATATACCATTATAGCACTTCACCTGGGAGTATTCCAGGTATCGTTATTTATATTTTTACCACAGGGAGGGTCTAGCAAGGACATGTATTGATAACTTATGCTATTGACGAAGAAGTAAACCATAACCAATATTCTACTCATAATAGGGGTAAGTCAAGAGGTAACTATATATATTAATGGTGCATAATAACTAATCATTGATCACTTAGAGTACTCCTATCTATAGCATTAGCATGATTAAGTAGAATATTAGAGGAATAATTCCTAAGTCATTCTTAATTACAAGTCAAAGCATACATTGATTAGTGCAATTACACTTAGTAGTCATGGATAAGATCATCTTCATATCTACACATAAGGGATATTACTAAGGAAAATTAAGAACAGAGCTTGTCTTCCTTCGTAACTAAATCCTACTTGTATATCTATATTCGGGGAGTGGACTACAAAGGACTCAACAGGAGTGTCACATCTGCGATCTACCATATGATCTGGAATATAGGGTGTATCCATAGGTAAACAATGTATAAGCACCATGCTTACACGATGTCAACCACTCACCCCGTGTACACTAGAGCGAGCGCTATATGAACTTATGCATGAATATGTTGATAATCCAACTATACTAAGCACATAATCAAAGTAGACAATGAACATGATAACTAAGAACATAAGCAATGTGAATAATAATGTCATAACAATTGTAGTGAACATATAAAAATAATGAGAGATACAAAAGAGAGAAGGGTACAAACATTATACCAAACCACACTCTTAACACAATCAAGAATCCAAGCGAAACCTGCTTGCCTCCCTCTAGACCTAGCCTAACTAGCTATGCCCTAGAATATGGAGGAGCTCTGAGGATGATTAGAGTTTCTGTCTTCTCAAATGACTTCAATGCCTCTAGGGGGTGGCAGGGGCTGGTATATATAGGCTGGAGTGTCAATCCTGAACCTTTGGATCCAACCAACTTGAATAAACGGTGTAGATACAATCTAGGAGGCGATAGAGAACTGACATAGCAATGGGGGTGATAGGTGGGCCCTAGGGGCTGGCCCCACATGTGGCGGCACCTCGCCCTCCGCTTCGGTGTGGTGTCCTCTCGAGTCTTCTAGAACCTTCTAGGGTTATTTTCGATGTGGATAAGCGCGACTAATTCTGACATCTAGGTCCACCTTGACGATTTTCTAGATAAACCCTGCAGAAAATATAGATTCACTAAAACTCATAGAATTTATTAGTTTAAACCCCTAAACCTTCGTTGGTGATTACTTTCATACCCTTATACATGATATATTAACGGTTTATAATGTCTGTTATCTACCATCAACAAGCAGCTACTTGTTGGTTGATTTGGTTATGTAGAAATGATTTGGTCTTTGACCTTGCAGGTGGTTTATTTAGTAATCCATTGGCTCTGTACATGGTTTAGCCTCCAAAAGGCCTATGCACGGGCTTTGGTGTTGAAGGTAGTGCAACAATTAATGCAAGCAGCTACAAACTTTTTCTCCATGGCATATGGGTGACGATTTAGTCTCAGAATTGATGGCCATTAGAGTGTTAGGCTTTTTCTCTTTGGATTTGTGTTTAGGCAAAAGCTAGAAGTGAATTTACTTTTGTTTTATCATCTCAATGTAATAACAATGAATTAATAAAATCCTTCCACTATCAAAAAAACTAAGTGCATAATATAAATGTGGGAAGCTAATGAGTGGTAGAGATGTATGAAAGCATTTAGGTCCCTAATTTGGTTTCAGTGATTGATGAAGACACAATTAATGAGACTAACATGTGTTTTTCATGACCCTATTGATGGAATTCATTTCGGTTTCTAAAGGATGGATGACAAAGTTAAGATGGACTAGTTTTAAGTGTCATTTGGAGTTACTACAATAGGATTGATTTTGGGGTGGCGTCACCCTTCTTTTACAGAGGCGAGCGTCTAGGTTGGCCGCCTCGGTTATTCCCTGGCCGGCCGCTGAGCGGTGATCGGTCGCCTCGTTTAATGCTTAACGGAGGCAGTCGCCTTAACATGACCACCTCGGTTAATCACCCCATTAACTAAGGCATTTGGCTTATAACAACCACCTTCGTTAATGTATTAACGGAGGTGGACGACTACCTCCATTAAGCCATTAACCGAGGCGACTGGTTTATAACAACTGCCTTCTTTAATATGTGATTAACGAAGGCGGTTTTCCTTATAATGCCCGCCTCCGTTATTGTTGTGGCTATAAATGCGCCCAGCCGCCGTCCCCCTTTATTCTTCCTTGTGGCTCCACTTCTAATTTTTAGGGTTTTGAGCTCCAAAACCCTAAAAATTGAGCAAAATCTAGGGGGAAGTTTTGCTCTTGGTTTGTTGAAGGAGGACACTGCAAAAGTTAGATACACGCTCTCCAAACCTAATTCCCTCTCTTCTTCATCATTTGGGTCTCTAGATCTAGATCTAGATCCACCTTTTCCATGGAGGAGAGGAGAAAACTGCTAATTTCTTTAGCTCTAGATCTATTCTTCTTCGTGGCTATTTCTTTGTAATACTGCTTTGTCACTGCTTGTGGAAGGTTTGCAGGTATGGACAACATGTCCAAATGGATGTACTGGTGGTCGAGACTGGATCCGTGGTACCTAGTTCATGTGAGAAAGTTTGGTGCTACTACGAAAACTCACTATGAGAGTCTGAATCAGATGACAACCATATGTCTGTGTTCTCACTATATGAACATGAGAGCCCACAAAGGAAGGTGTGGTGCAATCTCACTTGATCAGGTTTGGTTTGTCAAGAATTACACGTGTCTAGACTATTCACGGTGAAAAAGTAAGATGTGAGTGATGCGCATCTGGAGGGAACTCATCGTCAACAATGGTCAATGCAGACCCTGTAGGACAACCTCATCATTATCAGCAGCAGCAGCCGGGTGATGACAATGCTCGTGATTAAATCACGGTGGAGGATTTACTCCAAGACATGGTTGATAATGATGGCAGTGGGGATGGTGCGGAGGCTACTATGAGGGACCTAGAGGATGCGAAGCTTTTTGAGGAAATAACTAACTTCCTTGACCATGACGACATTTTGTTTGGGAGCCCGAGATGGCTAGAGAATTTCGGAAGGATGAAGCAGGCCACAATTGATCCATTCTATAAGAACTGTCTAAAGCATTAGATGGCACTGTGTTTTAACCTCCAAATACTGATGTTGAAGGCTTAGCATGGTAGGTCTGACACTAGCTTCAACGAGCTCTTAAGTGTCCTTGCTGACACATATCCAAAGGATAACAAGGTGCCCGCCAATACCTATTGGGCGAAGAAGTTGATCCGGCTAGTGGCGCGGTAGGAGAACAGAATGGCAAGCTGTAGACCTCAATGGCGTGCATGGTAGACCTAGATGGCGGCAATCCTTGCTACAGGCTTCGATGGGGAAGCTTGTCGTGGTGCAGACGGGCTCCAAGAAGAGGTGTGACAAGACGGCGAGGCTTCGAGTCGGGTTGATGGTGGGGCTTCGAGGCGAGCAGACATACGGCGACCTCCGTGGCGTTGCTTCGGCCGAGATGGCAGGGCTCCAAGGTAGGCTTTGGCTGAGACGGCAACACAAGCGGGGACGACACTAGCGGTACGGCGGTGCACGTGCAGTGCGGCGGCATTGGAAAATTGGGCAAGCTAACGGTGTCTCGGGGAAGAAGAATGCGCCACCAGACTTCAAATTTTAGAGGCTTTGGCATGGGGATATATATACAGGGGGCATTTGTACAGGCGGTCTGGGTTAGCCACCGCCTATACAAAATGCTTTCAATAGGCGGCTATTCAAACCAATAGCTAGTGAAGATATATTTACACTGGTGGTGGGTTTAGCCACTGCCTGTGAAAATATTTTCCATTTAAAATTTCCTTTGTTTTTATGTATTCATTCAAATTCAAAATGTATAGAATATTTTTTTATTTATTCTATATATGTATAAATATATATAAATACAATAAATAAAATTTGCTAATATATATAATTATATATTTCTACTTTATGAAAAATAAAAAAATATATTTGAAAATTTGAAATTTGAATTTCAAAACTTCGAATAGAATTTTAGGATAGTAGATGATCTAAAATGAAAATGTTGTAAACATCAAAGTTGTAAAACTCATCTAGATGTAGATATGTA
>CM039609.1:22574525-22623125 GCA_022457205.1 Saccharum spontaneum
ACATCGGCCATACTAATGTTGGTTCATCGGCTAGACCGACTTTTCAAGTCGGACATGCCAATCATCAACATGGTAGAACTCATTTGCTAGAAGTAAAAGAGGTTCTCGTAGAACATGAAGCTTCTATTATTAGAAAGATAAAATATAACCTTAGTGTTGATATTAGGGGTCATACAACGGTTTATCAAAAGCCCTACCCCTCTCGTTTTGATTGGGCTCCTTCTGCTACTAATTTTCGATTGCCTAATTTTATCAAGTTTAGTGGAGAAGATAGTAGGAGCACTAGAGAGCATGCGAGTCAATATTTGGCTCAATTAGGAGAAGCTAGTTCTAGTGAAGCTTTAGTAGTTCACATGTTTCCTTTATCTTTAACTGGAACAAATTTTTCTTGGTTTGCCTCATTAGCTCCTGGCTCAATTAATTCATGGCTTGATTTGGAGAAGAAATTTCATGAGCACTTCTTCTCCGGTTCTAATGAGCTTAAGCTTTCTCACTTGATATCGGTTAAGCAACAACATGATGAGTCCATTGTTGATTACTTTAGAAGGTTTAGAGACACCAAAAACCGATGCTTCAATGTTTTTATTGCTGAGAAAGATTTGGCTGACTTGGCTTATAATGGTTTGCACTCTTATTTTAAAGAGAAGCTTGATGGTTTTGATTTCTTTGCTGTAAACCAAGTTATGCAGCGAGCTTTGGCCATTGAGAGCCGAAGTAAAGAGGCTAGGGAGCATCATAAACAACATCGTCCTAATACACATGTTATAGAATATCATTCGGATGCTTCGGACGATGATTGTGGTGATTGTTTTTGTTAACATTTCTTAACATCGCTACTAGGTTTGTGTCCCCAGCAACGGCGCCAGAAATGTTTGTTGATATTTCTCATGCTCAAGTAGATAATTCCGCAAGCGCACAGAATATCATTGTAGCATTTCACCCAAGAGTATTCTAGGTTATCGTTATTTATATTTTACCATAGGGAAGCAATAGTTAAAGATGGTGATAGTTAACCATCACGTATCTACTAACTATAAGTGATATACAATCAAATGGGTGAAACATAAGGATCCAATCATGGAAAGGTAAATTGAAAACATAACTAAGTAGACGAACAATAATAAAGAGAACACAAGAATCCAAAGTTACTTCTATTCAAGCACTACTCTAGCTAGTGACTGTGGCTATACAGATAAACTAAGATAATGCAAGGTAGGATGCAATAACATTTTGGATGTACCTACCCCAAACTCACCCAGAGGGTTGATTGGGCACAAAGCACCTCTGCCCTATGATTTAACAACTAGATCTATCATGGGGGAATACATAGGATGGACAAGGCTGTCACCACCTGCCAACTACCCCAGTCTATCCGGAGACCTAGCCACGTTGCAAGGTACCCGATAGTATAAGCACCACGCTTACACTATTTGATATTACCCTAGCCTCATGTTAAGACTAAAACATCAACTAGTGACGAACAACGCATGCTACTGAGAGCCCACTTATCATAGGAATTATAAGCATAACCAAAGTGTAACTAGAGAACAAGACTAATATTTAAAGTAAAAGACTTGAAATAATACTAACATAGAAAGTAACATAATGAAATAAATAAAGTACTTACAAAAGAAAGACAAAGCTATACCAGACTCCTAAAGACTGCTCTAGAGCTCTGTTGATATTAGATACGCACACGAAGGAATTTAAGAAATAATTATCCGCAAGCGCACGAATATCAGTGAGCACTTCACCCGAGAGATAAGTCTAGAGTATCGTATTTGTTTTATCCGCAAGGAGAAAGCGTGCGATGACTAACCTAGTCTTTACTATTACCCTTGGGCCGCACTACAAGGTGGTGAAGATATAAGCGATTAGAGAGAACTACGACGACAGTCTGGTTCCAACCTATGGCAAGCTATGATACTATTGGTCTTAGGGGAAATACCGATAGAAAAGAGACACCACAGAGGATGCTTGACCAGGGTACTTAAATCCTACCAAACCTTCTGACGGGAGGAGACTCCAAAGGTAACAATGGGATTGTCACGTCCCACGCTACTACTCACTAATTCGGCCAGATAGGGGATATCCACGAGTATTGCTAGCCCAAGCACCACGCTTACGCTACGAATGATTACTCTATTCCCTATGCAAAGCGAATAAAGTAAACTCGTAAACCAAAGAACAATAATAACAACATACTTACTTAGTATTAGAAGTTGAATTGCCGAAGAATCCTAGAACCAAGCCTCGGGTTAGGAGACTTGACCCCGTAGATACAAGCTTGGAGAGGAGATACCGACAGGCCAGGCTTCCTCCAATCTTCTACCTCCACTCTAACTCTCTCAATCCAGAAGAATAACTCTAATCTCACATAGAGACTACAAAGCTAAACTCTCTTGTATGTGCCCTAGAGAAAGATCCATTCAAGGGACCCCTCTCAGGCGAATTCTCTCTGGAAAATATGAATTAGGGTTTCTGAACTCTCTCCTCCAGGGCTCAGGGCCTTGCTTATATAGCCATCTAGGAAGCACCACAGCCCTCGGATCAAACCGACCTTGATTAATGATTTTTATTCATCCTCAAAGGCGGTGGAGGCAGGATCCGTGAGGTGGAAGGTGATTGGCTCTCTAGGTGGGGCGGCCACCCCTAGGGCTAGGCGCCTGCCCCTGTCACAGTGATAGGTGGGTCCCACCTCCCAGGGTTTGGCTTCTCAAACCTTCTAGATTATACTTTTTCCATCCGTGGCCCTTTCTCTCTATGTAAACCTAACATGTGGGCCATCTTTGATTATTTTCAGCTGGCACCTTGCAGAAATAGATATTCACCAAAACTCGTGGAATTCTGTCAGTTAAACACCTAGTCTATGGTGGTAATTAATTTTATAGCATTCTTTTATTTAAGTTGACGGTTAAAAATGATAGCTAACTATCATGAACAAACTCCCCCACACTTGGACTTTTACTCGTCCTCGAGAAAAGAATGGATTACCTTAGGCATAATCTCTAGCCAAGACATCAACAGTAGATTTATTCCTTAGTCACACCTGTACTGTGGGATTCAAAGTGTCTACCATACCATTTTGGGCAGTTGAAGAATGGAATAGCCTGAAACAGAGCTCCTTTCTCCTTTCAACCTGTCACTTGGTGTTTTTGTATGTATTTGAAATAAAAAACATAGCTTACCTTCTACCTCATGTGGTACTCTCAAGTCACTCAAGATATGTGGTATTTGTAGACCTCTCTGAGGTATGACAAATGCCTTATAGCACATCCTATTCTACAAAAGCTTATTTGGAGTTGAAGGTATTTCAAGGATGTAGTATACTTACCTTGCATATATTGCCCAGTCAAAACGGGATCCAAGGAGGGGAGTGACATACCCCTAGATCAGGACGTGCATGTGGTGTGGTTTCAAAAGGATAAATATAGTAGGAAATATTTGTGGAAGGTAGAGGGGGTGCAAGATAATTCTACAATGCTCCTTTACAAAAGATTCACTTATTCAACTTTGATTTGAGGAATTGCAACTTGAAACCTGTACTTCACAAAAGGCAAAATCAATACTTTCTTTTTCTTTCTTCTCTCTTTCTTTTCTCTTTTTTCTTTCTCTTTTTTTTCTTAACAACATAATATACTGAACTTTGATGGAACATTTATGAGAGGATGATAACATTCTAGAGCATTTTAGAATCATGGCTAGCAATCAAGAAAAAACCTATAGGGAATATATTTTTGATTGTTTACTCCCAGGGTAGGAGCATAACAAATTTTTGAGTGGATCTAAATAGGTAATATGGTGGTGCGTACTTCCAGGGTAGAAGTAGCAAGGGGTGCAAAAATTAGTGTGAATCCTGATCTTGGGAGCATGGTCCACCTCTCAACAAGGGTCTAGCACGGGTTGACCAAACTCAACACAAAGTAAATAACTTATGAGCTAGTTTTTTTTATATATGTAAGGCTCTACTAGGCATTTATTCTTACCACAGAGGAGAAGCATAGCTAAAAATTTTAAAATTTTTGTAAAAGAAATTCTTCAAGTGACAAAGTATCAGAAATTAGGTTCTCATGATTCTACTATCTCTTACTCCACAACAACTTAAATGATATGGGGTCCCTAAAAGTTAAGTTCCCAACAGTAATAGGACTCCCAGGAAAGAATCATGGTGTGAGTCTATAAAGAGATCATGACTAAAATAATCTATCTTCTTTAAATTCAGCATTAAATAAGTTGTACTTAAGAATTCATAATGTGAATCGTAACAGAAAGTGTGTATATAAAAATTGGAACGTGTAAGGAGCATACCTGACCATGGTCGAAGGATGGAGCAAGGAGGGCTTACCACCTGGGCGCCTGCCCCTAGGTCTGGGCGGCCGCCCCACTTGGGGTGGACTTCCAAAGCCAGCTTCGACGTGTAGAGTCCTCGTATCATGTATCTTCAAGATTTTTCATTTGTGTGGTAAAATCTGTTCATTATATCATCGGGTGCCTCCCCCACACTTATTTCCTATTTTCCTTTATACAAAGCATGGTGGAGACAAAAGCACAAGCAAAATATATCCAACAATAATAAGAAACCAACTCTTTATTCAGTATCATGTAAGGCACTTTGTTTTACAATGAAAAGAATTATGAATAAAAGAATTAATCTAAGCAAAAAAATTTAAACAATTTCGCGACTAATCTCGAAGGTGCCTTATCAACTACTAGACGGACTCAATCTACTTCTTTGGCTTAGGAGGCTCTAAAGCACTTACACGCTTTTCTAGTTCCTTATTGTTCTTCTCTATGTCCTCTACTTTCTCGTGCGTGCGAAGAAAACATCTACTCTGAAGGCATAGAGTGGCTTCTATAGAGGAGATAGTAGCTTGTTGAGCCTCTATCAGCTTTTCTAGATCAGCTAAAGTCTTGCGACACTTGCGCGGAGCTTTAGCCTTAGCAAGGGCGTGTTTAGGAGCTTCCTCGGGTGGAAGGAATTTGACTTTGCTTGGATGAGCGCGAACCCCTTCGAAGTAGGTGCATTCCCTAGTGCTGTACTTGGTGCAGACGATCTCTCCTTTCTTGTTGGTCTTCACACCAACAAGCGTCTCATTGTGCTTTGGCGGCAAGAGCTTGGTTCCAGCAGGTAGCTTGATGACAGGCCCCTTCAATGGTTTATCTTCTAGCACGAGGGGCTACCGAGGTGCTACGAGAACTGGCTGAGCGAAGTAAGATTGGCTATAGCTATAAGGTCTTGGTGGAATGGTAGCGAGGGGTTGAGCATTGCTAACTGGGATAAGAGCTTTGCAATTTAGATCTTCCTTGGGGATGGAGTTGAGGACGAGAACGTAGGGGATGATCCTCTTGTCGTGGTTGGCCATTGGAGCTTGGGAGAGAGATCTAGCAAACTTCTAAAAGGAAAAGAGGAATGATCTGATGGAATGAGGATGGCTGACATCACGGGGCATTTATATAGGAGGGTTCGGAGGACCAAAACGGCACCGAAACAGTATCTCATGATAAAAACACCCGAATAAGCTAGGAATAAACTTTTTCTAAAAGAAGAATGTAGAAGAATCGCGAAGACAAAAGGCGGTGGTGAAACAGCGCAGGGGGTGGGGCGGCCGCCTAGCCCTAGGGGCAGGCGCCTGGCCCATGAGCCCGGCTCTAGTCCACTTTTTCGCAGTATTTTCTAAATATTTTTGCTACTTCAAAAAATATGTTGGGCCCCAAAAAATGAAAACTAAAAAGGTCAGGCCTAACAATACATAAGTAATAAAGAAATTAATAACATCTAATTCTTCTAATTCTTTATTGGGCTCTAAAAATAATTTAAGACGTTGACCATTTACCTTGAATAACGTACCGTTGTCATTTTGAAGTGTGACCATGCCATGTGATGATGCGTCTACCACTTTAAATGGTCCTTCCCACTTACTTCGTAGTTTTCCATGTCCAAAAAGTTTCACCCTGGAACTAAAAAGTAATACCTTATCTCCTGGGGTGAACTCCTTCTTAATTCTCTTGTCATGCCATCTCTTAACTCTCTCTTTATAAATCTCTGAATTGTGATATGCTTTTTTCTCCATTCATCTAACTCTGAGAGTTTGCATTTTTCTCCTTATTCTGGCAGCATCGAGGTCCATGTTCTATTTCTTGATAGCCCAGTGAGCTTTAAATTCTAACTCAACTGGTAAGTGGCAAGTCTTCCCATACACCAACTGATAAGGAGATATCCCAATAGGTGTCTTGTATGCTGTTTGGTATGCCCAGAGTGCTTCAGGAAGCTTGTCCTTTCATCCAGTACCCATCTCATTTACTGTCTTCTGCAGAATGTGCTTGATTTGGTTATTTGATGTTTCTGCTTGCCCGCTTGTCTGAGGATGATAGGGGGTAGCAACGTTGTGACGTATTCCATGCTTAGACAAGTAGTGCTCAAAGCGCTTGTCGATGAAGTGTGATCCTCCGTCACTTATCACTATCCTTGGGACTCCAAACCTAGGAAATATTATCTCTTCAAACATCTTCTTGGAATTTATGTTACCAGCCTTCTTGCATGGCAGGGCTTCAACCCATTTGGAGACATAATCTACTGCCACCAAAATGTACTCGCATTTCCTCGATGGTGGGAATGGTCCCATATAGTCGATTCCCCAGACATCAAAGAGTTTGATCTGAAGGTTGTTGATGAGTGGCATGGCATCTCTTGTATTGATATTGCCGTGCCTCTAACATGGTCCACATCTTCGGATGAATTCTCTTGTGTCTTCATACATTGTTGGCCAAATTGCCAAATCTTTGCATGTGTGCGGAATGCCCCATAATGTCCTCCATATGGTGATGAATGACATCTCTCAATGATTTTTATTCCTTCCTCAATAGGTACACATCTCCTGAGTAGGCAATCTGAGCAAACTCAGAAGAGGTACGGTTCATCCCATATGTGAGTACGAGTTTCCTGGATGAGTTTCCTTTTGTTTGCTCTTGGTGGTACATATCCTGAAACCATAAAATTAACAATATGTGCATACCAGGGGTCAGATCTGTTGATCCCATAGAGCATGTTGTCCTAGAGTGAATCATCGATGGGCATTTCCTATGAATTCTCAAACTGCATTCTAGACAAGTGATCGGCAATAGAATTTTCCACTCCCTTTTTATCTTTTATTTCTAAGTCAAATTCTTGGAGTAACAAAATCCATTGTATCAAACGAGGTTTAGCATCTTTCTTAGTGAGCAAATATTTAAGAGCAGCATGATCAGAATAAATAATTACTTTAGCTCCCACTAAGTAAGATCTAAACTTATCGATAACAAAAACAACAACAAGGAGCTCTTTTTCAGTAGTTGCATAATTAAGCTGAGGTCCTGTTAAAGTTTTGATAGCATAGGCTATTGCATGATGCTTTTTATCTTTAGTTTGTCCTAAAACTGCCCCCACAACATAATCACTTGCATGACACATAATTTCAAAAGGTAAAGACCAATCAGGCGGTTGAATGATTGGTGCTGAGATGAGCGCTTTCTTTAAAATTTCAAAAGATCTTAAACATGCATCATCAAATTCAAAAGGAACATCCTTGGCTAGCAAACAAGTAAGAGGTCTAGCAATAAATGAGAAATCTTTTATAAATCTACGATAAAAACCAGCTAGCCAAGAAAACTTCTAATTCCTTTTACATTCACAGGTGGAGGTAGCTATTTAATTACTTCAATTTTAGCCCTATCTACCTCTATACCTCTTTGAGACACTAAGTGTCCTAGTACTATTCATTCTCTAACCATAAAGTGGCATTTCTCCCAATTAAGGACTAAGTGCTTTTCTTCACATCTTTGCAAAACTCTATCTAAATTTTCAAGACAATCATCAAAAGTTTTTCCATAACAGAAAAGTCATCCATGAAAACTTCCATAATCTCTTCAATCATTTTAGAAAATATAGACATCATACATCTTTGTAAAGAAGCTGGAGCATTACATAACCCAAAAGACATTCTACGATAAGCATGAGTTCCATAGGGACATGTAAAGGTAGTTTTGCTTTGATCATTAGGATGGATAGGGATTTGGTGATACCCCGAATATCCATCAAGGAAACAAAAGAAAGAATGATTGGCTAACCGTTCTAACATCTCATCAATAAAAGGCAACGGAAAATGATCCTTCTTAGTTGCTTTATTAAGCTTTCTATAATCTATGCACATCCGCCATCCTGTGACTGTACGTTGAGGGATCAACTCATTCTTCTCATTCTTAACAATAGTCATGCCTCCCTTTTTAGGCACAACTTGGACAGGGCTTACCCACTCACTGTGTGGCACGAGATAAATAATCCTGGCATGCAAAAGTTTCAAAACTTCCTTTTTAACCACCTCCCTCATCGCATTGTTGAGTCTACGTTGTGTCTCTCTAGAAGGTGGAACAGTAGGATCTGTTGGAATGCGATGGGTGCAAAGGGCAGGAATAATTTCTTTAAGATCTTGGAGCGAGTAGCCAAAAGCTGATCGATGTTTCTCTAAGACAGCCATTAAGCAAAAAGTTTGCTCCTGAGTGAGTTTATCACTTATGATCACAGAAAACTCTGGATCATCATTTAGAAAAGCATATCTCTCTATAGGAGGTCTAGGTGGCTCTGCAAACTCATCTAAAGGTTCAGGCTCAGAGTAATCATCCTCTTCTTCTATGAAGAATGGAGCATCACCCTCTAGACCTGAGTCAACTAAGAACTCTAGAGAAGTAGCCTTAAATTCCTCCAGCAAGTTAGATTCTGGATAAGATTCGGTCCTAGTACTTAGAGAATGAGCTATGGACATTGGGAATTAGAATTTCTTTCTAAAACAAATGTTTATTTTCCCTATTTGTCCTTCATAAAGGAGTCTTCTAAAAGGTTGTCCTATCAACAGGTTGAAGTTCCATATGCGGAAGACATAAAAGCTCAAATGAACCAAGGTTCCTTCTACCTGGATTGGTTGGATATGTAAAATTCCTAAACTGGGGACAATGTGTCCTGAAAGACTCTTCATCAGTTTTGTAGTTGGGGTTAAGTCATGTGCCTCATTAAATGATGTGTAAGTGAAACAGACATGATTTTAGTGCCCACAACTGGATTATAGAGAGCATCTATGTGATCGGAATTAAATGAGCACCGTATTGGAAGAGAGGGTGAATCCAAATGGATCACATCAGAGGAAAGCTCTGATTCCTCTAACCATTCACTGCTTATGACCGACACTAGCCCTACTGAAGTGCTTCTATAAGAAATATTCTTAGAAGGATTCAAAGATTCTCTAATGTGATTATGATGATTCTGTGGTTTCTTTATAGAATAATAATTCATAATGTTTCCAAAATCAGAAAAAAGATCGGGTTTGATATCAAGCATAAAATCAGGAAACATAATTTCTTCTTCTTCTTGCTCAGAACTTAGAATAGCTGAAGTAGATGGTATATCTGGCAAAGAATTTGCTTTAGCCACTTGAGGTTCTTCTTCTAGGAGATTATCTAATTCAGAGGATAGGATTTGATCTAAGATTAATCTTGCTTTTTCTGACGAAACATGCAAGAATGATCCTCTAGAAGTTGTATCAAGCAATTGCTTACTATTTTTATGAAGACCTTTATAAAAATGTTGAAGAAGAATAGGGTCTTGTAAACTGAGGTCTAGGCCAGATGCTAAAAGAGTAGTGAAACAATTCCAGGATGGGGCCAAAGGTTCACTAGGTTCTTGCTTAAAAGTCAGAACCTTGACTCTAAGGTCGACGATTTGGGAGATAGGGTAAAAATCTAGGCAAAAATTAGAACATAAGGATCCCCAATCTTCTTGTTGCTTACCTACGGCTTTATCATACCATTGTCTAGCTTTTTCCTTTAAGGAGAAAGGAAATAGCTTCCAACGTAAAGTTTGATCAGACATGCCCTCTATGCGAAGACAGTCACATGTTTGCTCAAAATCTCTAATATGAAGGTAAGGGTTTTCGTCTACTCCTCCTGAAAAGGATAGGCTTTGGACCATTGCAATCAACCGCGGACTCAGCCTATAGTTAGAGGTTTGGATAGGTTGTGATGACTCCCACGGCACTAGGCTGGTCTCTGTGGGTGCACAAAATTGAAAGATAGGGATTGAATTTGTGTTGTCCATAAGGATAGGCAAGAATAATAAGGTAAGAAATAAAAAGGAAAAGATAAAAGTATAGGTACAAGGTAAAGCAAGACTTAAGGTTAACTCAGCTGACGTATTTCTTCCCTAGCAACGGTGCTAGAAATGCTTGTTGATATTAGATACGCACACGAAGGAACTCAAGAAATAATTATTCGCAAGCACACGGATATCGGTGAGCACTTCACCCGAGAGTAAGTCCAGAGTATCGTATTTGTTTTATCCGCAAGGAGAAAGCATGCGATGACTAACCTAGTCTTTACTATTACCCTTGGGCCGTGCTACAAGGTGGTGAAGATATAAGCGATTAGAGAGAACTACGACGACAGTCTAGTTCCAACCTAAGGCAAGCTATGATACTATTATTCTTAGGGGAAGTACCGATGGAAAAGAGACACTATAGAGGATGCTTGACCAGGGTACTTAAATCCTACCAAACCTTCTGATGGGAGGAGACTCTAAAGGTAACAATGGGATTGTCACGTCCCACGCTACTACTCACTAATCCAGCCAGATAGGGGATATCCACGAGTATTCCTAGCCCAAGCACCACGCTTATGCTACGAATGATTACTCTATTCCCTACACGAAGCGAATAAAGTAAACTCGTAAACCAAAGAACAATAATAACAACGTACTTACTTAGAATTAGAAGTTGAATTGCCGAAGAATCCTAGAACCAAGCCTCGGGTTAGGAGACTTGACCCCGTAGATACAAGCTTGGAGAGGAGACACCGATAGGCCAGGCTTCCTCCAATCTTCTACCTCCATCCTAACTCTCTCAATCTAGAAGAATAACTCTAATCTCACATAGAGACTACAAAGCTAAACTCTCTTATATGTGCCCTAGAGAAAGATCCATTCAAGGGACCCCTCTTAGGTGAATGCTCTCCTCCATGGGCCAGGGGCCTTGCTTATATAGCCTTCTAGGAAGCACCATAGCCCTCAGATCAAATCGACCTTGATCAATGATTTTTATTCATCCTCAAAGGCTGTAGAGGCAGGATCCGCGAGGTGGAAGGTGATTGGCTCTCTAGGTGGGGCGGCCGCCCCAGGGGCTGGGCACCCGCCCTTGTCACAGTGATAGGTGGGTCCCACCTCCCAGGGTTTGGCTTCCCGAACCTTCTAGATTATACTTTTTTCATCCGTGGCCCTTTCTCTCTATGTAAACCTGACATGTGGGCCATCTTTGATTATTTTTAGCTGGCACCCTGCAGAAATAGATATTCACCAAAACTCGTGGAATTCTATCAGTTAAACACCTAGTCTATGGTGGTAATTAATTTTATAGCATTCTTTTATTTAAGTTGACGGTTAAAAATGATAGCTAACTACCGCCAACAAGCTTCCACTAAGACTATCTACTACTAGGAGGGCTACATCTTGAGAGAGTATAGAGAGAGCTACATCTCTTGTGTAGTATAGGTGTGTGTTACAAGTGAGGGGTGAGGGTCCTATTTATAGTGCTAGGTGGAGTAGGGGGTACTCCATCACCACTTTATTAATCCGTGTGCACTGCATCCTCCTCCATTGGATCAAACCATCATATAATCAATGACGGAGGATGATTGAGCATGTGCTTCATTGCATGGAGGCATACAAATGGTGGTGGAGCCACTGAGGGGCGCTGGGCGGTGGGAGGTGGCGTCGACCGGCCACCTATGACAAGTGGGGCCTCCCCCTTCTTCTAGAAGCTTGGCCCACATGTCATGAGTGGGTGTGGATGGTTGTAGATGTTTGTCACATTGGTTATGTTGCCATGACACGTCAGTGATCCGCATGATGCTTCATTTGAGCCTTTGATGTTGAACCGACTTGAGATCAGTGGTGGAGAAACCTTGGAGGACCTCTCCCATGGATCAGTGACGTTGCATAGGTAGGTTGGACACCGAGTGGAGCCCTTGTGGGGCCAGCCAGTGTGGCGAAGTGGGCTCAAGGCCCCCTGCCACGTCTACTTGCCTCCATCTATTTTCTTCACCATTTTGCACAAATTTTGCTATAATTCCTGCATACAAATAATTCTACAAGTACAAGTGGAACTAGCTGCATTATAAATAAAATTCAACACATGTGATGATGTTTTAGCTCACTTTATCATGCTTTTGGGTGGAATGTTGATAGTCAAAGCAGGTGTTAGTGACCATGAATAGTTATCTTGCTAAATTTGCATGGCCTCCTACTTTAAAAAATGTCACCATGCCATCTCTTAAGCCGATTTAGAAGAATCAGAAGGATGACATGAAGTTTACCTTTGATCCGGCTAAGTGTGATAGAATTTTTGATGAATTGCTTAGAAATGGATATATTAAATTATCTCATGCTCTACCATCACCTGAAGAATTAAAAAGAAGAGATTGGTGTAAATAGCATAATTTTGGATCTTACGCCACTAATGATTGTAATGTTTTTCGTCGACAGATCCAATTGGCCCTCAATGAGGGACAATTGAGTTTGGGTGAGATGCAGGTTGATAAAGATCCTTTTCCGGTGAATGTGCTTGAATGCAACAACCCAGCTGTCTTGGTTCAACTAGAGAAAGAAAAATCAACCGCCGGGAAGAATGTGGTGATTGGTGAGCCAAGAAGAGATGAGAAGAAGTATCCTCACCGTCAAGTTGCTCTTAAGAAAGATGAGATGGGCAAGAACAAGCTTACAATTACCATTGGGCCATCTTCTCAGAAAAAATCAACAAGAAACAATCATCAAGAGCAAGCAAACGGCGGCAAAGTGGTGCTGGATGCTCCTCAAACCAGCCAGGCCAGTTTGGAAACCAACCAGGCCAGTTCTACTGACTCAGGTGGTTCCGGGGGCGTTTGCACACCTACAAGCCCCAACATCCAGAGATTGGCACATGGAAATCCAATGTGCCAAAAAAATGTAGGGAAGGTGGTGAAATCTTGCTGTACTTTTGATAAACTCATGGATAAATATAAGAAGAAAAAGGCCGATTCTTTGAATCGGCCCTTAAGAAAAGAGAGCGGTCACTACCCAAGCAAGAGGAGTCAAAGCAAATTGTGCTAGCTTTGGCTCCAGATCAGCAGAGAAAAGCTCCTTGTGTGTCTCGTTGGGGTCCTTCAGTGCAACCTCCTACTCTTCCTATGTGGGGGCCCTATGGTGTGTGGGTGCCATATCCACCAATGGCGCCTATGATACAACAAATCCAAGGAGTTGTTGCTGGTCCTTCACATCCTTTGGTATGTCGATTGGACTTCGGTCAATCTAGCTCAAGTCATGAGAAACACTTCCACAACCACCGAAGGTATTGCTGGCTCATGAGATTTAGGATCATGTCAAAGGGAAGGCACAAATCAAGCAAGTATATGTCCCTAAGAAGGAGAAGAAGATGCCCTCTATTCCTACATAAAGAATTGGTCCTCTGTTTCCTTTACAACCGGCTCTGCCAGAGTGGCCATTATTGAAATTAATGAGCTGATTGTGATTGAGGAGCCAACTACAGAGGTGATGAAGGAAGTCCCCATGGGTACTGCTACAAATGATCAAGAAACCAAGAGTAGTAAGAGGGACTCCAAATATTGCTAGCCCAAGTGGTGCCTGTTGGGATTATCAAAAACCAATAGGTGGAAATTACAACACGCACTTCATCACAAGCAAAAGAAAGAAAGGATGGAGAAGTTGAAGGAAGACATTTTCAATTCCACACATCATTTTTTTCTTCCACTAGCAAGAAAAGCATCGCAAGGCATAGCGGTGGCCACCAAGACTGGACAAACCAGCTAGGCTAGTTCTACAGCATAGCCACCCAGTCCAACTGGCCAAGCCAGTTCTAAAACCAGCCAAGCCGGTTCTGCTACTGGTTCTACACCCCAAACTAGCCAGGTTGGTTTAGAACCGGCTAGGCCGGTTCCTTTGCCTCCTGTGCAAGACAGTACATCTACTAGTGATTCGACTCCTGATTTTATTGCTCTAGCTATTGCTGCAGAGTCTGAGGATCTCTAGGGGGTCATGATGAAGAATTGGTGGATTATGAACCATCTCCAGAGTGTGTGGATATTAATGTTGTATATTTATCTGTCGATTGTTATTTTCTTAGAGATGATGCAAGGACAACTAATTTAATTTTGCTACATAAAGTGTCATCTTTGAGAAACCAAAAGATTCCGTGAATCATCTCAAGCCACTACATGTGAAGGGCCACATCAATGGCACACTGGTTCATAACATGTTGGTGGACAGCGGATCAATTGTGAATTTAATGCCATATTTGCTTTATAAGAAGCTTGGTGGCACGGATGAGGAGATGATTAGGATCAACATGATGATTAGTGGTGTTGGTGGTGGTGAGCCAATTCCAGCAAAGGGTGTTGCATCGATGGACCTTACTATCGGAAGCAAGACATTGGCTACCGCTTTCTTTGTTGCAAAAGTGCAAGGGAGCTACAACTTGATCCTTGGGCGAGATTGGATACATGACAACCGTTGCATTCCTTCTAGTTTGCACCAGCTCCTTATTCAATGGATTGGTGATGAGATAGAAGTTGTCCACGCTGACTCATTGGCCCAAGTTGCTATGGCTGATGCTCCTTTGCTCGGGGGGCATGATGGTATTGCTTGTTTATCTGGATGTGACCTTACTAATTTTGAATTTATCAGTGTCACCAAGGATGGTTTTGTCCCCATTCTCTAAAGCCAATTGATAATCACCTCAATATCATCATGTAGTAAAAAGTTGATGCTGTCGACCAACCCATTGGAAAAGTTGATGTTTGGGTGGCTTCATGCTTAGGCTGACGTTTGAAAGTTGAGGCTTGGAATTCATATATGCTGGAGACATTATGAAGCAATTGTCTCACTAGAGCAATGTACATAAGGTGTTTGAAAAAATACTTTCTAAGTGTTTGGTGCTGACCAAGCAATGGTCGATACATGTATCGCCCTTAGAACAAATTTGGCTGATGTATACATCGCCCTTAGTCGCTAGATAGCCAATGAGTTGGACATCGTTGCTATTTAGTTTCTTATGTTTTCAGGTTCACCTAAAGCTTTACCTAAAAATAGGGGGCATATGTTGACAACCAAAAGTGGTCAAATTTTATAGTAGAATCCACCATCATGTTTATATCATTAAGATGGTTAGAAAACATATTTGGATAATCTTATTTGGAGCCCGGACGAACAAACAACGATTTAGGAGTGCTGGCCCAGCTGGAACTAGCCAGGCCGGTTCCTAAACTTGGAAACTTGGAGATCACATGTTTTCGCATAGGAAACTTGGAGATCATGATTTGGAGATGTTTCTTATTGGGATAAGACCACCCCCTCTATATATACGAGAGGATCACGGCCGATTGAAGGATCCAACACTCAGTCGTCAAAAAATACATCTACTACCTAGTTTTACCCTTTTCCAACCCTCTTGTTGTTCGTTGCATCTCTTCGTGAGATTCATCGGTGTTCTAGGCAGCCTTGCTGGTCCTAGAACAACCCTAGGTGTGATCCTCCCCGATGGGTCCTCTCAGGAGGCATTCCTAGGCTTTTGCGGCATTGGACGAGCTCTAGATCGGCCTAACCGTTCTCTAGATTGGTTTAGTCATTCTTGGAGTTGTTTGCTGCTTGTTTCATGTTGTGTGCAACTTAGGGTGAGCTAACCCTTGCTGGTGTGTGGATTAGATCACAATCTAACATCAACACTTATATTGATCAAGTTGGAAGCATGAAGAAGGAAACTATCAAGAGTAATGGTATTATGAAGTAATGGCAATCCAAGGCATAAAAGTATAAAGAGACATAGTCTGATGCATATCTATGGCCTCATTGTTTTGGATTGAGCTTACATCATGAAGGTAGACATTGAGCTGAATATTAAAGGTGTCAAGCCAAAATGAAGAGGATATAAGAAATCATGAATTGGCTTGACCATATTGATGGTGATTTATATATGTCAATCTATAAGAATCTAATCACAGCTTGATTGATCTCAACATTCACATCTAGAAGATATTCAAGCAAGGATCACAATATTGAAGAAATGGTTTTCATTGGATTCTTAATATGATGTGACTTGAGTATGGCTCGATAAGATGAAGATAGCAAGGAAAGGGCTTCGTAGGACTAAGCGAAGGTGAAGGACAAGCGACGGCTTGGAGACCGAGGTACCATGGCTAAGGTGAAGAAGAGAGTACTTGCATTAAGTTGAGGTACTAATTGAGATGTGAGGAGTCATATTATGTTGAGGATCAAATCATTGGAGGATGTGACTTGAAGCCATGGATTGAACTCACATGTGTTGAAATGATTCAAGTCACATGCTCAAGGTGTATTTGCTCAAAAGATGAGACAAAGATGATTGCAACCCCTTATGAAGTGATATTGAGAAGAAATGGCATATGAAGGTTTTGAAGAATCAAGTGGTTGAAATGGTTCTATTCTCTTGATCTTGAGTATAGGTATGTCGTACTATCAAGGGGGATGCAATATGAATCATAGACAAGTCTCAAGTGCTCAAACTAACCAAACACAAGTGCTGACATGAAAGAAACACATTAGCACAACACTTGCACCTGTTGATCTTGGGCTTGTTCTTGTTTGGGTTGGATAGACCTCAAAATAAGATTTTTAGAAAGTCCAAGATCACTCAAAAAGGAGTTTGAAGTAAAAAGTTATGGCGTTTTCCGTGATGTGACAAATGCTTTTTTAGAGTTGTGAAAGTGCCATGAAAAATGCAGCAAAGCCGCACCACGACAATGGTGTATTCTGAATAACCATAATGGCTAGTTTTTGACCTCTAACGACTAGTTTTTGTGAGCTAGGTATATATACCCATCACACGTCTCCTGGTGAGGCTGCCAGTGTCTAGAACATTGCAAATCCATTCCAAGCCTTGTGTGAGCTCTCTCCAACCCCTCTCTTTGTGAGAGTGAGTGATAGTGTGTGATTAAGTGTCAGAGAGTGTTGGTACTTCCTAGCATCACCACTAGTAATGACACTAAGAAGTACATTTGGTATTTAGTGTAATTTAGAAAATAATATATTTGTATATGAGGAATTCTGCAAGCGCATAGGTATACCATTGTAGCATTTCACCCAGGAATATTCCAGGTATCTTTATTTATATTTTCCACAGGGAGGAGCGGTGGCTAGAGATATTGATAAATATGTATACTTATGATGAGATCATTAACTAAACACTTACTCTAAGCAGGGCTAAGCCTAATGATATATAAATGTAAGTGTAAGGCAATAATGATAATCTAGAGATAGAAATAGATGCTCATAAATGTAGTGTAGCTAGACTAAGTAATAATACGAGAGAGAAAGATTCCTAAGTCATTCCTATTCACCAAGTCTTATATACAGCCTAGCACATATACTTTCATCTATAGCATAATTAACTCTTCATCTACATATAAGGGACATTACTAAGGAAGATCAAGAATAGAGCTTGACTTCCATCGCAACCACATCCTACTTGGCCTACAAATGGGAGGTGGACTACAAAGGACTCAATGAGACTATCACTCCCACGATCTACCACACGATCCGGAATGTAGGGTGCATCCGTAGGTAAATAATCTATAAGCACCACACTTACATAATGTCGACCACTTAACCCACTTGAGTATTGGGCTAAGAGCTTTGCGAACCTATGCATAAACTTAATATTAACTATGACTACATCAAGCATACTACCAAAGCAAACTAAGAACATGATAGATAGAAACATAATATATATTAAGCATAAAGTCATGAATAATAAAGGATACAATGGCTATACTAGCCTCCAAATGATGAATCCAGAATCTTGAGCAGTAGCCTAACTCTATTTGGATCTTACTAGCTAGACTATACTAAGGCTTCGAAGTATTGGAGATCTAATCTATTCTGTTTGGTTGATCTTCTTGGATAATTGTGGTATCTCTTGATTGAAGATGAAGATGCCCGGAGATGTGGGCTATTTATAGGGGGAACTAGGAGTCCTATGGGCCCATGAATCCATGGCAACGTCATATCTGAGCCCTCGAATCGAACCAACCTTGAGCAACGACATAGATTGAACCTAGGAGGTGGTGGAGAATCGACATTCGAAGCGAAGGCTAACACATGGGGCTAGGAGGCTGACCAGCCTTTAGGTGGGGCTGGCTAGCCCCACCCAGTGGCCACTCAGGTCGGGTCATGGTGTATTGTCTTTTAGATGCTTCTAGAGTCTTCCTAAGTCGGTTTCGTCGTGGATATACGTGATTTGATCTGACAATTGGGTCCACCTTGCTTGTTTTCTGAATAAATCCTCCTGCAAACATAGATTCACCAAAACTTGTAGAATTTATTAGTTTAAACTCCTATACATATGTTGGTGATCCTATTCTTGCATTTATATAAGTTATATTGATGGTTTATGATGAGTGTTAACTACCGTCAACAAACTCCCCCAAGCTCAAACATTGCTTCTCCCTGAGTAATGCTAAACTCAACAATGGATCAGGAGTTTCATCAATGTGTTCACTCCTCAAAAGTACACATGAGTTCAAAAAAATTATCCTCTAAATTAGAATAAACTGACCTGAGTTTTAAACTTACCCATATTACCTTCAACCATGGGGCTTCTTAGCCATCACTTGGGTCTTGAGCAATTGAAAGGCAGAACGATCAAGTCAAGTACTGTGTCTTAAGTTCTTTGTTCTACCATTATTCCAGAGTTTTTATAAGTTTTCAAAATAAAACTCAGAGATTCCATTGTATGACAGTCTCAAGTCTCTCAATATATGTGGTATTTTTGGACCTCACCAAGGCAAAAAATGATGTTGTGCCTTTTTATCTTCCTACAACTAAGGCTTATGTGTAGCTCATAGGAGTGGAAATAGCATGAAAGAGCATACTTGCAATGCATATATTGTAAAGTCAAACCTTGGATCCAAAGATAAATGAGTCATACAATCAAATCAAGATGTGCATGTGTGTGTGGATGTATGTGGTGGATATATATGATGGCTAACCTAATTCTACTTTGCTCCTTGAAAACATCTCTCTTTTGAAACTTGGAAATATTTTTGCAAGAGGACAGGGGCTATCTTTATTCTTATTTTTTTAGACAGGTATCTAAGTACCCATTGTTTTAAATATATCGGACACTTTTGTGTCCATTTTTCTCAACTCTTTTCTCCTTTTTATGAATAACTTTTGCATAGCTCATGCCTCTTTTCTGCAACAAACTTTTGAGAAATAGCAACAAGAACTTGGAGCCTTTATTTGGTGGATGAAAAACCTGTCAAGCATGTTTTTGTGTTCACTCCCAGTGTAGGAATAAAATTTTTTTGGGTGGATCTAAATGGAATGGCATGTTTTTGCGCCTGCCCCCAGTAGGAGTGCATATGTGGGTGGTGTGTATGAGATCTTGATTTTAAGAGCATGGCAAATCTCTCATAAGAGTCAACAAAGCTTGACAAAACTCAATGCAATACAAGTAGCATATAAATGGAAGTTTTCCTAGCCTAAATATCATGTATTGCTCTGGTAGGAATTCAAGCTTTGTCATACAGGAACTTATCATGTAGCATTTTTATGGTTTTCAAAAAGATAAATCTCTAGAACTTTAGTGTCACTAGGAACAAGATAAATAGCAGCTCAAACCTTCTTATATTATATCCATCAATTACCTAGACTTAGATCAAGCATATGCTACCCACGAGTTTCAAGTTCAGAGTAAATCCTTATATCAAAATAATTTTATCCAAAACTTAGGAGAATTCAAGGCTGAAAATTAGGTACGAAAGGAATTACAATTGAACAACTATTTATCATTTCTATTTCAAGAGATTATCCAGAGAGTCCTTTTTGTTTTATTCAGCTCTTAAAAATCAAACTTAAAGTAAACTAGACACACACTCTTTTTACTACTATAAGGATAAATATTTATTTATTTTTGTTTTTAAGTTTTGCAGATTTTTCTTTTTTTAGATATATAACAAACTCAAAATAATAAAGGAGATACTTAGCTAGATACATGGTGGATGTTCTCCCCCAAGCTAGTAGATGAAATTGAGCTAAGCTTGAAAAGCGTTGCACCTCGGGGCTCGGTATTTTTCCTCTATATACAAATGTACATATATGCTATGCAAAAAAGTATTTTATGATGCAATGAAATATAACTAAATGTATCATATTTTTTGTATATATATGCCACCACGGTGAATATTCTTACAGGTTTTTACACATCATAAAATTATTTACATGGGGCTTAAGATTTTGTAATGCAATAATTTTTATTTTATTTTCTAAATGCAAATGCAGAAAAGTAAATATGCTAAAGTAAAAAGATAATTCATGCAATGTGAAAAAGTAAATATGGATAACTACCGATTTTACCTCCTAACGAGGGTTCGGGATTTTGAGTCCGCCAAACCGGACTTCTCCAAATTTGTTCATTCTTCGGGTGCATCAATCGGTCCCGGTGATGGAGACCTTGATGGTTGCACTTCCTTCTCACGCCACACCAATTTAGAGCATTGCTATGTTCTTGGCTTGAATGCGAATCACTCCTGTAACAACCCGAGTTTGTTACAATATAGGCAATCATTTTTGACCATCAAAGGAAGTGGTCAACTAAACTTCTATGAAGATCCCTGGTGCTCTAAACAAGGTAGATCGGTGAGAATCCATCAAAAGTACCCCGCAGGCATCCCTGGATAGCCACAGTTAGGCTCACGCCCAAAGCAATTGGAGAGATCCCTAATTGGATTAAGAGTCATCCTATTGACATCATCAACACCAACTCAATGCTAGAGAGTACCCTAAGACATGGCACCTTGATCCCTAGTATCAACCCACTCAATGATTGAATCAATTCAACAAAGACAGTGATACGCCAGACAGTCCGCCTGACCTACCAGACCATCTGATAAATCTCAGAACTGTACCAGAAGATGGGAAATGAGTTGTTTGCCACTTAAGGGAGTAGGACCCACATGTCAGCATGAAACGAGATAACTCTCAGCTGAAGCTACTCTCTCTCACTCATCCTCTCATTTGCAATACACTCTCTCTACCTACCCAAGAATAAGCAAGAACCCTAGAAACTAGAGGTGGGAGAGATTGGAGAAGAGATTGGAGGAAGGAAGGGAGAGGAAGGAGGGAAGCATTTGTAACGGAACCATCCAAATTATAAGAGCACAAGTACAAAAACAGTCACCGAAGTGATCAAATTCTCGCACTTGAGCCCATATAACTCCGGTAGTCCAATGAAATCACACGGGATTTCAAACCAACCAACATACGAGCCAAGATCGTAGTGATTCAACATAACAAGTCACATGTTACAACCATTTCACAAGTAGTTTAATATACATCGGAGTTCAACATAGTTATTACAACTTAAGTTCAAAAGTAGCGGAAGCAAAGTAATTTGAAACTAACATTAATCTTATTTCAAATACATGCCAGTACCACGGTCGACTTCCAACAAAAGCATTAGAGAGAAGATAACTCAGAAGGATCATGCCCGTGATCACACTCCGCCACTAAGGCAGGAGTCAACCAACTCTTGCAGTCGCCAAGATACAACACAACCTGCAACAAGTGGGGATAAAACCCTGAGTACGAGAAGGTACTCAGCTTGACTTACCCGTCATAAACCAGAAATAAAGTGACACCAAGGATCATGCAAGGCTGATATAAAGTGGGCTAGCTTGACACATTTTGCATAAAAGCTTAATATGGATAAGTAATCATTAATGCTTAAGCATCAAGTTAATTATCATTAACATGTCATCTATATTATAACCTATACTAGAGCACTCACTTTATTAGGAGCAAACAATATTAACCATAGCAGGTATAAATTGAGGCAACCTTTCCATCATTATCCAATTAACCATCCATTCAATTTAATGGAATCTACGTTGCCGCTGCTCAAGTCAAGTGCTCACTAACCGGGAGCGACGGCGATTCGAATCGAATTCCTATCCAGCTGGAGGGGTATTTCTAACACTCACTGAGTCACGCCTGGCGAGGGCTGCTCAGGTCATCTTTCGTACAGTTTAGGAATCGCGGGTCCAAATGATGTCGCGTCCCCAAGGGCGACACTCTGCCAGGTGATAGGGACTCTAACCCCCCCCTTGGTCTCACGCCAATGTCCCCAAGCACATCCTTTCTCTCCTCCAAGATGCAACCTACCATTCGATTCCCGGCCTGAACCATACTACTCGACTTCGCGATCGGAACGACTTATCCGGCCAACTAAGTGTTAGACTGCGTTCAACATGACTCAAGGACGTACAACGAATCGGTCCTTAAACGACTCAGACGGGGATAGTTCTACACCCAAGACCTCCATGCCTTGTTGTTTCACTATCGTCATCCCGCCCGGTCTCATTTCATTTTATTAACACATGGTTCCATTCCACGATAGCAAATATAGCCAACCGTGCCATATATGAATATCCCTATATCTCGCAGGTGACAGGAAATCACCTGACTTCTACCGCTTAAAGCAGGGCTAAGCATCTACTCGATCCTAGTCTATGTAGGATTCAAGGATTCATATATCTGGACAAGGAATGATATAATGCAGCAAGGGTTTCCAACCAACTCCTACCACTTAATGCAACAATACTTATAACATATATATATATAATTGCTTTGAAGATAGGAGGCTTATAATGCTTCGGGGCTTGCCTAGGATCCGACACAAGTCAGTGGTTGTCAGACATCACTCGCCGAGTACTTCCATCTTCGGGATAGTTTCCCAAACACCGTCTTCGGGTTTGGCTCCAGCACCAAATCCTTCACGTGGTGAATCTAGCGTACCTAAATGAGATGCAAGATGCAAGTGTATGAATACCTGAAAATACAATGGATGATGCATCACACACTAAACAAGGCAAGTACAAGGTTATACTAAAGACACGTAAGCACATCACATTACTTAAGTAACCTTACACAAACAAACATGCTAAAATAGCAAAGAAAGCAATACCAAGCATGACATAAGATTTACAAAGTCTCAGGTGTACTAGCTTAATCACCAAAGACATGAATCACACTTAGCAATACGCAAGCAAAGTAACCAAGCAATCATGTATTTTCAACAATTCTGGACATACATGCAGTAGCTGAGTAAATCAATCATATCTGAAGTTCTACAAATCCAAATGATATGCAATAAGACATTATAGAAAGCTTATGAAATTATCTACATTTCATTTATAATCATCACAGCATGATTCTAAAGTTTAACATGTCAAATTTACACAAACACAAAAACTGGTCTAACAAGACAGAGAGCAAGCAATTCTGTAACCCAACTTTAAACAACTATAACTCCTAAACCACATGGCCTAATGCCACCAAATTTTAACAGAGGCTAGATACATAAATTATCTACAACTTTTGTATAAACAAGTTTTACAACAAAGCACATTATCATGAAGAACTTTGCTAAGTTTCCAGATCTGTCCAGAAACCTCATTTGCAAGAAATAATTATTAACTTATGTTGCAAACATACAATTTGACAAAACCAACTTTACCAACATGTCACACATGACTAATGAACACAAGAAAACATAGTGTCCATTCCTAAATAAATTTTTTTAATGCATTTTCTTAATTTATTTAGATAATTAGGTGGAATTATGAACACCTATCAAAAGTGCACAATAAATTCTACCAAAATTACAGTGGGCTACATATGCTCCCAATAGTTTACTGTACAAATTTCAAACCTTTTGGACATATATATCAACCTCTATGAAAAAGACAAATGACTATTGCAAGAATTCATGTGAGAGCAAGATGAATCAATAACTCACTCATACTACAACTAAAATTCATGAAATTTTTACCACACATCAAACATCACATGAGTAGCATGCCACAAAAATTTCACTTCATTTGGAGCCCTACATTTGCAGTTATGAAAATGACAAATACAACTAGCATTGAAAACCTAATCTGAAAGATCTATTTTTACAGCAAAAACATTAAACTAAAACATGACATATTATAGATCTACTGCATAGAAAATTTCACAAGGATTCCAAAAAGTTCTCATTTGCTATTTTAGGAATTTCCTATGATTTACTATGTATTTTCAAAGTTTCACCCGATTCACCACAAATAGGTCCCTCGAGGCACTATTCATATGAGTCTATGACATTGCAGTTAGGCCCCTTCTTTGAGTCAAATTGTTGTGTGCAGTCCCTGGTCGCGAATTTGAACAGAGGAGGCGGCTGAGCTCGCGGTTGAGGCCGGAGGAGGGCTCGCCGGCGGCGTTGGAGTGGTGTGGAAGCATCTCCATCACTGGGCGCATCCATCCAGGCGAGTGTGTGCACGAGGTGGAGCGTGACAAGGTGAAGGCGGTGGTGTATGCGGCCGTGGCTATGGTGGGGTGCCGAGACGGGAACAGCAGCGGCGGCCGAAGCTCCAGCTCGGCCATGGCGGCGGCCATGGCGAGCGCGTGCTCTGGCGCGGTAACGACCAAGCAAGGGCGCTACGTGAGCAGCGCAAGGTGGGGAGCAGCTAGTGTGGCCGGTATTGGAAGAGGAGGAGGGAGCGACGATGGCTGCGAGCGACGCAGCAGCTCGGCTGCTCGGCCATGTTGAGCTGGAGGCAGAGCGAGAGAGAACAGCGGGAGAGCGAGTGAACAAGAGAGACCGAGGGAGAGCAGGCCACGCGCCGTTTCTACTCCCACGGGAGCACATGCAGGATCAAGGTGGCGAACGGGCGCGGCATGGGAGGCCACGCGGCAGCGAAGTGCTGTAACCAGTCGGCCATGACGCAGCTCCAGTTTGAATCAACTACCAAGCTATCAATACTACCTCGAATATACCACTGAAACTTGATTTTTGTCCCCCTCCATCTCCTAATCCGATTGTCCATTGATCTTGGTGCAAGAGATAAAATTGTAGAGCTTTGCACGGTGAACAATATTGGTTTAATAATCAAGAGCTAAATCTGCCCAGATTAGAAGATATCGAGCTCCAAAGGAGGGTACCTCAAAACCGAAATCTGCAGTCCCATTGAAGGCCGACTGAAAGTGCATTCTTCTCCCCTTTCTAACTCTTAATCCGCTCGGTGTTATCAAAACTTTCACTAATAAAAGTTGTAGAGCTACATGTCAGGTCCAACTTTGCTTCTATGAGTTTGGTCCAGATCGCCATGGTTTTCAAGTTACAAACTCACCAACATGCATACATGGAAACTAAAACAGCCATTCAGTCCATTGAGGACTTAGCAAAATTTCGAGCTCCCAAAACAGCACTGGATTCCAACTTGAGGGCTCGGTTTCACTAAGTTAGAGGCCTAACTAGGTCTTGATCTTTAAACAAAGTTTGTTCTACATAACAAGAACTACAACTTTTATTAAAGGACCTTGAGCTGGTTCAGCTTAGATCACAATATACAGAGCTCCAAATTCGAGCACACGAAACTGAAATTTCAGTTTCAGTAGGAACCCAACTGAAACATGATCTTTGAGGCTCTGTAGATCTTGTACTATTGGGAATTAGGTCATAGTGTTGTTGACAAAATCATAGAGCTATGTGAGCACTACAATATTGCCAATATGAGCTAGAGCTGGTTCTGCCTAGTTTGGGAGGTAGAGTGCTCCAAATAAGCTACTTGAAACTGTTGTACAGTCCAGACTTAGCCAAATTGGCTAAGTGCCAAACAGCAGGTCAAAACTGACTTGGGTCCCTGTTTGAGCATGTTCCCTACATTTCCATGACTTGACTCTTAAACAAAGTTTGTTCCTTATAAAATTCCCTACAACTTTGTTAAAGGGTGCACAGTCATGCAAAGCTTCTAGGTCACACTTTTGAAATGGTCAAACAAAAGGGTTCTAGGGTCCATCCATGGTCAACCATCACTTAGAAGCACATTTAGGCAAAATGATCAACATGAACATTGTTCCATGGAGTGTCCTAAGTGTAGTTAAGGTGTTGTAGAGGCCAAACATACCTACCATGCATAGGTTGCACAAAAGTGTAGGCCTCACATGCCTTGAAACATAGAACTCAAGTGAAATGCTATAGTCATTTCATGTGGTTGTTTCAAGATACATGCTACACATGTTCCACTAGGGTGTTCCACATGTGTCCAAGATGTGTTGCACATATTGCATTTGTATGTTGCACAACACTAGTTCCTATGGGATGTAAGGCAGGTTTCAGTCATAATCCAAACAAGCATATAACTTATCATTTCATGTGACTTTTTGATTCCAAACTTTACGAAACTTTTCCATGGATCAATATAGATAGTTATTGATGTGAGACATGTGAAGATACTTTGATAACAAAACCCAAGCATATATCTTTTAATTGAGCCTATATGTAAGCAAGGGTGCAATATCCAAGTTTAGGTTAGGGTTTATTTCCATAGGTTTGACTTTGGCATCGTCATCTCCACTAATCTATCATGTTTGAGCTCAAACCCACTGCCTAATTGGTGATAAACACCTGGGGTGTTACAGCATTAGTAGCAACTGTAACAGAACCGCCCAATTATATGAAATTTAGTAAGAAAATCATCCAACAAGCGAACAATTTAGCAAACTTAAGCCCATATAACCCGGTAGTCCGTGAAATCACGACGGATTTCAAACCAATTCACATACTAGCCAAGATCGTAATAAGTTTAGCGGTCACCATCACAAGTTACATAAAAGTTCGCATCACAAAATACATCAGAGTTTAAACATAGTTATTACAAACCAGGTTCGAATAAAAGTAGCAGAAGCATTAGTTCAAAACACACACGCACACAGTGTTTGAAATAAAGTGCCAGCTCATGATCACTTCCAGCAAAAGCATCAGATGAGACGTAGTGAATGACCACTGCTCATGGTCCTAAGCTTCGCCCATCGCAGGATAGAGGCAGTTGATACAGTAGCCGTAATACATCTGCCCATCTGCAACAAGTGGGAATAAAGCCCTGAGTACGAGAAGGTACTCAGCTAGACTTACCCGAAAGAACCAAAAATAAAAAGACACCAAGGATCATGACAGGCTTTATGGTGGGATAGCTGACTCATTTGCAAAAAGACATATTTAATCTTAACAAATCTTTTCCAAAAGCCTGCATTAAGTTAATCTTTATTAATCTGTCAACTATGTTTGCACCTGTACTAGAGTAACATGTAATTAAGCAAGTAAGGATAACCAATGATCATTAACAACATTCATCATGTCATATTCCACGTAACTATACAAGTGTTCCATCAACATTACTATGATAAAGTAGCTCAAGTCAAGTGTTCACTATCTAGTGAATTGATTATTAACCAGCTGGTAATTTATTCCTCACACAAACCTCACTCACTAGCTAAAGTGAGGTGTTGGTCACCGAGTCAACTATTTAGGTAAAGTCGCGAGTTTGCCAGGAACCACATGTACCCGGGGGCCCCCGACTGCTCTTTGGCCTTATCATCGCGCCCCCGTATCCTGCCACTACTGCTCCGGTACAGTGCGTTGCGGGCAATCCACTCGGCTCGAATAATCTCCCAGCTTCGCGGTCGAAAGGTACATTATTCGGCCAGCTAAATGTGAGGCATGCGTTCAACATGACTCGAGGCCCAACAACGGTCGGTCCTTAATCGACTCAGACGGAAAACACTACAGTCTGAAAGCCTGCAAGTCTCCGTCTGGTCTCAATTTCAATTCGACACTTAGTTATTCCCATATGACATACTTTTCAAACAGATCTAGGTAACCACCTATAGCTCACAGGTGACAGGCAATCACCCGACTTCTACCGGTCTAAGCAAACTAAGCATTTCTTGACTGCGAATACCAAGGTAACAAGGATATGGTAGAACAAGGGTAAACAAGGTATAATGCTGCAATGGTTGCAAACAACTCCTAAACGTATTGCATCAATTAAGTAAAATAGTTAATAAAATATTTGCAAACCGGGAGAGAAATGCTCCGGGGCTTGCCTCTCTCGAAAGAGCTCGGACGGTGGTCGGGGCACTCTAGAAGATCCTCACCGACCTCCTCATCGGCTTCGGGCACCTCCTGCTCTTGCACCTCGGACAGCTCTTCCGGATCCTCGGGAACTGCTACAGGGGTCACTTCCTGCGATCCTGTATGATGCAGATGTATAAGTGCTCATGCCTAGGTGTATTGCAGAGATGACATGATATGATGATGATGAATGAGATGTAGATGAATAGGTTACTTTATTTGGATTAAGTGGAATTACAACTCTTCTACAATGTAGTCTACATCATCCAAGAACATGTACTCATAAACTACCACCAACATTTTCTACCATGCAAGGCATTCTAGCACCCTAAGATGCTTCAAAGATACACCAAAGCAAAGTTTACCAATTAATCTTACATTAAAGTGTTAATTTAAACCCTAGTTAGTACTATGCTTGAACAGCAACACTTATTTTGGTAACCTAGAAAAATCTAATAAAATTACAGTGGATTACTATCATGTACTTCAGTATGTCACAAAAATTCCATTGCAAGTTGAGTACTAGAACTATCTACACAAAAATAACAATCTAGGGTCTAAAAATGAGCATAAAAATACTTTATACTATGAAAAGTATCAAACAATAGATTTATCATTTTTCCTAGATTCTACATAGTAAACAATCACTGTATAAAAATTATCACTTGCATGTTTTATTCATATTTTTCTATCTAACAAAAATAACAAATATTAACAATAAAAAGCACTTGAACTACACATAAGAATTCTTCTACAAAACATGCATGATACATATTTTTCCTAGCAAGTACATTGCACAAAAAGATTAACAAACTTGAAACCATATTTTTCTGAGTTTTCTATAATTTATTACATATTTAACAAGAAAACAACAATTTCAATGATTAAATAAAAACCCTACAGAAAAGTAGTGCAATATTTACATGCAACATTTTTAGATTATAGATCTGGTTCTAAGAAGCCCATAGAAATTTATTTCACAATTTTTGGAGCTAAATTAATCACACAAACAATTCTTAAAGCATTTTTATTCCCAAATAATAAAAGAAAATGAAAACCAAATTCTCTTTTCGGTAACGGGCCGGTCCAGTGAAAGAATACGGCCCGATCCGTTTTCGGCCCAGAGGCACACGCGCACGGGGAAAAAGGAGACGGCCCGGCTCAGCCTACGGCCCAAAGCCGTTCGCTCGCGAGGCTGGGGGGAAACGGGGTTGCCGGTGACCGTGGCGTCGCGGCCGAGCGGCGGTCGGGCGGCGGCCGTTGCCGGCCATGACCGGGCGCGAGGAGGTGCGCACCGGGTCCGCAAGGAGAAGGCGAATCTGTCTAGGCCATGAGCGAAGAGCGAGGAGTAGCGGAGAAGCCTTTCCCACGGTGAGGTCACGCACGGAGGAACCATGGCCAACGGTGGCGAAACGGCGACAATCACACCCACCTGGCTCAAACGGTGAATCCAAGGCGAGCACGGTGTGTTGGAGATGAAGGCGGAGCGATGTGCACGGGAAGAAGGGCGGTGGTGGATCACCGGCGGCCAATTTGGCCGGCGGAGGTGGCGGCGGCGCGGTGAGCTCGAGTGCGTGCTCGGTGCGGGTGGAGAAGATGACCGTGCGGCAGGGAAAATGGAGAGGGCCAAACGGAAGCGGGAGCGCAAGCGACTTGAAGGGCGTGTCGCGTGCTGGCGGTGGCCACCGGCGGCCAGGTGTCGTCGGCGAGCGGCGCATGCCGGCCACGGGGCGAGCGGCGTCTGCGCGGCCGGGACGTGTCGTGGGCGCGCGCGGGCGAGGCGGACGCAGCGCGCGGGGCTGGGCCGGGCCGCATCGTGAGCAGGCCGAGAAGGGAGGCGGCGGCCCGTTAAAGCAAGAAAACGCTTTTCATTTTTAGTTTCTAGAAAATTTTCAAATAAATTCAATTTATAGTTTTAAAATTCAATTTTGAGCAAGAAGATGACTTTTTCTGAAAATGGTCTAAAAATGAAAGTTGCTTAGAATTTGATTCCCTACAACTTTTATTAAGGGGCCAACTCTAAAACTCTTACAAATTTTGAATTGGGAAATAAAAGCTAATTAGGGAGGGTTTTTTTGACTATTTTCGAATAACATTTTTAAAAGAAAATTTTTGACAATACTTTGGTCATTAAGTTGCTCTAAAAATTGCACTAATTAATTCTAGGTGATCTAAAAATTATAGCTACACTTAATCTAACTAGTATAATTAGTGTGAAATAATTATAAACATATTATGCAACACTTGTTCCCTAAAATTTGCTTTCACTAAAGGTGCACTCTAATCCACATGTGATTATGAATGAGATGACATGGTATGTTTATGATTTGCAATGCTAATGCTTGCGTAACACCGGGGTGTTACAGCCCTCCCCCCTTATAAAAATCTTGTCCCAAGATTTGGGTTACGAACCATTTGTTATAAAAATCTTCATAAGCTTTTTGTAGATATTCACCCGTTTCCCAAGATGCATCTCCCTCATCATGATGACTCCATTGTATCTTATATGTTTTCACCACACTGTTTCGAGTAGCCCTCTCTTTAGAGTCCAAAACTCGAACCGGTTCTCATGATATACCAAATCTGACTTGAGCTTTATGCCTCGGGGTTCAATTCTTTCCTCTGGAACGCGCAAACACTTCTTGAGATGCGATACATGAAAAACTGGGAATATAGCACCCATTGTTTTAGGTAACTCCAACTTATAAGCTACTGGACCTTTTCTTTCTAAGATCTTGTATGGTCCCACAAATCTGGCGGCAAGCTTTCTGTGTACTCCAAACCGCTTCTTCTTCATTGGCGTGACTTTCAGATAAACATAGTCACCAACTTCGAACACAAGCGGTCTTCTCCTTCTATCTGCATAGCTTTTCTGGAGTGATTGAGCTGCTTTCATATTTTGCTGAATGATATGAACTTTCTTCTCGGCTTCTTCTACAAAGTCAATACCATAATACCTTCTCTCTCCTAGCTCGATCCAGTTTAGAGGTGTTCTACACTTTCTGCCATACAGAGCTTCAAAAGGTGCCATTTTGATACTTTGTTGATAGCTATTATTGTAGGCAAACTCTGCTAAAGGTAACAATGACTCCCATGAACCCCTGGAAGACAACACACAGGCTCTTAACATATCCTCTAGCACAGCATTAACTCTTTCGGTCTGACCATCTGTCTGAGGATGATAGGCAGTACTACGAATTAAACTAGTTCCCAAACCTTTGTGCAAGTGCTCCCAAAAGTGAGCAGTGAATTGTGACCCTCTGTCGGACACTATAGTCTTTGGTATGCCATGTAATCTCACGATCTCGGCAATATATCTCTCAGCATATTGAGGTGGTCGGTAATCTGTCTTGATAGGCAAAAAGTGAGCTGACTCTGTAAGGCGATCCACAGATTACCCAAATCGAATCATGGCCTTTCTGAGTAGTGGGCAAACCCGTGATAAAATCCATATTTATATCATCCCACTTCCAACTAGGTACGGACAAAGGTTGTAACAATCCAGCAGGTCTCATATGAATGGCTTTCACCCTACAACATGTGTCACATCTAGCCACATAAGCTGCAATTTCTTTCTTCATCTTTGTCCACCAATAACGAGGTCTTAGTTCTTGGTACATCTTACTACTGCCAGGATGAATGGATAACTTAGAGAGGTGAGCTTCATCCATAAGTTTGTTCTTAAGCTCCCTATCCTTGGGAACAACAAGACGGTCGTCAAACCACAACACGTCCTGTTCGTCCACTCTAAAGTGCTTGGATGGTTCTTCTTTAATTTTCTCTTTGATGTGAAATATCCCTTTGTTTGTTTTCTGGCCTTCTATTATCTTATTCTCCAAGGAGCAACTGATGTGAATACTATGTAACACAGCAGGGTGCATCAGATCAAAACCATCTTCGAGCAAGGGTTGCACATTCAGGCAATGTGACTTTCTACTCAAAGCATCTGCCACTACATTGGCCTTCCTAGGATGATACTGTACATTCAAGTTGTAATCTTTGATTAATTCTAACCATCTTCGTTGTCTCATGTTCAACTCTGGTTGGGTAAAAATGTACTTGAGACTCTTGTGATCGGTGAAAATATTGCACACATTACCAAGTAAGTAATGTCTCCAAATCTTTAAGGCATGCACCACAGCGGCAAGCTCAAGATCATCTGTCGGATAGTTGATTTTATGTTTTCTCAATAGGCAGGAGGCATAAGCAATGAATCTTCCTTCTTGCATAAGAACACAGCCTAATCCTGTTTTCGATGCGTCGCAAAACACATCAAAAGGTTTCTCAATGTCCGGTTGTGCAAGAACTGAAGCAGTGGTCAACAATTTCTGCAAGGTGTGGAAAGCTGTCTCACACTCCTCTGTCCACACAAACTTGTGATCTTTCTATAACAGACTGGTCATCGGCTTAGCGATCTTCGAGAAATCTGGTATAAAACGGCGATAGTAACCAGCTAATCCTAAGAAACATCTAACTTCCGACGCCGTGGTTGGTGTCTTCCAATCCATGACCTCTTGCGCTTTGCTCGGATCTACTGAAACTCCATTTCCTGATAGAATATGACCAAGGAAAGAAACTTTCTTCAACTAAAATTCACACTTGCTGAACTTAGCATACAACATATGGTCTCTAAGTCTGGTCAAGACAATTCTCTGATGCTCTTCATGACCTTTCTCATTCTCGGAGTACACTAGAATATCATCAATGAACACAACTACAAACTTGTCCAACTCTGGCGCGGACGCAGCACGTGGGCGAGGCAGACGCAGCGCACGGGGCTGGCCCAGGCCACATCGCGAGCAGGCCGAGAAGGGAGGCGGCGGCCCGTTAAAGCAAGAAAACGCTTTTCATTTTTATTTTCTAGAAAATTTTCAAATAAATTCAATTTACAGTTTTAAAATTCAATTTTGAGCAAGAAGATGACTTTTTTCTGAAAATGGCCCAAAAATGAAAGTTGCTTAGAATTTGATTCCCTACAACTTTTATTAAGGGCCAACTCCAAAACTCTTACAAATTTTGAATTGGGAAATAAAAGCTAATTAGGGAGGGTTTTTTTGACTATTTTCAAATAATATTTTTAAAAGCAAATTTTTGACAAAACTTTGGTCATTAAGTCGCTCCAAAAATTGCACTAATTAATTCTAGGTGATCTAAAAATTATAGCTACACAAGCTTTCTTAATCTAACTAGTACAATTAGTGTGAAATAATTATAAACATATTATGCAACACTTGTTCCCTAAAATTTGCTTTCACTAAAGGTGCACTCTAATCCACATGTGATTATGAATGAGATGACATGGTATGTTTATGATTTGCAATGCTAATGCTTGTGTAACAACGGGGTGTTACAACAACTCATGGACAACCTTCACCCCTCAACCCTTTCATGGTGAGCTCAAGATGAATCCCCCATTTCTTAGATTTCCCCTAGAGGCCTAATCCTTAGTCTTAATGCAAGATTGAAGATTTCTTGCTGGTGGTGGTTCCATCGTATGCAGAGTAAGTTCAAGAAATCCTTATCTAGCTCAATCACTCAAGCATCCCATGGATTATCCTTTGATTCATCTTTTTTGTATGTTGCAAGAGGAAGCTCATGAGCAACCCATCTTTTGGATAAAGAAGCAAGAAGTAGAAAGGAGTTGGATCTTCAAATTTTGGCTACGGAAGCTCTCAAATCTCAGAGATAAGGATCCATCTCAATCTCATGATTTTATCTCCTTTTTTGGTTTAATCCCAAACCCATAGCTACACTTAGCAAACCAAACTTCAAACCTAGCTACCTTGAGCCTAGTGAGCTACCTAAACCACCTTAGGAATGTTTTGCACATGCATAGATCATAGCTCAGCGCATCTAATTTTGAAACCCAAGATCACCCAAGAGCATAGGTTTTGTTGACCGATTTGTGGAGTGTCTGCCATATGTGGCTGAGTGTCAGCCAACTTAGAAAGTTAGCCAATAGAGCCTTATCTCAAGTCGACATGAGCTAGCGGAGAGTCCATGACATCTCGTGGAGCATCCGCCAGTTTATATAGACAGAAACCCAACAACCCAAGAGCACCAAGTTCTCAGCGGAGAGTCCGAGACATCTCATAGAGCGTCCGCTGATTTATAAGCCTAGTCAACCAGAAACCTGAGACCTCCTAGTTCCTAACGGAGTGTCCAATGCATGGCTCGGACCGTCCGATGGATGATGTAAACCCTAGGAACGCCTAAGTCGTAAACCATCAGAGTGTTCTCTAAAGCATCTGACCAGTAATAGAGAATCCATCATCTCCAATGGAGCATCTGTTAACCCAAACAAAGTCAAGCCAGACCTAGCTCGAAGCCCGATCCGACGGAGAGTCCATCAAGATAACAGAAGATGTGAGCTTGTTCAGAAAGATACCCAAGAGGTCAACAATACTAGGTTCAGCTTAGTTACAAAAAGTGCAATATTAGAGCCACAGTTAGATGTCTCTTCCCAAGTTCCAAATCAAGCCTTCATCTTGAAGTCCCATTGGTTATCTTCAATCTCGATTATTGTCTGAAGAACCAAGTAGCGTGAGGAACGTGTACAAGTCATCATCGTTAGCTTCAAATTTGTTTGAATGGCATAACTAGGCAGACACCCCACTATTATAAGCTCTATTTTTGGATACTCATTCTGTTTCATTATGAGTTATGCATTTCATGTAGATTTGGTTAATCAACTTAATGATGATTCACTAAGTTAGAACTACTCATTGATTAATTAGAGCCTTCACCTAATCAACGGGATTGGTAACACTCAATTGCTTATTTGCTTAGATAACGGTAGAAGTCGAGTATGAGGAAGGGAACTCATACTTGCGCGTGTAGGTTGCTACACCGGGATAGTTAATTACTAAAATGAATGAGGGTTACAACTTATCTATTTCCCTAATTTTTTATAACTTATCTATTTCCCTAATTTTGATTAAGGACTCAACATAACTTTGTGATATGATCAATTTTGGTAATTCTTGCTCAAGCAAGGGGTAGGTCACTGTGAGTGTGGGATCTCAAGTGACATAGCTCATGGAGCAGTTAAGAACCATGCATTGGGATACATGAGTCTGAGTAACTGCCCATATAGACCACATGCTAGGCATGGGGCTGGCAAGCCTATTAACTAATCGCGACTGTAACACCTCAGTGTTACGCCAGCATTAACATTGCAAATCATGAGCATAACATGTCATGACATTCATAATCATATGTAGTAAGATTATACCTTTAGTGAAATAAAAGCTTTGAAAATAGTATTCATAACATGATGTGTTAATGTACTAATTACATTCATCAAATTTGTGCAACTATAAATTTTATACCACTTAGAATTATAGGTGAAATTTTTGGAGCAACTAAATTACTCAAAGTTTTGTCAAAAACTTGTTTCAAAAATGTTATTTGAAAATATTCAAAAATCCTCCCTAAATTAGCTTTTATTCTACAATTCAAAATCTATAAGAGTTTTGAGGTTGGCCCCTCAATCAAAGTTGTAGAGAATTAAATTCTAAGCAACTTTTATTTTTGGGCCATTTTCAGAAAAGGTCCTTTTCTTGCTCAAAATGAGGTTTGAAAACTGTATTTGAAATTTGTTTGAAAATAGAAAATGGAAAATCAAATTCTAACCTAAACAGGCCGCCGCCTCGTTTCCGGCCCGCTGCTGGAAGCGGCCCAGCTCCACGCGCACGCGCCCGCGCTCGCGCCCCGCCTCGGCCCGGCCCAGTCCGGTCGTCTTCTCCTCCTCCCGCTCGCCCGCGCCTCGCTGGCCGCCGCGACAGAACGCGCTCGCCGCGTGTCGGCCATGCGCCGTCGCCGACCTCCGCGCGTCACCTCCGCTCTGCCCTCCCACCAGCTCGAGCGCGCTCAAGTCCGCCTGCCGAACCCCCCCTCGCCCTCTCACTCCCACTCCCGCTCGCCATCCACTCCTCCCTCCAAAAACCGAGCGGGCAAGCGGCTCACCGCCGCGAGCTCCACCTCCACTCCCCCGTTCCGACGTCGACCATCCACCACCACTGAATTCGTCTTGCACCGAGCTTCGCCACCCCCTTGCCTCCTCCGAACGAGCCCCGTTGTCCTCTTGCTCGCTCTGGTAGGGCGTCAATTCGTCTTCCTCGCCGCGCCACCGTGACGGAGCCGCTGCGCTCGTGCTCCGGCTACCGGCTCCTCCATTTTCCCCCTTATCTCTCTACCCCGCTCACTTGTTCACCGTTATCCCGCGGCCGTTTTGCGCACCCTGCCTCGCTCGCTCGAGTACTGTAGCAGCAGCTGGCCATCGGCGGTCGTCGCACCGCCGCGGTGGCGAGCACCCGCTCGGCCACGCGCGGTGCCCCGCTCGCATGCGAGTGAGGCGAGTTGCTGGGCCGGCCGGTCTCAACGGGACACAGCCCGTTTTCGTTACCCCTGCGCGCGCGTCTCTAGGCTGAGCAGGCCGGGCTGTCCGCCCCTTTTTGGTGTCGGCCCGTTTCAAAATAAAGATTTCAGTTTTTATTTTCTTTTATCAATTGGAAATAAAAGTGCTTAGTAATTATTTGGGTGATTAAATGTGCTCCAAAAATTGTAAAATAAATTTGTATGAGTTCCTCACAACTAGATCTACCATGTAAAAATATTGCATGTAATTTTTGCACTACTTTTCTGTAAGGTTTTTATTTAACTTTGAAAATTGCTATTTTCTTGTTAAATGGATAGTAAATTGTGGAAAATTCAGAAAATATGATTCCAAGTTTGTTAACCTTGTTGTGCCATGTATTTGCTAGGAAAAATATGTGACATGCTTGTTCTGTAGAAAAACTTGGATGTGTAGTGCAAATGCTTTTATTTGATGATTTTTGTTATTTTTGATAAAGATCAAAAATTGTATAAAACATGTATATGATAATTTTTGTATAGTGATTGTCTACTGTGTAGAAAGTAGGAAAAATGCTAAATCTGTTGTTTGATACTTTTCATAACACAAAGTATTTTCATGCTCGCTTTTGGGCCTTAGCTTGTTATTTTTGTATAGACAGTTCTAGTAATCCAAATGCAATGAAATTTTTGTCGCATGCTAGAATTGATGATAGTAATCCACTGTAATTTTCTAAGATTTTTCTGTGCTACCAAAATAGGTGTTGCTGTTCAAGCCTAGTGCTAACTAGGGTTTACATTCAACCTTTGATGCAAGATTAGTTAGTAAACTATGCTTTGGTGTATCTTTGAAGCATCTTAACTGTCAAGATGCCTTTTCATGGTAGAGAATAGTGATGGTAGTTTATGAGTACATGTTCTTGAATGATGTAGACTACCTTGTAGAAGAGTCGTAAGTTCCACGTAATTCAAACAAAATAACATGCTCATCTACAACTCATTCATCATCATCATCTCATGTCATCCCTGCAATGCACCTAGGCATAAGCACTTATAATTCTGCATCATACAGGATCGCAGGAAGTGACCCCGGTAGCAATTCCCGAGGACCCGGAAGAGTAGTCCGAGGTGCAAGAGCAGGAGGCGACCGAAGCCGAAGGGGAGGTCGGTGAAGATCTTCCAGAGTGCCCCGACCACCGTCCGAGCTCTTTTTAGAGAGGCAAGCCCCGGAGCATTTCTCTCCCGGTTTGCAAATAATTTATTATTGACTTTACTTAAATTGATGCATTACGTTTAGGAGTTGTTTGCAAACGTTGTTGCATTATACCTTGTTTCACCTTGCTTTACCCGATCCTTGTTACCTTGGTGTCCGCGGTCAATAATTGCTTAGTTTGCTTAGACCGGTAGAAGTCAGGTGATTGCCTGTCATCCGCGAGCTATAGGAGATTACTTGGATCTATGTGAAAGATGTGTCATATGAGATTAACTAAGTGTCGAACTGAAATTGAGACCGGGCGGAGACTTGTAGGGTTTCGAACTGTAGTGTTCTCCGTCTGAGTCGATTAAGGACCGACTGTTGTTGGGCCTCAAGTCATGTTGAATGCATGCCTCACATTTAGCTGGCCGAATAACGTACCTTTTGACCGCGAAGCTGGGAGATTATTCGGGCCGAGTGGATTGCCCGCAACGCACTGTACCGGAGCAGTAGTGGCAGGAAACAGGGGCGCGATGATAAGGCCAAAGAGCAGTCGGGCGGCCCCCGGGTACATGTGGCAGAATTACATGTTACTTGCTTAATTACATGTTACTCTAGCATAGGTGCAAACATAGTTGACAGGGTAATAAAGATTAAATTACTGCATGCTTTTGGAAAAGAATTGTTAAGTTGAAAATGCTTTTCTTGCAAATGAGTCAGCTACCCCACCAGAAAGCCTATCATGATCCTTGGTGTCATTTTATTTTTGGTTCTATCGGGTAAGTCTAGCTGAGTACCTTCTCGTACTCAGGGCTTTGTTCCCACTTGTTGCAGATGGGCAGATGTATTATGGCTACTGTATCAACTGCCTCTATCCTGCGATGGGCAAAGCTTAGGACCATGGGCAATGGTCATTCGCTACTTCTCGTCTGATGCTTTTGCTAGAGATGATCATAAGCTGGCACTTTATTTCAAACACTGTGTGTGTGCGTGATTTGAACTACTGCTTCCGCTACTTTTATTCGAACCTGATTTGTAATAACGATGTTTAAACTCCGATGTATTTTGTGCCACGAACTTTTATGTAACTTATGATGGTGACCGCTAAACTTAGTACGATCTTGGCTGTTATGTGAAATGGTTTGAAATCCGTCGGGATTTCACGGACTACCGGGTTATACGGGCTTAAGTTTGTTAAATTGTCCGCTCGTTGGATGATTTTCCTACTTAATCTCGTATAATTGGGCGGTTCTGTTACAGCTGGCATCGGAGCATGGTTTAGCGTGATTACTGTTCATAAGTATATTTAAAATAAAATTTTGTTTAAAAAGTGTGATTTTCAAACTAAAAGTGTGCCAGTGGTCATATCCTGTATGCCCAGTTAAGGACTCTAGGTGGCTATTTAAGTACTAACTTGGGGTTCTTGCACCATATTTCTCTTTTCGTTGCTCATACGGCGTGCTATTGTATGAGTGCCACTTAATTGAGTGGTAATGTATGGATCAGTTACCTCTACGCTTCGGTAAGTGTGAGGTGTGAGAGCATGATCGGATACACCGCCGATCTAGGGAGAGTGCTTATATGATACTAGAATAATTACATGTTCTACACATGTTTTTATGAAAGTATCGCATGTGTGGGTGTTCCGTCCGTTGAGGCGATACCATCAATAGGACGATGTGTTTGGGTAGTTACTACCGTTGTACACGCATCTGGGGATTCGTATAGAGCGTGTAAGTAGATTTACCGCTTTCATGCATTCATGGGATTTGGGCTGAAATGAATTTTCTACAGGTACATAACAGTGTTTTCGTGTAGAACGAATTAGTTACGTATATGGGGGATCATTTGTATGCCACCGAATTCATCGTTAGATGTTCTTATTTTCTAAGTTTGTGAGAATGTAAGACTCGTGCATGCATCATATTGCCTGTGCATTTCATTCATAACATGCATTCCTCCCCTTATAAAAGGATTATCCCATTTTGATAAAAGTGATATCGGCTTAAAATATGTTCTCACCGGGTAATTAAAACTTGTGCTACAGATGGCCCGCACGAAGCAGACTGCCCGTAAGTCCACTGGCGGAAGAGCACCCCATCACCAGATGGCCCCGCGGGAGCGCCGCGGCACGGACACTTTTCTAAGCGAGTTTGGCATGCCCACCTTGCTTTGGAGAGTGCTCCATGATGTGGGGTACCCGGAGGGTCAAGAGCCGGTGTACTCTTGGAGTGAGAGCCAGCTAGCTGAGGATGGACTTGTAGTAGTGGAAATCACCGTCCCTGCTCTTGGTGATGCGCCAGAATGGGATGGTTGGTATTTGGAGTTTGAGGGATGCACTCCAGTTGAGGGTGCAGAGGGCGCAACCTTTCGTGTCATCCGAGACATAATGAGCATGTTTCCTAATGAGTTAGCAACAGCTTTGGCTGGTACTTTTCCGAGAGATGATCCTCGTGATGCCATTTGGGTGCAACCGCAAGGAAGTGCCCTGGTTAGAGGCCCAAGTGAAGGACGAAAGGACGGGCTAGTGACAACCACGCTATGAGTGCCATGTATGCAGCCATCAGAGCATACCAGGGTCTTGAGAGTACCTATTGGACCTTGACTGGTCTGCGTGGTGATGACCAGCTTGAAGCAAGGAAGCAGAAGAAGAAGCAAGCACGTGCTATAGCTAGCTTGCAGGAGCAGTTGGCCAACATGAGCTTGCAGCGAGACCGGGCTCTCGAGAGAGGTGAGAGTGCCATGCAGCGGGTGCAGACGTTGACTCAGGCCAACAGAAATGCAGACCGCATGATGGGACAGCTAGTTCAGGAAAGGAATGAAGCCTGGAACGAGAGGGACCTTCTGAGGCAGAGGGTCGAGGAGCTAGAAGAGTATAATGCCAACTTGCATGAAGAGTTTCATGCCCTCTACAACGGGGTGGGCCCGTATGCTCCTCCGGACGCCGCCCATATGGCCATCAATGATGAAGCCACCACTGACGGTAGCAATGGCGACGCCTCCGACCTCGACGACGGCCCCGAAGACTAGGCTAGTGCCCTGCGTTAGTAGCTAGGCTCTGTCGCGATGGCCTTCTTTTGGTTTCCATGTATCGTGTTGTATCCTGTTCGATCTTGGGACTGGCGATCTTTTGGAACTCAGTTGTGTATGCGATGCCCAAACGCATAAAAGTCCAGTGTATGTATGCTGGCAACATGGTTGTGTTGGACGCGATGTGGTATTCGAAGCAACGTGATTAGTGATGTTGTTTTAATTGGAATGTGATTATTGTGCCTCTGTTTTATTGTATGACTTGTTCTCTCCAATGAATTCAGTATGGCATGATTGTTCATTCAACTACAATTACTACAACTTCGCTCAATTATTACTTGTTGCTGGAATATGCAGATGGCAAACACTCGCCGTGCCACATATGAGGCCGCTGAAACCGGTGGTAACGGTGCAGGGGCAGGTTGGAGTGGTGCAAACAACGTCAACCACCATGAGCCACAGCCAGAGCCACAATTGCCCCCTCCTCCACCGCTCACTGCAGAGGTATTCTTCGCGCAGTTCCTTGGAAGCCAGCGCAATGCCGAGCAATCGCAGAAGAATATGGAAGATTTTCTGCGTACCATCGCCGAAAATGTTCAGAGAGGTAATAATCAAGGTGGTGGCCATGGGGTGAACCAGTACAGCAATTTCAAGGACTTCATGGATACTAGGCCACCTATTTTCAAGGAAGCAATAGAGCCACTTGACGCGGAAGAATGGATCAACACCATGGAAGATAAGTTCCGCGTGTTGAGGCTGACCGAAGTTCTGAAGACAGAATATGCTACACATCAGTTACAGGGACCCATAGGGATGTGGTGGAAGCATCACCGCACCACCTTTCCCCCAAATGCACAGATCTCATGGAGAGAGTTCACTGAAGCTTTTCGTGGGGTCTACATTCCACCAGGGCTAGTTGAGATGAAGTTAGGAGAATTCTTGGCTTTAAATCAGGGTACCAAAACTGTGACGTAGTATTTGCATGCCTTCAACAACTTGTGCCGTTATGCTCCAGACATGGTCGACACAGATGCCAAGAGAATTACTAGTTTCAAGAGAGGGTTAAGTCCGAAGATGACGAAGCATATGGGTACCAATACCCGCGCCAGATTCAATGACTTTGTCAGTGATTGTCTGAAACAAGAAAAGAACAACAACACCTACACTGCATCCAAGAATCGCAAGAGGGTGTTTGAGTCAGGACCATCACAGTCCAGAGTTCTCACTGCAAATCGTTCTTCTTATCGTCCGTCCGCACCAGGTGCAAGGTTCAGGCCGCCACAACATAAGACCTAGAACTACAAGGGGCCACAGAAGCCGTACAAAATGGCCGTGCCGCTAGCAAAGATCACCGCAGCTGCAGAATAGAACAATTCAAAGGGAGCTATAGGATTTGCTGGTACAGTGAAGGGGCCCTGCTACAATTGTGGTCAGCCAGGCCACTTTTCAAAGTTCTGCCCTTATTCGCCTAAAAAGAAGCAACAGACTTACACTGCTCGTGTACACCACACCACCGTGGATGAGATTCCTGAGGGAGAGCCTGTAACCGCCGGTAAGTTCCTTGTTAACCATCACCCTGTAGTTGTTCTATTTGATTCTGGATCCTCGCATTCTTTTATGAGTCAAGCATTTGCACGGAAGCATGAACAACTATGCACAGAATTGAATTATGGTTATCGCATAAGTTCAGCAGGGGCTGATGTGTTAACCAATCAGATGGTTAGAGGGGCAACCCTTGAGTTAGGTAGTCGAAAGTTTCGAGTAAACCTGGTAGTTATGCCTGGACTAGTTTTGGATGTAATAATAGGAATGAACTGGATGAAGGACTGGGGAGCAGTCATAGATACAAGCAGTCGGATGCTTACCCTTAAGGATCCCCAAATAGATGGTACTTTTCAGGTGCCATTACCCAGGCGAACGGACCTTGTAAGTATAACCTGTGCCATGGATGTCATTCCCATTCACCAGATCCCGGTAGTGTGTGATTTCCCGGATGTGTTTCCAGATGAGTTACCTAGTCTTCCTCCAGATAGGGATGTTGAGTTTGGAATTGAGTTGATCCCCGGGACAGCTCCTATTTCAAGGAGACCCTATCGGATGCCTCCGGATGAGTTAGCTGAGCTGAAGAAGCAACTGGAGGAATTATTAAAGAAGGGGTTTATCCGACCAAGTAAGTCTGAATGGGGATGTCCTGCCTTGTTCGTGAAGAAGAAGAAAGAGGGTACTCTGAGGATGTGTGTGGATTATCGACCTCTTAATGCTGTAACTATCAAGAATAAGTATCCTTTACCTCATATCGACGTTTTGTTTGATCAGTTGGCTAAAGCCAGAGTGTTCTCCAAGATAGACCTATGATCAGGGTATCATCAGATAAAGATTAGGCCGCAAGATGTCCCGAAAACTGCCTTTTCTACCAGATACGGGTTGTACGAGTATCTTGTTATGTCTTTTGGCTTAACAAATGCTCCTGCCTATTTCATGTATCTGATGAATACAGTTTTCATGCCAGAGTTGGACAAGTTTGTAGTTGTCTTCATTGATGATATTTTAGTATACACTGAGAATGAGAAAGATCACGAAGAGCATCTGAGAATTGTCTTGGCCAGACTGAGAGATCATAAGTTGTATGCTAAGTTCAGCAAATGTGAATTTTGGTTGAAGAAAGTTCCTTTCCTTGGTCATATTCTATCTGAGAATGGAGTTTTGGTAGATCCGAGCAAAGTGCAAGAAGTTATGGATTGGAAAACTCCAACCACAGTGTTAGAAGTCAGGAGTTTCCTAGGGTTAGCTGGTTACTATCGCCGATTTATACCAGACTTCTCGAAGATTGCCAAACCAATGACAAGTCTGTTATAGAAAGACCACAAGTTTGTGTGGATAGGGGAGTGTGAGACAGCTTTCCACACCTTGCGGAAACTATTAACCACTGCTCTAGTTCTTGCGCAACCCGACATCGAAAAACCTTTTGATGTGTTCTGTGACGCATCAAAAATAGGATTAGGCTGTGTCCTGATGCAAGAGGGAAGAGTCATTGCTTATGCCTCCCGTCAGTTGAGAAAACATGAAATCAATTATCCGACACATGATCTTGAGCTTGCCGCTGTAGTGCATGCCTTAAAGATTTGGAGGCACTATTTACTTGGTAATGTATGCAATATTTTCACCGATCACAAGAGTCTCAAGTACATTTTTACCCAACCAGAATTGAACATGAGACAGCGAAGATGGTTAGAACTAATCAAAGATTACAACTTGAATGTACAGTATCACCCTGGGAAAGCCAATGTAGTAGCGGATGCTTTGAGTAGAAAGTCACATTGCTTGAATATGCAACCCTTACTCGAGGATGGTTTTAATCTAATGCACCCTGCCGTGTTACATAGTATTCAGATTAGTTGCTCCTTGGAGAGTAAGATAATAGAAGGCCAGAAAGTAGACAAAGGGATATTCCACATCAAAAAGAAAATTAGAGAAGAACCCTCAAAACACTTTAGAGTGGACGAATGGGACGTGTTGTGGTTCGACAACCGTCTTGTTGTTCCAAAGGATAGAGAGCTTAAGAATAAAATTATGGATGAAGCTCATCTCTCTAAGTTGTCCATTCATCCTGGCAGTAGTAAAATGTACCAAGAACTAAGACCTCGCTATTGGTGGACAAAGATGAAGAAAGAAATTGCGCTTATGTAGCCAGATGTGAAACATGTTGTAGGGTGAAAACTATTCACATGAAACATGCCGGATTGTTACAACCTTTGTCAGTACCTAGTTGGAAGTGGGATGATATAAGTATGGATTTCATCACAGGCTTGCCCACTACTCAGAAAGGCCATGATTCGATTTGGGTAATCGTGGATCGTCTTACTAAGACAGCCCACTTTTTGCCTGTCAAGACAGATTATAGACCACCTCAGTATGCCGAGAAGTATATTGCTGAGATTGTGAGATTGCATGGAATACCGAAGACTATAGTGTCTGACAGAGGGTCACAGTTCACTGCTCACTTTTGGGAGCACTTGCATAAAGGTTTGGGAACTAGTTTGATTCGTAGTACTGCCTATCATCCTCAAACAGATGGTCAGACTGAAAGAGTTAACGCTGTTTTAGAAGATATGTTAAGAGCTTGTGTGTTCTTCCAGAGGTTCATGGCAGTCATGGTTACCCTTAGCAGAGTTCGCGTATAATAATAGCTATCAAGAAAGTATCAAAATGACACCTTTTGAGGCTCTGTATGGCCGAAAGTGTAGAACACCTCTAAACTGGATTGAGCCAGGGGAAAGAAGGTATTACGGTATTGACTTCGTGGAAGAAGCCGAAAAGAAAGTTCATATCATTCAGCAAAATATGAGAGCAGCTTAGTCACGTCAGAAAATTTATGCGGATAAGAGGAGGAGACCACTTGTGTTCGAAGTTGGTGACTATGTTTATCTAAAAGTCACGCCCATGAAGAAGAAGCGGTTTGGGAAAGCTTGCCGCCAGATTTGTAGGACCCTACAAAATTTTGGAAAGAAAGGGTCCAGTGGCTTACAAATTGGAATTACCTGAAGCAATGGGTGCTATATTTCCAGTTTTTCACGTATCACATCTCAAGAAGTGTTTGCGCGTTTCAGAGGAAAGAATTGAACCTCGAGGCATAAAACTTAAGTCAGATCTGGTGTATCATGAGCAGCCAATTCGAGTTTTGGATTCTAAGGAGAGGGCTACTCGAAACAGTGTGGTGAAAACGTATAAGATACAGTGGAGTCATCATGATGAAGGGGATGCATCTTGGAAAACGAGTGAATACCTACAAACAGCGTACAAAGATTTTTATAATAAATGGTTCGTAACCCAAATCTCGGGACGAGATTTTTATAAGGGGGAGGGTTGTAACACCTCGGTGTTACGCCAGCATTAACATTGCAAATCATGAGCATAACATGTCATGACATTCATAATCATATGTAGTAAGATTATACCTTTAGTGAAATAAAAGCTTTGAAAATAGTATTCATAACATGATGTGTTAATGTGCTAATTACATTCATCAAATTTGTGCAACTATAAATTTTATACCACTTAGAATGATAGGTGAAATTTTTGGAGCAACTAAATTACTCAAAGTTTTTGTCAAAAACTTGTTTTAAAAATGTTATTTGAAAATATTCAAAAATCCTCCCTAAGTTAGCTTTTATTCTACAATTCAAAATCTATAAGAGTTTTGAGGTTGGCCCCTTAATCAAAGTTGTAGAGAATTAAATTCTAAGCAACTTTTATTTTTGGGCCATTTTTAGAAAAGGTCCTTTTCTTGCTCAAAATGAGGTTTGAAAACTGTATTTGAAATTTGTTTGAAAATAGAAAATGGAAAATCAAATTCTAACCTAAACAGGTCGCCGCCTCGTTTCTAGCCCGCTGCTGGAAGCGGCCCAGCTTTGCGCGCGCGCGCCCGTGCTCGCGCCCTGCCTCGGCCTAGCCCAGTCCGGCCGTCTTCTCCTCCTCCCGCTCGCCCGCGCCTCGCTGGCCGCCGCGACAGAACGCGCTCGCCGCTTGTCGGCCATGCGCCATCGCCGACCGCCGCGCGTCGCCTCTGCTGTGCCCTCCCGCCAGCTCGAGCGCGCTCAAGTCCGCCTGCCGAACCCCCCTCGCCCTCTCACTCCCACTCCCGCTTGCCATCCACTCCTCCCTCCAAAAACCGAGCGGGCAAGCGGCTCACCGCCACGAGCTCCACCTCCGCTCCCCCGTTCCGACGTCGACCATCCACCACAACCGAATTCGTCTTGCACCGAGCTTCGCCACCCCCTTGCCTCCTCCGAACGAGCCCCGTTGTCCTCTTGCTCGCTCCAGTAGGGCGTCAATTCGTCTTCCTCACCGCGCCACCGTGACGGAGCCGCTGCGCTCGTGCTCCGGCCACCGGCTCCTCCATTTTCCCCCTTATCTCTCTACCCCGCTCACTTGTTCACCGTTATCCCGCGGCCGTTTTGCGCACCCTGCCTCGCTCGCTTGAGTACTGTAGCGGCAGCTGGCCGTCGGCGGCCGTCGCACCGCCGCGGTGGCGAGCACCCGCTCGGCCACGCGTGCTGCCCCGCTCGCCTGTGAGTGAGGCGAGTGGCTGGGCCGGCCGGTCTCAACGGGACACGGCCCGTTTTCGTTACCCCCGCGCGCACGTCTTTGGGCTGAGCAGGCCGGGCCGTCTGCCCCTTTTTGGTGTCGGCCCATTTCAAAATAAAGATTTCAGTTTTTATTTTCTTTTATCAATTGGAAATAAAAGAGCTTAGTAATTATTTGGGTGATTAAATGTGCTCCAAAAATTGTAAAATAAATTTGTATGAGTTCCTCACAACTAGATCTACCATGTAAAAATATTGCATGTAATTTTTGCACTACTTTTCTGTAAGGTTTTTATTTAACTTTGAAAATTGCTATTTTCTTGTTAAATGGATAGTAAATTGTGGAAAATTCAGAAAAATATGATTCCAAGTTTGTTAACCTTGTTGTGCCATATATTTGCTAAGAAAAATATGTGACATGCATGTTCTGTAGAAAAACTTGGATGTGTAGTGCAAGTGCTTTTATTTGATGATTTTTGTTATTTTTGATAAAGATAAAAAATTGTATAAAACATGTATATGATAATTTTTGTATAGTGATTGTCTACTATGTAGAAAGTAGGAAAAATGCTAAATCTGTTGTTTGATACTTTCATAACACAAAGTATTTTCATGGTCGCTTTTAGGCCTTAGCTTGTTATTTTTGTATAGACAGTTCTAGTAATCCAAATGCAATGAAATTTTTGTGGCATGCTAGAATTGATGATAGTAATCCACTGTAATTTTCTAAGATTTTTCTGTGCTACCAAAATAGGTGTTGCTATTCAAGCCTAGTGCTAACTAGGGTTTACATTCATCCTTTGATGCAAGATTAGTTAGTAAACTATGCTTTGGTGTATCTTTGAAGCATCTTAAGTGTCAAGATGCCTTTGCATGGTAGAGAATAGTGATGGTAGTTTATGAGTACATGTTCTTGGATGATGTAGACTACCTTGTAGAAGAGTCGTAAGTTCCACGTAATTCAAACAAAATAACATGCTCATCTACAACTCATTCATCATCATCATCTCATGTCATCCCTGCAATGCACCTAGGCATAAGCACTTATAATTCTGCATCATACAGGATCACAGGAAGTGACCCTGGTAGCAATTCCCGAGGACCCGGAAGAGCAGTCCAAGGTGCAAGAGCAGGAGGCGACCGAAGCCGAAGAGGAGGTCGGTGAAGATCTTCCAGAGTGCCCCGACCACCGTCCGAGCTCTTTTGAGAGAGACAAGCTCCGGAGCATTTCTCTCCCCGTTTGCAAATAATTTATTATTGACTTTACTTAAATTGATGCATTACGTTTAGGAGTTGTTTGCAAACGTTGTTGCATTATACCTTGTTTCACCTTGCTTTACCCGATCCTTGTTACCTTGGTGTCCGCGGTCAATAATTGCTTAGTTTGCTTAGACCGGTAGAAGTCGGGTGATTGCCTGTCATCCGCGAGCTATAGGAGATTACTTGGATCTATGTGAAAGATGTGTCATATGAGAATAACTAAGTGTCAAACTGAAATTGAGACTGGGCGGAGACTTGTAGGGTTTCGAACTGTAGTGTTCTCCGTCTAAGTCGATTAAGGACCGACCGTTGTTGGGCCTCGAGTCATGTTGAATGCATGCCTCACATTTAGCTGGCCGAATAACGTACCTTTCGACCGCGAAGCTAGGAGATTATTCGGGCCGAGTGGATTGCCCGCAACGCACTGTACCGGAGCAGTAGTGGTAGGAAACGGGGCGCGATGATAAGGCCAAAGAGCAGTCGGGCGGCCCCGGGTACATGTGGTTCCTGGCAAGCTCGCGACTTTACCTGAATAGTTGACTCAGTGACCAATACCTCACTTTAGCGGGTGAGTGAGGTTTGTGTGAGGAATAATTACCAGCTGGTTAATAATCGATTCGATATC
>CM039609.1:22623225-22645014 GCA_022457205.1 Saccharum spontaneum
TTTCTCAGCACCTGATGAAGTTAGACAATCACAGTACGTATCTACTTCTTTTATTTTTTTTTTATCCTCTGATGTTTTGTTTCATTTGAATTCCGTTTTGCTTCGTTCCAGTCGCGTTAGATTCGTGTCGTCGTGCTCAATGCAGTAGTGGCATTGTTTATCATGTCATTTAGTTATGAATTTATTGATTGAAATACTAATTTGATTAATAATTATTTAATAGTTTTTTTTAGTTAAATCAACATAGGGTTGTAATTCCGTTTTTGTTCATGTTGTGTTGCGACCATGCTGATATAAGCTACGTGTTAGCAAAGTTGTTACCTTGTCACATGTTAGTGAATTATAAATTACATTAATACGATTAATGTCTAATTAATGTTCTTTTCAATTAAAAGTAATTTAGATTTATCTCTAGTCTTTTATAATTAAAATGTTAACTTGATTAACACCAACTTTAATGTGTCTTTATCAATTATAATATGTTTAGTTAAACGTGAAACATGTAATTAATTGGTTAATATTTATTTAATAACTTATTGAATTCAAAAGTAACTTAGGTATATACGTTGATCTTTTATAACCAAATCATAATACTAACTTAAATGTTTTGAGTTTATAATTTTAATATTAAATTGATTATTGTTAACGCAACCTAGTTTTTTCAAATAAGATGAGCTTTGGACCATGACGATTGCTAACTACATTAATGGAAATATGAATGCCTTTTTAAATCATATTTTGCTTAAGCATGCTACAGACATAACATTTATATATAACTCATTCAGTTGCTTTCACATATACTTTTTCTTTTGCAAAGATAAAGTTAATAAACTTGATTAAATTATACAACATTGTTTATAAATAAAATAAGAGTAGCTCCAACTTAGGTTTATACATGAGACTTTTCATGAATCAATATTAATACGATTAATATCAACCTAAATGCCTTCTTAAATATGATTTACCTAGATCAACCATGAAACATATAATAATTCAATTAACTATTCTCACATGTTTTATGTTTTCTAAACTATGAGTGTTCAAATGACTTAGTTGATATAATTATTTATAATTAAAATATGACTAAGGTTATGCTCTGACTTTTATAAATTGGTTATTGGTTAATTTAACTCTAGGTTACTTCTCTAAAATGTCCATCATCTTACCATGACTAAAATACATCAAGCTTATAGTCTATCTTCTCCGTTTTGTCGTAAGTACCTTGTTGGACGTGTCCTCTTTTACGATAGCTCCGTTCTCAGGTGTTGATATGCTCTCGCGATCGTAGGATTGAGCCATGCCGATTAGTATGCTCTTTTCAAAGTTTCACTTGTGATTGGTGTTTTGTTCTTAGATGTGTTTGTTGTCTGTTTGTGTTGCTTGGTTGCTACGAGTAGAGGAAGCGTGGTTCGTTAGCACTGAAGACTAGGAGCTGAGGACCGACAGTCAAAGCAAAAGTTGGAGACCAGAAGATAGAAGTTGAAGATTCTGAGCAACTTAACCTTGGGAAAAAGGCAAGTATAACATGGGACCATCCTTGTTACCTATTCACTGAAATTATCATACATATGCATGTGTCTTCCTTGACAACCATAGAGATTATAACTTAGCAATTGTTATCTTGATTCCTTGTCAACCTATGGGTTAAGCATTTGGGTAGCTATTGCTAGCGCTTAATTATGAACAATGATCTGGTAATTGGATTAATGAATTATGCAACCAACCATTAAGATGATTTTATTATTATTGAAAAGGGGGCTAGAGCAAGGGGTTATATTGTTGCTCTGGTTTCTCTCCATAAGGACTTACCTGTAAGTGATAACCGGGATATACAGTACAACTGTGAGGGCTATATGGCTCTGGCTCTAGTTGTTCAAGAGACATTTTCTAGCTTGTTAGCGGTTACCTTAAATGGCGTAAGAATGGCTTGCCACGTTGGGTGTAGTGCGAGCCCCTGGCCTAGTGCGTATAGGCTGCGGTTGTTGTGCCACAGGGAAGGGGGGTTCTACATCTGCCTGCCGAGTGAATCTAATGTCCCTAACTTGTTAGACGAACTTTTGAATGGCTTTATATGGTTTTCAGTGTTTTGGGAGTAATTAACCCATGCATTTGGAAATCATGACTCACAGTGAAAGTGTACACCTCTGCGCAGAGTTAAAAACTAGTATACTAGCCGTGCTCACGGATACGAGCGGCCTTGGGGATTCTTACAGAATAGATGATCACCATGGTTATATCATGCTTAATTACTGTTGATTATTATTATGCTCATGTTAATGCTATTCATTATCCATATTATAATTGATCATTGGTTCATTAATGGGAATTGGAATACCTTGATGCTACTCAATTGCTAATTATATGATGATTAAAAGCTAAACGCAGTCAAACAGTGTCTAGCCTTTTTGAGCCTCATGAACCCTGTGTTATACTTGTTGAGTTCGACATGGACTCACTCTTGCTATTTCCCCCACACTCCAGTGTGTAGTAAGATGCTACTCGGAAGAAGGACAAAGGTGTAGTGGAGTTTCCAGAAGACTAGTAGAGGTGCTAGGCATATGTTACCCCCAGTCAGCCGTCCCTGAGAAGAATGGAGCCTGAAGTTTAGTCACCGTTCCGCGATACTCTGATGTAAGTGTTAATATAGCTATGTATACGCTATATAATAACATTGTTTCTGATACTTTTTCATTCTGGCATATGTGTGGACTTCCTGGGCACACATATGATTAGCCTGGTTTTGTTCTTTAGAAAACCGGGTGTGACAATCCCGAAGCTCGGGATCGTGGTCACCGGCACCACGGCCAGCAAGACAGCCCACAACCCAGGGGCAGCCACCTGCTCCCGGACTGACGCCCCTAGAAGGACGAAGATGATGACGTAGTCCATGACAAGCTCACATCACAGAGGACAGCTGGCGAACCAATACCGTGCCTACAGTGCCGTCATGATCGGCACTGTAGCATCATGCCACACTATGCTGCGAGTAGGTATAAGACCATGATGACAACCACGCTGGGACGTGCACCGATGCTAGGACAAGACGGCCTTCCTTGCAAGCCAAGTTTACTAGTTTTCTCTCTCCCTTAGGCTCATGACCATATGGTCAGGAGAACCTATCTCTTTGTACGTAGCCTAGCTCTGGACTCTATATAAGGGTAGCCAGGGTACCCTTCTGTTGGTATTTCATAACGTTTACAGAAAGAATCAGCAAGCGTATGAAATTACTATTGTAGTTTTCACCCGAAAGTACTTAAGGTATCGTATTTCCACAGGGAATGGAGGTATTTATTCTAGCTAATTCGTCCAAGGACAATACAAGGGTAGCTGATAAGGGTAGAGATGGATTCCTATGGTTTTTGGGTCTAAGAGAAGATAAACCCTACTTCTACTTGCTTACTTCGGGCACTGGTGAACACTTGGTCTGCCAAGCATTGCCGGCCTACGACTCTATGTCGTATCCTAATGTGGGAGATTACGAGAGAAGGATAGGGCTATCACCACCAGCCACCTACCCCTCAACCGAAGGATACGAGGCAAACAAAGATAGTCTCTAGCCAAGACACCATGTCTATACTATCGACTACTACTCTAGCGGTAGCTAAGAACATCCGTCTTTATCAGGAGTCCTCTACTAGAGCATCTGCTATGGGGACGGATGATGAACTCGCAAACAAGTAAAAGGACAGCTTAACTACTTAAAGACATTGAATCATAAGAATCACAAACACTTATTAAATACCTGTGGAGATACAAAGCTAGTATTTGCCGAGGAACAAGCAGGGGAAGGTCACTGACAAGCCCGGTACTTCTTCCATGAACTCTTCCCTCACATCTCTCCCTATTTCTCTTCTAGAGCTAGCTAGCTAGGGCATAAGCCCATTGAGTAGTGTTGCCCTTGCTCTTGCTCTGGTGCTCTTCCTCTCTTGTGTGTTGTTCAAATGAGGAGATGGGAGCCTCCTTTATAGGTGGAGAGGAGGGGGCTCTTTGAATAATGCCTCATCCCCTCATGGAAAGTGCAAACCGACCTCAAGGTACGTTGAATCTAGCCGGGCACCTACGTAACCGCCGTTACAACGTCGGTGGAAAGCGACCTGCCAAAAATGGGGCTGAAAGGGGTCGGTTGGGGTGCGGGCGCACTAGTGGTGTGGTGCAGCCACACCGCCAATGAGCCTAAACGCGTCCATTTTTGGTGAGCGAGCTCCTTTGGGCTTCTTGACTTGGCCCATGGTGGTGTTCTGCAAAGATAAGGTGATTTGATTTGGGTTTCGACCTTATTCTCCTCTTTTTCTGGGCCCTGAGTTGTCTGGTAATGGGCCTCGCTCCTTTGGGCTTGTGTAGAATGGTATTTTTGTTTTGTTCTTTTGCTTTGTTCTCATGTTCCATCCAATCCCTTGCCCAATCTGCAACTCTTACACACTCAAAGCGAGAGTTGCATCTCGTCTCTTGCACACACCACGAGGCCACGAGTCAGATCCGTTTATCCTGCTGCTTTGCCTAGTATCAAGCCCATTGGTCCACTCTGCCTCTCTATTTTTTATATACAATCTCCTTCTGAGTAAACTAGCTCTATCTCTCTAGCTCACATCTCCTGCAAGATCACCCTATTTTTTATATATAATTTCCTTCTGAGTCAACTAGTTCTATCTCTAGCTCACATCTCCTGTGAGATCACCTCATGTTTGACCTTCCACGGTAGCCGTCCAAGGGTACGGAACGCAGAGGCATGACGTTTCACAGAGGCAAGAGTTGTAACAAGGCCAGGAAGGGCACCTCTGCTCCATGGCAGAATGGAGAGCGGAAGGTTGATGGAGGAGGACCCGGCTCCAACAGCAGGCAGGTCGCGCCGGACACCGGCATGGAAAACATCGATGACGGTAACGTTGTCTTCTCGCTCTGTTGCACTTCTTGTGTATCTGTGTGAATCGAAGAGTGTTCTTTGTTCTTGCATCATAGAAATATTTTGGGCATGCAATGTTTGTGCTTTCGCTATGGTTAGCAATGATTTTTGGGTGGTATTTTTGCTATATAAAGAGTGTTCAGTCACTGCGGACGGGGAAATGGGAAAAATAACATAGATTTCTGAAGTTTTGTTAAATGAACCAGATTACCAGAGGCTAACAATTTTTTTAGTATACGCCGGTGAGTTTTTTTCTTACTCTACCTTAAATCCGAATAGTGGCGTAAGTGTATTTGATGGACCATATCGAAGATTTTTTTTCTTCTTTTTCTTTATGCAGGCTAATTATTCAAAAAATATTTATTCCTTCCATGCTTTTTTAGTAAGCCAAAGGATGCTAGACCAACTGGTTAGGTTTTGAGTTTGAACTCCCATGGGAGCAAATTTTAGGGTGCCTCGCTTGCCCAAACCAAAGCACAGGTAAAGAGATTGGCCTTTCTCACGGGGTAACGTCTCCCTGTGTATGGACACAGGGGCGGTCATGGCTCGTAGGCCAAGTTTTTTTTTTGCTGTTTTCAATAACACCCGGAAAAAATGATAGCACGGGAAATGTTTACTAGCTAACCTATATCCTATAGGTGGCCTGGTATTTAGGATTCCTTGACAAAAATTTCAATTTGGACCGCATTATTCTTTCTAACAACTGGCTAAATCCATATGCATGTTATGACACTCTGTTCAGCAACTGTATGAAGTAGAGGTTTATAGTACTTTCAAGTGTGAATAAAATTTTAAAAATGTCATATATCATTCATAAATTTTGACACCAAACCCCAACGGCCCGTGCCGCTGATCGTGTCCAACAGTGGACTACTGTAGTTCATTCACATGTGTGTACCCAAAAGCAGAACCAGCTTGGCCATGTTTCTGTGTTCTAAATGAGCATGTGTTCTATAAGGGGAAAAAGCATCCGGACCCATATTAAAAGAATAATGTCATCATGTTAATCCAGCAGATAAGAACTTAAGCATCAAAAGACACCATATCCATTCATTAATTAAAGCACTATTCTTTCAATTTCTTATACACGGAAAGTCTGACAAGGTGCATTTGCACCTCAGGGCATTAAGCCAGTACAAAGTAACTTGGACTTCCACCGCATTACTTCCACCATACTTCTAACCTTGTTCAGTACATCAACACTGTCCCATAGTACGACTGCACCCTCTGGACGCAAAATCCTATCCATCCCAGAAGAACGTGTCTGCATCATGCAATCTCCTATTTTGACACAAGCATATTAACAGAAGATATGATTTGCCTCTGCATTACCAACACAGGAGAGAGAGCAGAGGACACTTGTTCTAATATAAACAGCTCGCGTCTTCATGCTGAATCCACGCTCAGGCTACAGCAAATCATCAGACCAGCAAGTCCCAAATAATCCCGAGTGACAAATGAAAGCCATTCATGCCAATGTGCACAATCTCAAGCTGGGGCCACTACTGAAACGTATCACATTTGCATGCAATGCAATAAAGCAGAATTCAGCCACCATGACAGACAATAAGCACCACAGCACAACTCATAGATCGAACCAGCAACGCTTAAAAAGATGGTTTAATGACATCCTAATGTTTGAAAAGGAAAAAAATATAAAAATCATATAGTTGTCATATACAAATGTAGCCATGCTCTCAAATCTCAAGGCAAAGAGAAACAGACCTTTGCAATTTTTTTATCTTTAGTAGGACATTTGTAAGATACTCATTGACTCTAGTTGGTGCCACATACTGTAACAATCCCAAATTCAGCAAGGCATTTCTTCTTCTTCCAAGGCCCTGTACACCATGATCTCAGGCAACCTTAGCCCATCAGGAGGTAGAGTCAGCCATCATACTGATGTTGTGTCCTATATCATGGAAATACTCAGCAACTGTAATTCCTGATGGAAAAAGATACAATATGACTGTTAATATTATTATTGCTGATGCAAGCTTCAGAAGACAAGAGAAAGATGTAGTAAATCTTCACGTATAACTGATAGGTTTTGGACAGAAGAGATTTGCAGAGTGTTCTATTTATTCAATGGTGCCTTCACATGGTCGTTGAACCCAATTTTATTTATTCAGACATGATTATTTGACCTTGAATTGTGATGCCTCCTGAATACATTTTTAATCTGGAATCAATCCTTCAGTCAGAAGTGCATTACAAAGACAAGCAATATTGTACTAAGCAACCAAATCCGAGACATAAGAAATTTTTAGTGCCCCAAATAGCTAGATAGTTTGGCTCTGCAGCATTGCCAAAACCATGAAGGCACCATTGAAGTACAGTCCATGCATACCTGGTTCTTGTTTGAGATTGAATTCTTCTGGCATGTCAACTGAACTGGGACTACCTCGTGTTCCTGCCACACCATCGAGGACAGTCTGCTCAGCATTGCCAAAGCCATTTTTTCCATTTGACACAGCAATCAATTTTAGTACTAAAAATGCCAACAATCCTAAAAATATTCTTTTATGATGAATTATAGTTATAAAAACAAGGAGAGGATTGAGGAGTAATTGATAAAATAAATCTTCATGTATTCTTTTATGCCATGTTGCCTTATTAATTAAAATAGTAAATACAAACCAAAATACTAAACATGTTTATAAAAATATATTTCTTTCACTGATCCGACTCATTTGTCACAAGCCCTAATAGACAATTACCCAACAACTAATAAGTCAGATAGAATAATTGCTGCAGCCCTGACAATTGCTCTAGCATCCTGAGAATTCATTTTCCTAGTTTGGGTGTGGACCTGAAAATAAATTAGTTTAATTACATGTTAGTAGCATAAGCAAGTCACATAGCTACAAATAATGGATAACACTATTCAGCTCTGGTAAAGTGGTAATAATAAAATAAAATAAAAATACTGGATGGGCATGCCAGAGTTTATACCTTTCCAGGTCCTTGACCTTGCTTTGATAAACTCTCAACTTCAGTGTCATACTTCATGACCTGAAGCATTCTAGTTTTTCCTCCAAAAATAATCCATGTGCAAACTCATGAAGAATAATCCCAAGCTAGTATAATTCAGAGATATAGAGACAAAAAATTAGAACGAAATATGAAAGAATGTTAATGAGCCAAATAAAACAATAGGTTAATTTGAATACATACCAATTGGACTCGTGGCCTCTGCAGCATCCTTCCTCTCTGCACCTGACTTGAACTCAGCAAGGTACTAGCAAAACCATTGTGAGGAGAAATCAGATACCAAAATATATGTTCAGTAAGGGGTAAAAAAATTCCATAGCTCACAAATTCATATCCTTCAATCTTATCTTATACTATAAATTTAGACCTAATCATCACCAAGAACTCAGGCCCCTAACACCACACACGAAACATCTACTTACAGATCTTAGTTTTGGCTTCTTCAAACCTTTCCTCCCATGGTACATATACAAAGGCCCCAAATCAGATCGTGCTGCCCCCCGCCCCAAGATAATAACAAGCAATAAACAAGGACTCAAAACCCCCGCTAATCTAAATCCTAAATACAATGATCCCTCATATAATAAACAAAAATCCATCAACTTTGTCTAAAGTCGGATACGCAGAATAAAAAGCGAGATCTGCTAGCAATAATGGTTATACCTGTGGTAGTCGCCCTTCATCAACCACGCTCTTCACCAACCTCGGCATCCTCTCTAACCTGCTCTCCATCTCCACGCTCTTCATCTTCATGCTCGTCGCCATGACCCTGTTCATCCACCGCTACTACGCCGCCGGCGAGACCGCGGCCTCGGACCGGAACAGGCTTGTGGTCTGCCTCGCCGTCATCGTCGCCTCGTCTATGGCCACTGCCGCATACTGGGGGATGACGAGCTCCGGCGGCGGCGGTGGCAGTGGCTAGGGGGCATACGTGGTCACGGTCGCCGCGTGGCTCACCGCCATGGCGTACCTGCAGTGGGGCGTGCCCAAGATGCGCGCGCCCAAGATGTGGGGGGTGCCGCTTGTGCCGTGGCTGCCGTCGGCGTCCATCTTCATCAACATCTTCCTGCTCGGCTCCATCGACGGCGCCTCCTTCATGCAGTTCTTGATCTGGACGGCAGCGTTGCTCGCCTACTGCTTCTTCGTTGGGCTACACGCTCCTACAACGCCCGCTGCCGCCTTGGGAGAGAGATGGAGGGGAGGGGAGGGGAGGGGAGGGGAGCGGAGGGGAGGGGTCAGAGTCGGAGTGGCGTGGGGGTGCGGAGCGGGAGGGGAGGAGTCGGAGTCGGGATCGAGGGCGTCGGGGAGAGTGACAGCAGCGCGTGGGGGTGGGGTCATGGGAGGAGAGATGAGCGACGAGGTCTGATCCAAGCGATCTGGTCCGTTCGATTTGAGTGAGTAAGAGAAAAAAGAGGATAGAGTAAATCTCATCCTTTCATTTGAAAAAGTTGGCTGGCTTAGGTGTATTTTTTAGGTGTATTTAGCAGAGTTCATGACTGTTGGGGACATGCTTTAGTGTAGCTTTAGGAAAGTTTTTTTAGTGCATTATATGTGGCAGAGATGTGGAAGCATTCTAGCTAGCAATTAGCTAGGACGGTTGGGGACGCCCTTACCTAGAGCCCCGGACCGAATTGTGATCATGATTTGGTTGTGTGCAGTTTTCCACGGTTGCAACAATAATCATATACTATTCCAACTTGTCGTTATCATGGCCAATGGCCATGTCCAGAACTGTGATCATGATTTTAGGTTTCCATCATTTTCCACATGTAGTTGGTTGCCTGACAAAAAATTTTCCAGGCACTAGCTGGGATGAGACATTCTTTGAGGCCACCCCTTGGTTTGAATCAGACTGTGAAGATGATTTCTACAGTGTCAACGGAGGTAACAATATATGCAGTGGCACTGCCCTTTAACAGATGTAAATCGGTAACAAAACTCAATTTCCATTATAAAATTCATGACTGGCGGTGTCATTTATTTTCTTCGTCATCAGATCTGACCCCAGCAAGATCGTGCACATCTCGAACCAGCCGGACCACGCTACGTGCACCCCACAATCTACTGACGCTGGGGGCGATCTTGAAGGCTGAACCACTGAAGCCGCCAGCCCCGCCAAGGACGCTCAGCGACCTCCTGCGGGAGACGCAAGACGATGATGACATCGCCATTGAGGGCCCTGACGACCTCTCCAAAGACGATTCCTTGCGCATCGGCGAGAAGGCGAACCGGTGCTGCGTGCCGCAGTTTGCGCGGGCCATTAGCTGCAATGGGAGGCAGCACAAGTGAAGTGGAAACCACAGTGGACGGCAATGGCCTGGGTTGACTCAGCTTTGGATTCTTCGGCACCTTGTTGAACAGCAAGGAAAAGATTAGTCGTTCAAATGTGTACATAGACGAAATGACTACCTCAGCAGTAAACCTTGTGACATGTTAAGCTTTCTATAAAAGCTGGGCAACGCCTTTGATCTAAAAAATGTGTACATAGACGAAATGACTGCACCGAAACAGTAAAAAAATGGTATAAACATCAAGCTCTGTATGCAATGTATGTAGATTAAAGGATTTGATGTCTGCTTCCTGCCGAACTGCTGCTAGAGGAAACTACCCCTGGCCAAAAACAAATCGTAGCAATCAAAGAAATATTCCAATATCTATGGTCATTTTCAATTAGATTTGGATCTTTGGAACAAAGGAATAAAAAATACAAGAATAGGAAAAATATAGGAATGATGCACAGAACAGATGATTGAAAAAACATAGGAAAGTTTTAAAACATGTGTTTGAAACATAGTAATAAAATAAAAAATATACCCCCTCTATCCCTTTATATTTGTCGCTATAGGAAACGTGTTGGTCAAATCTTATCAACTTTGACTATATTTGTACAAAATATTAGCAACATTTATATCTTTAGATAAATTTATTATAAAATATATTCAACGATCTATCTAATGATATTAATTATGTACCATAAGTATTAATATTTTCGTATGTATATTTGGTCAAAATTAAGTACGTTTGACTTCTCGGGAAGTTAGAATGGTAGATAAAAGGTATGCAGAGAGTAGAAAGCTTCATTTTGTTTGTCCGGCGGTAAAACGAAAAACATGCAGCCCTTTGTCCCGTGATAAAAAGAAAAACATGTAGCCACACACGTAAAATAGATATCTCGATTAGCTCATTGTCCACACATCATACATGGATCCTACGACTGTGAGGAGTGAATAAAAGAAAAAAATAGCTATTTGTCGGGGTTATGATATCAAGGTATCTCAAGACACCGATTAGTTGACTGTTCGGGCGGCCCATGACAACCAAGCTAGCACAAGCCAAGTAACCGTAGCCCATGTAAGCCACGCAGACCTAGGCCAAACACTAAGGCAGGTGGTCGGCCACGACCACTTCCTTTCACCACGCGCCACACGGCATCGCACGACCTCTCCTCTGTCCCAACCCCTCGAAGAAACGTGGAGAGGTCGAGCTCCACTAAGTACGCCTGCTCTGATAAGTGCAGGCATGCCCCACTCAGTCCGCAAGGACTGAAGGGACAGCTATCCGTTTAGTCTTGACAGACGCTATCCCTGCGCCACGCTGCATAGACAAGACAGCTCCGTCAGGCGGTGACGACCAGTATGGTGACCCACCATCCAAATACGGCCCGATAAGATGGGTGTACGGCCCCACCCACCGCGGGATGTGGCTCATGGCTACGGCCTTGACTTTCAAGGCCATCCAAGCCAAAGAAAGCCATGACCCCGAAGCTCGGGATCGTGGTCACCGGCACCACGGCCAGCAAGACAGCCCACAACCCAGGGGCAACCACCTGCTCCCGGACTGACGCCCCTAGAAGGACGAAGATGATGACGTAGTCCATGACAAGCTCACATCACATAGGACAGCTGGCGAACCAATACCGTGCCTACAGTGCCGTCATGATCGACACTGTAGCATCATGCCACACTATGCTGCGAGTAGGTATAAGACCATGATGACAACCACGCTGGGACGTGCACCGATGCTAGGACAAGACGGCCTTCCTTGCAAGCCAAGTTTACTAGTTTTCTCTCTCCCTTAGGCTCATGACCATATGGTCAGGAGAACCTATCTCTTTGTATGTAGCCTAGCTCTGGACTCTATATAAGGGTAGCCAGGGTACCCTTCTGTTGGTATTTCATAACGTTTATAGAAAGAATCCGCAAGCGTATGAAATTACTATTGTAGTTTTCACCCGAAAGTACTTAAGGTATCGTATTTCCACAGGGAATGGAGGTATTTATTCTAGCTAATTCGTCCAAGGACAATACAAGGGTAGCTGATAAGGGTAGAGATGGATTCCTATGGTTTTTGGGTCTAAGAGAAGATAAACCCTACTTCTACTTGCTTACTTCGGGCATTGGTGAACACCTGGTCTGCCAAGCATTGCCGGCCTATGACTCTACGTCGTATCCTAATGTGGGAGATTACGAGAGAAGGATAGGGCTATCACCACCAGCCACCTACCCCTCAACCGAAGGATACGAGGCAACCAAAGATAGTCTCTAGCCAAGACACCACGTCTATACTATCGACTACTACTCTAGCGGTAGCTAAGAACATCCGTCTTTATCAGGAGTCCTCTACTAGAGCATCTGCTATGGGGACGGATGATGAACTCGCAAACAAGTAAAAGGACAGCTTAACTACTTAAAGACATTGAATCATAAGAATCACAAACACTTATTAAATACCTGTGGAGATACAAAGCTAGTATTCACCGAGGAACAAGCAGGGGAAGGTCACTGACAAGCCCGGTACTTCTTCCATGAACTCTTCCCTCACATCTCTCCCTATTTCTCTTCTAGAGCTAGCTAGCTAGGGCATAAGCCCATTGAGTAGTGTTGCCCTTGCTCTTGCTCTGGTGCTCTTCCTCTCTTGTGTGTTGTTCAAATGAGGAGATGGGAGCCTCCTTTATAGGTGGAGAGGAGGGGGCTCTTTGAATAATGCCTCATCCCCTCATGGAAAGTGCAAACCGACCTCAAGGTACGTTGAATCTAGCCGGGCACCTACGTAACCGCCATTACAACGTCGGTGGAAAGCGACCTGCCAAAAATGGGGCTGAAAGGGGCCGGTTGGGGTGCGGGCGCACTAGTGGTGTGGTGCAGGCACACCGCCAATGAGCCTAAACGCGTCCATTTTTGGTGAGCGAGCTCCTTTGGGCTTCTTGACTTGGCCCATGGTGGTGTTCTGCAAAGATAAGGTGATTTGATTTGGGTTTCGACCTTATTCTCCTCTTTGTCTGGGCCCTGAGTTGTCTGGTAATGGGCCTCGCTCCTTTGGGCTTGTGTAGAATGGTATTTTTGCTTTGTTCTTTTGCATATTTTTAGTCTTTTCATATGTTTTTCCACAAATGCCCTCCTGCAAATGAATAAACACAAAACTCATGGAATTTGTTAGTTATAAACCCTATCACTAAGTTTGGTATTTATTTCAGTAGATTTTATGTGAGTGTTGGTGGTTAAAAGTGTGAATTAAGGACCATCAACAAACCCTCCCACACTTAACCCTTTGCTCGTCCTCGAGCAAAGCTTTCAAGGATAAAAAGTAATCACAAGCATAACATCCCAAGATATACAACTATACATGAAAGTTATTTCAACACATTCTTTACACAAGTAGGATATGTGGTGTGTGCTAACATGTTTCCTTGGGTTGTTGAAAAGTGAAACAGTTATTAAAACAAAGTCATCTTCCCAATTTCACGTCTTAGCACTTGGAGTTTTGAAAGTTTTTTCTTAAGAAAAGCATAATTCACTTTATACTCCTCAAATGGCACTCTCAGATCATTCAGTGGTGTATAATTCCTTATCAAGGCATAGCAATGTTTTGCCTTCTTTTTGTTTTCTCCTACTTCTAAAAAGGATTATGTGGAGCTTTAGGTAGGGATAAACAAAGTAGTGTACTTGTATTGCATATGTTGTAAAGTTAAATCGAGAATCCAAGGAGAGAACTGCCATACTCTTAGATTAATATGTGCATGTGTGTGGAAAAAGGTGAACTAAAACTATACTCCTTTTGTAGATATGATCTCTCTCTAACTTTATTTTGAGACATGGCTATTATTTTTTTATATATATGAGCCTTCACGTGCTCATCTCTTTCTTTCTTCAATACCTTAGAATCTTCAAGTGTCCCTATTTTTTCTTTTTCTTCTTGGACCTTCATGTGTCCAAATATATATATATATATATATATATATATATATATATATATATATATATATATATATATTCATACTTTTGCATAGCCCTTGTCTCTTAAACCACATATTTAGAGAGATCATTATCTGTTTAGAACATGGAGTATATGCCTAATAAATATTTTTTTTCTACTCTCAATGTAGGAGTAGAATTTTTGTGGATGAAAGCATGTTTTTGCGTACTCCCAGTGCAGAGCAGCAAGCGTATGTGGAGTGTACGTGATCTTGATCTTGAGAGCATGATAAATCGCTCAACAAGAGTCAACAAAACTTAACCAAACTCAACACAATAACAAGTAGCTTATGTAAAAGGCTTTGAAACTTGTAAGATGTCATATTTGGCTTTAGTAGAAATTGCTCACCCAAATGAGGAGTATGTGATACTATGGTTTTTTTTTATAATATTTGTATCAAAACGAATTCTCCACATACTTTGAATAGAAATGGTAGGATTTCTAAGTTAGAACTATATCACACCTCACAACAACTTAGTTAACATGATTGTCCTATTAGAATATTTTCCCACAAGCATAATTGTATATATATGGAACAAACTTTATGCATGCTTCTATCTTAAAGATGTTATGAACATGTTACTTTTAGAATTTCGAATGAAGTGTGGTATATAGGTGGAGCGACATTTGTTTTGTATTTTTAATTTGTGCAATGTTTTAAACTTCAAAATTTTGGGGGAGTTGAGGGATTTGTTGCACAAACCATCATTATAAAGGAAGGAGTTAAGGGATTCAAATGCGGTTTGGCTTGGTTTAGCCAATGCATTCTGAAGCTATCTGTCTTTTCCTTCTGCATGATGGATCGTCTGATGTTTGTGTAACGTGTTGGTGGGAGATCTCGAATGTGTGCATGTCGTACTTGAGAGATCTCTTCCACACTTATTCCTGTACCTGTTTTTATTAACAAAGAAACAAAACAAAAAAATAAAAACAACAAGGGATCTACCGGCTTAAACACTCGGGAGCAAAAATAATTATAATAATAATTATTATTGTTATTTTTTTATTTTTATTTCTATTTTTTCACCCAACTTTTTTTATTTAGCATAAACAAGGCTAAGGTAAAGTTTGCAAAATAAATATAGCCTTGATTCATCTCCATAATAAAATTACTACCATCGTTTATGAAAATAATTACTCAAAGTTCATTAATCAAAATTAAACACCATGTCTAGATTTGATTAAAGTAGGCCATTCTAATCTAAGCAATGTGCTTAATTGAAAATGACCTATGGATGATCCATATGAATACACCCAAACTTGAGCATTATAACATAAACAAAAGAAGTATGACTTTGCGAGCAAGTTATTTTCTCATGGAGATAAATATGAGAAAATAGGTTGGCGAACATTTTATTTACCTTTGTATACCTGAGTTTTACTTACCGGCAGCATGTGGACGGAGCTTTGAAGTTGCTGCAGCTGTTGCTTGGATGCACATGATCCAACTTAGGCGATCAACAAGGCTTAAGTCTTACACACAGATGGGGTATACGGATCATAAGCCATGATGATAGCAAAGGTCTAGAAGAGGAGAATCCTCCTCTCTCTTCTTTTATTTCTCTCTCTTTTGTTTTCTATATATAAATATTTTTTCTTTCTTTCTTTTTTTCATCATACTTCCTCTTTATATATATAACTATTACCCTACAGCTGGCTACAAAATAACTTATTCTGTAGTCACTTTGAGTTACGATAATTGCTATGCTAATTTACGAGATTATAGTAACTCCTCACTATGTGATTTACTATAACATTATGGTAAATATCCCCATGTGTTATAATAATTTAACTATCATAAATATATATTGACATTGTCGTAAATTAGTATATAAAATTATCGTAAATATCGTAAATAAAAGTGGCTACAAAATAACTTATTTTATAGCTAGCTATAGAGTCTACTCTCCATATATATATATATATATATATATATATATATATATATATATATATATATATATATATATATATATATATATATATATATATATATATATATATATATTTCTTTTATAGCAAGATAGAGCTAACATCGTCATCATCATTTTTGTGCATGGAACTTTTGGGATTCTCTCCATCCTCCCCCATACTTGGACTTTCGTGAAAGTCAAGTGTGTAATGCTGGGGACCCCATCATATTCAGGACCCAATTACATAGCTTATGATTCACAAAGTAATGCCGTTGTAGCCTTGGGTGGCATTTTTGTAAATACAAACTCCATGGTCGCATGCGAAAGGATCCGGGGACCCTCCAAGCTGCATGCGAGAACACAAGCTTATATATATATATATATATATATATATATATATATATATATATATATATATATATATATATATATATATATATATATATATATATATATATATATATTTCTTTTATAGCAAGATAGAGCTAACATCGTCATCATCATTTTTGTGCATGGAACTTTTGGGATTCTCTCCATCCTCCCCCATACTTGGACTTTCGTGAAAGTCAAGTGTGTAATGCTGGGGACCCCATCATATTCAGGACCCAATTACATAGCTTATGATTCACAAAGTAATGCCGTTGTAGCCTTGGGTGGCATTTTTGTAAATACAAATTCCATGGTCGCATGCGAAAGGATCCGGGGACCCTCCAAGCTGCATGCGAGAACACAAGCTCCGGAGTCACATGCGAAAGTGGATAAAACAGCAATGAGATTTCTTTGGTCTCTTTTCGCAAAACACAGGCTATTGACTTCCATCACTACCCTTTCGTCATCTGAAGAGTAGAGAGACCGTTCCTTTTGTGCGGCGTGTAGCTGCTCTAGTTTTTACCATGTTCCGGTTCTAGTTGCTTATTCGGCATTCACTTTCGTACACACTTTTCAGCATCAGTCTTTTTAATCAAGTCAGCCCTTCAATAACTGTTCTCTATAACCATTCGCCTGATTCCATCATCTTGTTGTCAGATACACTATGTTCTTTCGTTATGTTTTCACAGAAATTCTCCTTTCACAGCAGAAGCGAAACCATCTTCGACCTCATGTCACGGAAATTCCACTGACTCCACCATTTCGGAAGGCACCGTCAAGTCGCCTCATTTCGGAAAGCACGTCATTTCGCGACATCATTTCTTCATTTCGGAAACCCATCTCTACGTGCTTAGATAAGTGACTCCCTCACTTCGCAAATCTGCAATAATAATAATAATAATAATAATAATAATAATAATAATAATAATAATAATAATAATAATAATAATAATAATAATAATAATAATAATAATAATACTTTAATATTCATTTCGCTTGGAATATGATCCATAACTTTCCGCGTGCTCCCTCTCGCCCAAGTAATGACAGTCAGCTTGTCCGAAAGGATGAGATGTTGACACCTGATCACACTGGCATGCAAAAGCTTTTCAGTGAGCCCAGGACTTCAGAAGGAGCGCGCCGTGCTATGTCGGGAGGCCAACAGGAGCGAGCATTTTCGGCGCGCACGCCGCGAAAGACGCAAACAGGAACCTATTCGCATCTGCTCCGATCCAGCCAAAGCGTATACTATAAGTCAATGCATCAATTCGCACAAAAAAAGCAGAGCTGTGATAGTTCCAAAGATCAACTTTCTTACCCACACTAACCATCTCATAATGCGTAATAACCTTTTGAAGTCCGGCGAATGCCTCAGGCTCTCGGAGGCTCAATAACCCAGATAAGTAACCCCTACCTTTCGAACAAAAAAATTAATGAAACATATTCGCAAGAAAACTCTAAAGAGAATAACCAGTGCGCCAAGCACTAATTTTGTTACTTGCTTGCATGCTTTTTTCTTTATTCGCATTTCGAACAGGTCGACAAAAAATCAGAAAATCAGAAATATCATAGCTTTCATTTATGGCTCCTGTTAACCCGGGCGTAGGTGGAGACGAATATTCGCACACTGCCACGGTGCAGATCTAGCAAAAGGCTATACTTGGAAGACTCGGTTTCGCCACGTGCGTCATCTTCAGTCCCAAGCCGATAGTGAAGCCTGAACTCACGTTTTCCTCTACATGAACAAGCGCGAAACTGTATTCGGAAGCTTGGCTGCCTTGGCCTCTGTTAACACTTACTCGGGCCAATCCTTGGGGTTAATGGAAATAAGCTGCCATTTTCTCTATTTTTATTTTTTAAATAATAATAAAATATATAATTTATTTTTTTAAAAAAAATATAAATAAAAAAATACATATCACATCGTCAACATTTCGTACTTGCCTGGCTTTCGTTATACCACTAAGTTTTCGTCTCACTGGTCCACAGGAGAAGAGGGCGTGGGGTCAGGCGGGAGTTGGAGGCTGTCAGCAACCTGGGGAGGTGGAACCTGCAAATAAGAACGCACATGACAGCAAAAACTAAACTACACACCCCTTTTGTTTACGTCTTGTGCCACCCGTCATTTCGCCCTGACGAAATGATAAACAGAAAATACAGGTCTCCCCTCAGCAACAGCATACGCAAAGGCAACATTTCACCCAAGCGAAATGTTGACGTGAGGCGTTGGGTCCCCGCCATAATAGCACAGACAAGAGCACCATTTAGCACAAGCAAAATGACGAATTGAGATGTTGGTTAACCTTCCATGCTTCCATGATAACACAAGGTAGGAAACGCCCTTTCGCCCAATCGAAATGACAGCTCGTGATACCTTTGCCGAGCGGAGCGCATTGAACAAGCAATCCGCCCAAAGACAAAAGCCTTGCCTAGCGCCCGCGAATGAAGGCTTTAAGGTGCTTCATGATCGTTTACGACTATTTCGCCTGCGTCGACAGCTTCGCCTACTTCAACCACATCAATGCCTTCTCTGACAAAGGCTGAATGTCGAGGGGCAAGCCGCCAAGGACCGGGCCACGGGGGTGCGAGCAAAGGGCGCCATCGAAGAAGCTCAAGACAAGCCGAAGACTAGATAGAGACAGAGTGGTCCCTAGACTAACCATGTATAGACGAGAGTGGTGTATCGAATCTGAGTTGTAATTAGGACCACACTTTGTTGTATTCAGCTATTGGGTTTTGAACCTTCCATCAAAACCAAATAGCTGAGGGGCTACTGTTGAGGGTGTGTCATAATGTTGGGGACCCCACCATCATATTCATGGCCCAATTACATAGCTTAGGGCTCACAAAGTAATGCCGTTTGTAGCCTTCAGTGGTATTTTTGTAAATACAAACTCCCCCAGAGGTCCATTTGTAGTCCCTAGTGGTGTTCTTGTAAATACAAACCCCACTGAGGGGCATAAATGAGAACCTCCTCTCCCACCTCCCCTATAAAAAGGAGGAGAGGGGGAGGGGGAGAGGAGGGAGAGGAAGCTGACCACTGGCTCTTTCCTCTCTTATTTGCTCTTTCACTATTCGACCTCTCAACTTTGTTGGCTAAACCAACAATTTCCAAAGATCATCAACATATGTAGTTGATGCAGCTCCCGTGATTTCATGCATCATCTGTCCCCCATCCTTCTTGATCTCGACCTAAAATGGTTAGCGACCAAGAATACCCGAAGGTGCATACTAACATGAAAACACGTTCTTGCTTTTATTGAAAGAAAGTTTTTTATGATAATTCGGGGTATCTCCCGGCAGTGCTTCCAGCTATCGATGGTGGTATAGTTCCCAGCTTTACCACCAAACATTTAGAAATAATGTTCAAGCTGCAAGGTTAGTGCCATAGTGCAAAAATGGGATTTGCAATATTTGCGATAAACGAAGGCATCCATAACCATCCTCTTAAAAAGTTTACAAACGAGGATTAATTGAAGGTTGGAATCCTCGTAGGAGCGTGCAGCACTAAGTGTGATCAACTCTAGAGACGCCAAAAGTGAGCATGAAATGTGAGGAAACTCAAAAGAGGAACTTTCATGCTCATTTATGGAATCATTCATTTCGAGCTCTAGAGTTGATGTTTCGAGTTTGTCCATGGCCCATAAGTTTTCTTTCCCGAGGGTTATATCATGTTGGCTATAGGTACATGGCTCGAGTTCGGGCGAGGGTGATGATGGACATTCAGCTTCACAAGGATGTGAAATAAATGGGGAAATGAACTACACCTCCTCGACCAGATCACGGTTGGGATTATGCTTTGTCATTGGGATTTCTAAGTGAAAGATAGGAATGGTAGAAGCAGTTTTCCCAAACTTCTCATCAAGGCTCCCATGGGAAGGTTTTTCTTTGAGAAGTTTTTCAACAGGGTAGCCTATGAGAATATCAAACTCAAGATGGCATAGATATGAAAGTCTATGAAAACCTCGATTTTGTCAATTATGACTGGCATAGCCCTGACGATCTCACAATACTTGAAAAAGAGTCGCAAAGGACTTTTGAAAAGTTTGTTGGTCGAGACTAGCTGCATGTTACCCAAAAGGGTTTTCACTAGGAATTCTGACATGATACTAGTCCCGATTGTGGGATTGTGTAGGGCATCTATGTTTGTTCCCCTTAACGAGCAAGTTATGGTCGTAGAAGGTGAAAGTATCTGAATTGCTTTAGAAGAACGTTTCACTTCCATTAACTATCAATTTGACGGCTCCACTCTAGGGGAAACTTCCTTTATGTGCTTTTCGTGTTGTGATAACTTCGAGGTATTGCCATAATCCTCAAATTCAATTGTGAACTCTGAAGGATGAATCACTTTTCTTCGGTGTTTGTGGTTCGGGTGAGGACTCATTAGTTGAATCTAAGGATGGAATGAGTTTGGATTCAGTTGATGAGGGCTCCTCAAAGCTTGACATGCCCTTATTTTAGAGGGGTTTGGGTTCTATGATGGAAGAAGCATGTTTTTCTAGGATGTGAGCAAGGATTTTCTTTTGTTCCATCATAGTTTTATGTGTAAATGACCCTCCGATGGTCATGTCAAGGTACATGGCAGCTTCTATGTCGAGACCCGAACAAAAGAGATGCAATAGCATGCTATCGAGTAAAGACAAGTTTGGGTCGTCATGTATTAACGTTGAAAACTTGGCCTAGGCTGCACCTATAGATTCTCTCTCGTACTACTCGAAATCAAGGATTGCCCTTGGTAGGGAGTTGATACGGGACATAGGGATGAATGCAAGGCAAAACATGTCTTTAAGTTTTTCCCAAGCCCCATTCATACTTCCTACGGCATGTGTGTACCATTGTTTCGCCTTCTCCGTGAGAGAAAAGGGAAAAATTTCCTCTTTAAGGTTTCTTGTGTCATTCCTGAGATGCTCAGGCACGAACATATTTCCTCGAACTCTCACAGGTGATGGCAAGGGTTTTCATTGTCATGCCCTGAGAAGGGTTGTTCCCGAACCATGGCTTTTAGACTAGGGTGGAGTTCACCGCTAGATGAACAGTTTGGCTATGAAAGTGGCCTAGGGTACTCAACTTTCAAGCGGGAAACTTTTGGATAGGCATGGTGAAAAAGGTAAAAGAAAATATTTTTATTTTTATAAAAATAAAGGATATAGATATGAGGATGAACTAGGTTCGAAGAAAATAGCAACCGTCCCCGGCAATGGTGTCAGAAAGCTTGTTGGTATTTCTTAACATTTATAGAAAGAATCCGTAAGTGTATAGAATTACCATTGTAGCCTTCACTGGGAGTATTTAGGGTATCGTATTTCCATAGGAAACAGGGTATTTCTTCTAGCTAATTCGTCCAAGGACAACACAAGGGTA